>CM076676.1:7145485-7660485 GCA_038501925.1 Xenopus petersii | reverse complement strand
TTTGTGAGCTGTTTTGATTCTGATTCTGGTTTTGACCCCTGCCTGGCTATACGATTATCCTGACTTCTATATCTGACCCTTCCCTGAATATCGACTATCCTTCTGCCGAACCCTTCTGTCTGACTGATTACCCGGTTTTGACCTTTGCCTGCCTGATTACGATTGACTTCTGCCTACCTTGACCCTGCCTGTACTGACTACAATTCTGTTTCCTGTTTTGTACCATGACCCTCGGCCTAAAGACTCTTTCTAACAGTCGTGCCCCTCTGTCTATCCAGAACCTCAAGTCTTGCACCTCTCCTTAAGTCCTGGTGGCATCCTGGAGGCTCCTCCCGAGGCCAACGGCGGTCACACTACTGGTGAAGCACGAGCCGAGACCAGGGTGCTTGGTGTTTGATCTGGTGTTGGGTGCCGACCGTGACACTATCTATCTATCTACCTATATCTATCTATTATCTATCTCTATCTATCTATCTATCTATCTATCTATCTATCTATCTATCTATCTATCTATCTATCTATCTACCTATATCTATCTATTATCTATCTATATCTCTATCATCTATCTATCTCTATCTATCTACCTACCTATCTATCTATTATCTATCTCTATCTATCTATCTATCTATCTATCTATCTATCTATCTATCTATCTATCTATCTATCTATCTATCTGTCTGTCATCTATCTATCTACCTACCTATATCTATCTATTATCTATCTATCTCTCTATCATCTATCTATCTACCTACCTATCTATCTATTATCTATCCATCTATCTATCTATCTGTCATCTATCTATCTAACTACCTATATCTATCTATTATCTATCTATCTCTCTATCATCTATCTATCTACCTACCTATCTACCTATTATCTATCTCTGTCTATCTATCTATTTATCTATCTCTAGATAGATAGATAGGAAATTCGGCTCTTCTAGTGCAGAGAGAGCAATTGCGCTCTCTGCACTAGCAACGTGGACCCCCCGCCAACCCCCGTCTGGCGCTGAAGGCGAGTGCTGTGGGGAGGCGGGGGCGGCAAAAACAAAGGCCGTCTTGGGTGGCAAATTGGGTAGGATCGCCGCTGCCAGCCAGACCAGTAAAATACCGGCCAGGTGGCAACCCTGGATGCAACAGGCACTGTGGAAAGGAAGGCTGATCCTTGTGCCTAAATCTACTCACAGCATTGGCCACTTCCCTCTGCCCACAGCTCCCTACCCAGGACACACACGGCCTGAAACAGTGGATCATCTTCACTGAAAACTGCAAGTCGGGGAACCCAGCTGCACCCACCAGCAAATGCTGCTCCCCCGCTCTTGGATACACTTTTAACAAAGAGATAAGGGGACGTTCCTAGAGCCTGGAGTCTGTTTAACCACTGTAAGTTGCCCTTTTATTTGACACTCTCTTCTGTGTGAAGGGAAACAGGAGGGGAAGAGAGAATAAGCTGCAGATTTATATCCCATACACCCAAGGAATAGAGGCTGGTGCCAGTTACCCAGCACCCAAGTCATCTTGCTCCCTCTTGTCAAACTATTCACTGATATTTTTTTAGACATTCCAATGAACAAGCATATCATTTTCTCCGTTACATCATAATATTAAAAATATTATTTGTCCTTGCAGCAAATAACGAAATTTCAGTTGTGAGAAAAGGTAGGAGTTGAGAGGCCAATGAGGGCTGCAGCAACAAGGATTGAGGGGTCAGAATATTGCTCTTTATTTGCCTTTTTCTTTTCAGAGCCTATTCCTAAACATCACACCCAACAGAGCAAAGGGACTTATCTGCCTATTTAGTCTACAGTCGCAGACTCAATTCTAAGCACCACTTTCACTGACAGATCCCCCCCCCCCAGCTTAAGGTGAAGGCCTAAGTTTATATCAGAGTCAGCGCTGTGTGTTATTACTAATGGAGGAATAGGCTAGACACCTCTATATAACTACTCCCATCACCCACTGACTCCCAGCATCCCCTGACTGTCTGGCCTCTGGCTGAACAACCCTGACCCCTTATTCTATAGCAATGACATTAATAATAACAGAAAAGTAATAATACAATGTTATATTATATTTAGTATTATTAGTAATATATGTAGCAGGATTGCTTTGGATGCAACTGTGTTTATACTACTGGTTTCGGGGGATTTTAACCGCACGCTACGAATTCTTTTGTAACTAATTAAATTGCGACCCAAGGAATTCAGGCTTGATGGCCTTTACCAGTCGCAGGGATTTAAAACAGATAAATATTCTTGAATTCTATGTGTTTAGCTAATGTGCATTTACTTTTGGGTTTTATGGGCATTGGTAGTTTTACAAATAGTTTTACATCGTTGCCTGTTTGAAACATTTCATTTGTTTTTAAAAAGAAACAATTCAAACCAAAAATATTTAGCACAACACTTTGTTTTATTCAGAGTTGATTCGATTATTCAGTGTTATGTAGAAATCATCCGCCTCATCCGATATAAACACAAGGGGAATGTACATTTGAAATCCTTCACTAGAGGGAATTCACAGCGTTTCTTGTTTGTTTCGTTTGAGCGTTGGGTGAGCTTTTTGACACTAGATAAACGGCACAGCTATGATACACCCTAAGAAACTCCACTCTGTAAATAGAAATATTTTCTCTTACCTAAAGAGAGCAGCATAAAATAATATACACACACGTCACTCACAGAGGCACTCGCTCACTATTTCATTCCTATAAATATATATACACACTCACTGGCTCTCATCTCTTCCATCTGTTGGCCTAGAGAAATTGAAAATACAAGAGAGTGAGTTAAGGTGGCCATAGACGCAAAGATCCGCTCGTTTGGCGACATCTCCAAATGAACGGATCTTTTCCCTGATATGCCATTAACGAGTATGACTATATCGGGGGTAATCTGAACGTTCGGTCATATGGACTCCGACGGGTCAAAATCAAACCTGTCCAATCGACCAAACGACCGATCTCCGCCGGACGAAAGATGTCGGCACTCTCCACGCACGATCCGAAAATCATACGAATCATTGATTCGTACGATAGGATCTGTGCGTCTATGGCCAGCTTTAGAGTGAAAGGGAGGGAGAGAGAGGGTTCAGTTTATTAGTACAGAGGTTGTGAATACATGGACATCAAGCTAAGGAAGAATTAAAAAGCCGTGAGTTTTTAACTTTTAGAAGGAAAAATGAGGAAAGTTCTGTTTTCCAGTGAATGTTGATCAACTAAAAACCCTTACAAGTCTAGAAATTACGCCAGGGAGGACTTTATGAAAAAAGGAGTTTTAAGAAAGGTTGAAACAGACCCTTTTTTTTTAACTTTTTAGAGAATATTTCCCCCATGAGTGGAGTGAACGATCGTTGTGTGCTGGGTCGGTGAGTTGTGGGTCGGTGAGATGTAGGTCTGTCACAGTGTTCTGGGGTCTCTCATTCTCCAAGGATAACAGGCCACTTTGCTCATGTGAGCATCTACCTACGGCCCCCATGTTACTCCAAATTGGTGCCTATAGTAACAGTGGATAATAGTCTCTGGGAAGGGAGTGTGACTGTGGGATAGCAGGTATAGTAGGGAGAGACGGTGCCTATAGTAACAGTGGATAATAGTCTCTGGGAAGGGAGTGTGACTGTGGGATAGCAGGTATAGTAGGGAGAGATGGTGCCTATAGTAACAGTGCATAATAGTCTCTGGGAAGGGAGTGTGACTGTGGGATAGCAGGTATAGTAGGGAGAGACGGTGCCTATAGTAACAGTGGATAATAGTCTCTGGGAAGGGAGTGTGACTGTGGGATAGCAGGTATAGTAGGGAGAGATGGTGCCTATAGTAACAGTGGATAATAGTCTCTGGGAAGGGAGTGTGACTGTGAGATAGCAGGTATAGTAGGGAGAGATGGTGTCTATAGTAACAGTGGATAATAGTCTCTGGGAAGGGAGTGTGACTGTGGCATAGCAGGTATAGTAGGGAGAGATGGTGTCTATAGTAACAGTGGATAATAGTCTCTGGGAAGGGAGTGTGACTGTGGGATAGCAGGTATAGTAGGGAGAGATGGTGCCTATAGTAACAGTGGATAATAGTCTCTGGGAAGGGAGTGTGACTGTGGGATAGCAGGTATAGTAGGGAGAGATGGTGCTTATAGTAACGGTGGGATAATAGTCTCTGGGAAGGGAGTGTGACTGTGGGATAGCAGGTATAGTAGGGAGAGATGGTGCCTATAGTAACAGTGTATAATAGTCTCTGGGAAGGGGGGTGTGACTGTGGGATAGCAGGTATAGTAGGGAGAGATGGTGCCTATAGTAACAGTGGTATAATAGTCTCTGGGAAGGGAGTGTGACTGTGGGATAGCAGGTATAGTAGGTAGAGATGGTGCCTATAGTAACAGTGGTATAATAGTCTCTGGGAAGGGAGTGTGACTGTGGGATAGCAGGTATAGTAGGGAGAGATGGTGTCTATAGTAACCGTGGATAATAGTCTCTGGGAAGGGAGTGTGACTGTGGGATAACAGGTATAGTAGGGAGAGATGGTGTCTATAGTAACAGTGGATAATAGTCTCTGGGAAGGGAGTGTGACTGTGGGATAGCAGGTATAGTAGGGAGAGATGGTGCCTATAGTAACAGTGGATAATAGTCTCTGGGAAGGGAGTGTGACTGTGGGATAGCAGGTATAGTAGGGAGAGATGGTGCCTATAGTAACAGTGGATAATAGTCTCTGGGAAGGGAGTGTGACTGTGGGATAGCAGGTATAGTAGGGAGAGATGGTGCCTATAGTAACAGTGGATAATAGTCTCTGGGAATGAGAGAAGATGTGAGTAGGGTTGGAGTTAGTACTACAGGGGTGCAGGCATTGAGGGAAGCTTGAGGGGAGGGTCACAAGGACATTGCACTTTAAGTTGTTAAAGGAGAAGGAAAGCCCCAGGGCGCAAAACCCCTCCCCCCCTCCCCTGTGTTGCCCCCCTCCCTCCTCCCCCCCTGGCCTACCTGTCCCCCTGGGCAAATGCCCCTAACTTGTTACTCACCCCTCTGCGCAGGTCCTGTCCACGGAGTTCACAGTCGCCATCTTCTCCCACGCGCGTCTTCTTCCTGCTCTGACCGGCGTCTTCTGGCGCATGCGCAGTAGGAACAGGTACCGGTACAGCTCTATTGCGCATGCGCCGAATGTCACGAAGTGAAATCGGAAAACTTCGTGACATTAGGCGCATGCGCAGTAGAGCTGTACCGGTACCTGTTCCTACTGCGCATGCGCCAGAAGACGCCGGTCAGAGCAGGAAGAAGACGCGCGTGGGAGAAGATGGCGACTGTGAACTCCGTGGACAGAACCTGCGCAGAGGGGTGAGTAACAAGTTAGGGGCATTTGCCCAGGGGGACAGGTAGGCCAGGGGGGAGGAGGGAAGGGGGGCAACACAGGGGAGGGGGGAGGGGTTTTGCGCCCTGGGGCTTTCCTTCTCCTTTAATGAACTACAACTCCCAGAATGCTCAGTCTTTGGCAGGACATTAATGAATAAAAGAAATGTATAATAAATCCTTTACATTCTCACTGTCCAACAGGGGGTTAAGGTCCCTATAAAATAAAAAGTGGCCAGACTATAAACTAATATACCATAAGAAAACATCCCTCTCATTCCCTGTCTCTCTCTGCCTTTCCCCAGAGCCTTCCCTATCTGTTCCTCCTCCTCTCTGGACTACCGGCCAGTTGAAGATTCCAGGGCAACTGTTCTATACACTGTTGCCTAGCAACGCTGGAATTCCCACTCTGTGTTCCAAGCCTCACTTTGGCGCTGGTTGGTTGATGTCAGTAAGCCCCGCCCATCGCCGAGGAGCAGGAGCTGCACGTGGAGCAGGTGAGGGGGAGGTGGCTGTAAAGTTGCAGATGGGAATATTGGGGACAAGAGAAGATATTGGAGGACACAGAAGGGATTTTCGGCTGCAGGAGAAGATTCTTTTTCGGGGTCTCAGCCAGAGAAGAACAAGTGACATTGGTATAAAACATCCCAACACTCTTCGTTCTCAGTTTGGAGCGGGATCTCTTGGAACTGCATTATAGGTAATTGCCCTTTAAATTAACTCTTTGCTGTACACAGTGATCTTTTCTTTTACATTATCAGCATTTTTGAATTATTTTCATTTTTGTCCTGAAGCTGTCCAGTTTTATACAGCTACACCCACTTGTTACTCATAATGAATTAATAATTAATACACACTTATTTATTTACACACCTGCACACGCACATAACACGCAAATCTTCCGGTTGTACACGTATGCGCACTTACACTATTTGTTTTTCTTTTTTTTTATCGCATCGTCTGTTTTTGTTTTTTTTTGCATAGAAAGATATTTTGTTGCCATTTTGAATAGCGTATTCGCTGCGCAATACCTTTTTGTATATTATTTTGGGGATAATAGTGCAGTTTTGTTGGTTTTTGGTGCATTTTTAACCATTTTGTTCTCTTGTTTCTGTCCATAAAACCTTCGACCAAGCCGAAATATTCAAACTAGAATTTCTGATTTCACTAGGCAGGAAAAAAACGCATTTAATTTTTTTTAATGGTTTTATTGGATTTCCTTTTTCTGTGTAATAATTAAACAGTCGCTTGTACTTGATCCCAACTAAGATATAATTAATCCTTATTGGAAGCAAAACCAGCCTATTGGGTTTATTTAATGTTTACATGATTTTCTAGTAGAAAAAAAGCATTTAAATTTTGTGGTTTTATTGGATTTCCTTTTTCTGTGTAATAATAAAACAATAGGTTGTACTTGATCCCAACTAAGATAATTAATTCTTATTGGAGGCCAATTGTCTTAATTTAATGTTCTTAAGGTATGAAGATCCAAACTACAGAAAGGTCCGTTATCAGGAAAACCCCAAGTCCCAAGCATTCTGGATAACCGGTCCCATTCCTATATCTAATTCAGTGGAACTTATTTCTGATCACTAGTTATAGCAATGGGTGCAAAAGTGCACCGGAACCAGCAATTATTGTCACTTTTTGTCCAATAAATATCTGAGACTGCCATTGATAAAACCCTAGTCCCTCCCTCCGTGTAACTGATCGCCTCCCACTTAAGGGTTAACTCCGCAGATGAGCATCAATCTCAAGATTCACTTATCCCCTATTTATGACATATATATATATATATATATATATATATATATATATATATATATATATATATATATATATATATATATATATATATATATATATATATAAATACCCTATTTATGACATGTATATACATATATAAATCCCCTATTTATGACAGCTCCTGAGACTAATCCCCTTTATCCCCGCAGTCTATTTTCAAACACACAGGCAAAAGTCAAATTTTTTTCTTTCCGATCGTAAGCCCCCTTGTATCCGGGATTTACAAAGAAAAAGCTATTTACTGAAAAATAGGGTTTTTTTTTTTTTATAAAAAAAAAAGAAAAATCTCATCTTGTGCTGATTAGTGCTTTGGTGTTGGCCCCTGCCAGGGTAATAGGATACATGCTCATAGTGGTGTAATTAGCTTTATTCCAATCCCTCATTTTGATGATTAATGTCGTCTTTAGGGCCCCCTCCTGAGAATTCCGACTTACAATAACAGATACAGGAGTCGCAAAATCACTTGTGTCTTTTTAAAGGAAAAATAAAGCTACGCAGTTTATTGCCAATAGATTAGCTGCAATAGTGCAAGCTACATTACGATATTTATTTCAGCAGCTGCCATATTAGCTTCCTGTCTGAGTCTCTCCTTGCTCACTCATAGCTCTGGGCTCAGATTACAGGAGGAGGGAGATGGGAGCAAACTGAGCATGCTCAAGCCCTAGCCCTGGAGGTTTAAGCTGATACAGAAGCCCCTGAGTACACAATAGAAGGAAAGAAATGTGGTGTTTCTTTTGACAGAGGACTCAGAGCAGCATTACTTTGAGAATTTACTGGTGTATTTATAAAAACCTTTCTGATAAAGCTTACTTAATTTTAGCCTTTCCTTCTCCTTTAAAAGCAATAAAAACTGATACTGATAAAGGGGTGTGAGTGCAATGAATAGGGCTGGAGCTGAACATACTTTTTGCCTATAGTTTAATCACAAAAACATTTGTTATTTCTTAATTTCCTTCTATTGGGGATCATTCGATTTCCAGTGAATATATGTATAATACCCTCACATGATGGACATCTGCTTACCAGGGAGGGGTCTGTTTATACAGGGCACAGGCCAGAAGAGCAAAGTCCTTCCTGTGCGCCGACTTCCTTCATAAGTCCTGATTTTAATCTTAAATGGGTGGTTGCCCTGTAAGTTAACTTTAAGGATAATATAAGTGGTCAATACTAAGAAACGTTTCAATTGATCCTCATTATTTATCTCTTATAGTTTTATAAGAATTGTTTGCCTTTTTCTTTGAAATGGGGGGGGGTCACTGACCCCATCTAAAAACAAATGCCCAGTAAGGCTACAAATGTATTGTTATTGCTACTTTTTATTCCTCATCTTTCTATTCAGGCCTCTCCTATTCATATTTCAGTCTTATTCAAATCAGTGCATGGTTGCTAGGGTAATTTGGACCATAGCAACCAGATGCCTGAAATTGCAAACTGGAGAGCTGCTGAATAAAAAGCTAAATAACTCAAAAAACACAAATAATAAAAAATGAAAACTAAGAATGTCACTCTCTACATCATACTAAAAGTTAATGCAACTCAATGCATGGTTGATAGGGTAATGTGGACCCTAGCAACCAGATTGCTGAAATTGCAAACTGTAGAGCTGCTAAATCCCTTAGTTGTCATTTTGTTATTATTTGTGTTTTTTGAGTTATTTAGCTTTTTATTTACCAGCTCTCTAGTTTGCAATTTCAGCCATCTTGTTGCTAGGGGCCAAATTACCCTAGCAACCAAAAATAGAGACTATTTACAGAGCATTTGTTTTTTAGATGGGGTCAGTGACCCCAATTTGAAAGCGTCAGAAGAAAAAGACAAATAATTATAAAAATATAAAAAATGAAGACCAATTAAAATGTTTCTTAGAACTGGCCATTCTATAACATACTAAAAGTTAACTCAAAAGTGAACCACCCCTTTAACATTTCTGAGAAACTGCAAGTTCTTCGACATTCGTCTCGAGGGACGCCATTAATTACCGTAAACCGCAATGATCACCCCATGCTGCTGCCAACTCAGCGCCGTTTCATCAAGTCTCGTTGCTCCCGCTATCTGTCACTTATCTGTAGTCTCACCGCTCTTTGTGACGCGCTCTGATTTCCAGGTGACACTGAGAGCAGCTGACAGTTGCACAGACCGAATGTCAGCGCATAAGGAAATACTTATATCTCCATTTATTTGACTTAACCGAATTCAGCCGGGGGGTCCTAGCCGGGACCTTGTAATTGATGTAATAAAGTGAGAAAGGAGGGGACACTTCATTCCATTCCCTCACCCGTAACCATATACTTAGGTCCAGGGCCCTCACAGTCCTGATTGGTCGGTTAACATATGGCACTTGCCAGGGATCTTAGTTATTCCAGCTGCCATCTACTCTTTCTAGAGTCCTTCATCAGGCTCCCACAATACCCCCGAAGCTGTTTTAGGTGGAAAATTCCCAATTCCCTGACCTGATTGGTGGGCTCGTGTGCAGGACCACCATCAAGGGGAGTTTACAGGATACTAAAAGCAGGGGCCCGAGAAGTGGGATTGGCTGTTAAAAGTTTCAGCAGGGTGGGCAGAGTTGAGGTGGATCAGGGGTTTGTTTATCAGTGGGTCGTTTTTTTTTCTTGTATTATAAGACATATATAATAAGCCATAATAATTATTCTCCCCTCCTGGGAGGAGACCCCAATAATTTAGTAGCCCAGGGGTTTCTGTCTGGGTAAAGTTTCCAACCTTCGGAGGGTCGGACACTGAAGTAAATAAAGTCTCTTTATAAAGCCCAAACCATCAACCCTGTATGGGGGGGAATAAGTGTTAATTGCAGTGTTTGTCCTCCCCCCTCAAACGCAAACACTTGATATTGGCCCAGATAAGAGGCACTTTCCTTCCGATAAGTAGTTGTGTTGCTCTTCCATGGAAACGGCAGTTTTCGGAGGGGGGGTTTGTTTTAATGATCCCGGTACTCCTCATATCTGGAATCCAATCATCTGCATCATTGGTCGCTGTCTCTTACCTTCTGCAAGGGCAAACAGAACCCTGCTACTCTCCTCTTTCCTTTATTAGCTATATGACCTTTAAAGGGGAAGTTAACCAAAACTTATTTTTATTTTTTTTTGCAGAATGAAAGAAAATTGCTCCCTGCCAATGTATATCCTTGATGACGCTCCTGACCCAGTTGCCAAGGATCAAGTAGTCTGAGAGTCAGATTTGCTATTAAACTCCATGGATCAGGGTGACGCCAAACTCAATGGGCAGTTGGAAGCCTTTCCCCCCCCCCCCGATGTTTCCGTCATGGCTAAAGTTACTGATCAACTCGCAGTTCAAGAGCTCGAGTAAGTTTTATGTTGTTTGAAAAGTGCATTTTAAAGCCTGAAACTGTTTGAATTGAGCCAATTTTGGGGAATAGGAGGCTTTGCAGCTTCTGAAAACGTTTTATTCTTTGCTGTCAGTCGTTGTATTGAGTCATTGTCTGGCAGTTGATTGGCTGAGCCAGGGTCAGACTATTGGGGTACTGGGAAGTCCTGCCCCCTGTCAGGTCCCAATAGTTTAGGAATCTGTGATGGGGCTGACTACTGAACTATATTTATTAAAGGACTGGCAGGATAAGAATTGGTAATCATAGGGCCCCATACTACTAAGTTTACGGGGCCCTCTTTTCCACAGGGCCCCTGACAGCTGTACCCCCATTGGCTGCCTTGGGGAGAGCCTTTGGATTAGGCAATAACATCCAAAACAACTATATCATCTGACCTGTAGACTTAACATCAGGACGGAAACAGCCTCTAGGTGGTGCTGGTGCTTGTGATAAATTCTGCAAGTTTTTGAAAGAGTCCAAAGAGTTTATACAGGAAAGAACATTCCTTCTCTGTATATTTGTATTTATACATATGGAAGGAGGGAGGTGCCATATTGATTCCCTTAGACAGTACAGTATGAGAGTATAGCTTATTGTGTGCCCAGAACATTCCTTCTCTGTATATTTGTATTTATACATATGGGAGGAGGAGGTGCCATATTGATTCCCTTAGACAGTACAGTATGAGGGTATAGCTTATTGTGTGCCCAGAACATATTATGGAGCAGCCCCTGATTCTCACTGTTTGTTTGTATTCACAGGTGGTCGATGCCCGAGGAGGGCCCAACCTGAAAGCAATGAGGATTCGTCCCAAAAAGATCCGACCCTTTGCCTCGCGAAGGCATCAAAGCAAGCAGGTGGCGGAGCTGAAGAGCAGTATCTCAAGTCTATGTAAGTAAAGCTGCCCATAGATGTAAAGATTTTTAAAAGATCCAATCGTTATCGTGAGACCACTAATATTTCGAAACGATTGTTTAAATGTACGACGTGTCCATCAACTAAAAAGACCGTTTCGGGCGAAAACTGAGGGGAGCTGCCTGCTTGGCCCTGCAGACATAGATACATTGTACTGGGACCCATCAAGATTTTTTAACCTGGCCGATCAATTTTCTGACAGATATCGGACGAAAAATCGCAAGATGTACGATGGTTGGAATCCCACTAATTTCACGATAATTTCGAAGGATTGGTTGGACTTCGCCAAATCGGTTGTTTGGCAAGAAAAATCTTTGCGTTTATGGGACCTTAAGAGCCAGTCCCCCACTATCAGCCAACAGGACTTCTAATTGTGTTAAGTTGCAAATGATTTAGTGTTTGTCTGTGTATCCCGCAGACTGTGGAGCATCGAGCACCTCCCCAGAGCATTCCTCGTCCTGCAGCAATCACTCCCATACTGACACCGACACTGAACTCTGCATCCAGCACCGACTCCGGCTTCTCTTTCCTACACCCCGCCTACTGGAAAAGGTCAGCATTTTTTTTTTTTTTTGGCATAAAGAAATACTGATGTGAATGCCGCTATTTCTATTTGCTAATGACGTCAATGCATTTCTGTGGAAGGGAGAATTTCTTTGAACATTTTTTTGAACATGTAAATATGAGATTTTCTTTGTGCCCCAATTCCTCATCCCAACTATGCAGTAACCCAGCCTCCAGCAGGGGGCAGAAGAGAGCTCTAGATTTTAGCTTGATAATGTGTTTAAAGGATAAGTAAACCTTTAAAATAAGTGATTGTAAAACTGATTAGGGGGCTATTCTAAGCACGTTTCAAATTTACATTCATTATTTATTTTGTTTTTATTCCAAGATATTAAGGGATACGTGTGCTGTTAATATGAATGAATTTTGTTCCAACAGCGCCACCTGCTGGTCAGTTTCCTTGACTACTTGCTGGTCAGACTGGTGGGAAAATGACCAGCAGGTGGCGCTGTTGGAACAAAATTCATTCATATTCACAGTACATGTATCCCTTAATATCCTGGATTAAATAAATAATGAATGTAAATTACAAATGTGCTTAGAATAGCCCCCTTATCAGTTTTACATGATGTAAAGAGTACTACTCTGACGCAAATTGCAATTGGTCTTCCTATATTTTAATTTAGGGGTGTTTTGATTATTTTTGTGCAGTGACTACACTTTGACGTTGCAGCAGCTATCTGGTTGCTAGGGTATTGCTTACCCTTAACAACCGGCCATCGGTTTTAATGAGTGGCTGGAAGGTGAATAGGGACAATGGCCATTTAGCCTCACAAAGCTGCTGGGGTCGGTGACCCCCGTTGGGACTCTGATAAGAAGCAGAAGACCAGTTAAAAGGTGCTAAGAAGAGGACTTTCTATAACATACTTATGGTTAATGTAAAGCAGCACTGGCCCTTTAAAGAAGTGGATCCCATGGGGCAGACTGTAATATGTGTAATATTAAATGCATGGGGTTTACTGTACACACCACGTTGTGCCTCAATATGCAGAGGGTGCCTCTAAATAAAGGGGGGGGAGCCTTTGTTAGCATTTATTAAGCTATTATTTATACTTCCCCTTTATCCTGTGAACCCAAATCCTCCTCATTAGGGTTGGACTCAGTGTGTATATACAGTATATTCAGGCAGCTATTAATACTTCTGGATACTGGAAGTATGGGAGATTTCTTTGGGGTGTATATGAGACCCCCCCTGAATCTTTTAACCGTCTAATCTCCGTGTGAGATTTGTGACGCTCATGTTTGTACATGGATGTTTTATAATGAAGATTTTGTACCTCTGTCTAGGGAATATTATTCTTTCTACAATAAACTTTATATACTTGTATATGAGGCTCCCAGCAGGGGGCAGTGTTTTCTCTCCCTATTGTAAATAATGGGATTAACCTGTAGTTTCCCAATGACTTTATAGCGAGGTGCTTTAACTGATTATACCTCCCCGGTGGGAGATTTCTTGCTTTGTAAATAACTTACACCCCCAGCTGGTAAAACATTGTCTCCAAGGAGCAGAGCCGCCCCCAGCTGTTGCCCCCGGGTCCCTCCTGAAGTTGCTCATTCACGGCTTGTGCCTTGTGGGAATATTTTCTCTCCAAACAATGTGGGAGGGGGAACTGGATTGTGATGTCAGAGTTGGACCCCTCTGAGCTGCTTCTGAACAACTTTCTGTGCCATAGATTGTACAATCTACTATTCACCAGGTCTATGGCTGGCTTGGAAAGGGTTAAAAGAAAAAGCATATAGGGGCTGTCACTCTATAGTAGGAAATATGTGATTACAAGGGAGCTTTATGCAAGTCTAACACTGCAATCACTATATCAAGCCACTAACCCCTAAGGGGTCCCTTAACTCCAGGGGCTGTTCCTGCTGAATTGTGCTTAGTACAGGGGAATATCGATGCTGTCATAGTTTTATGGGATCTCTCTGTACAGACTATGAGCAAACTTAGGGGCTGTTCCTGCTGAATTGTGCTTAGTTCAGGGAATACCTATGCTGCCATAGTTTTATGGGATCTCTCTGTACAGACTATGAGCAAACTTAGGGGCTGTTCCTGCTGAATTGTGCTTAGTATAGGGGAATACCTATACTGCCATCGTTTTATGGGATCTCTCTGTACAGACTATGAGCAAACTTAGGGACTGTTCCTGCTGAATTGTGCTTAGTACAGAGGAATACCTATGCTGCCATAGTTTTATGGGATCTCTTTGTACAGACTATGAGCAAACGTAGGGGACTGTTCCTGCTTAATTGTGCTTAGTACTGGTAATATTGATGCTGCCATAGTTTTATGGGATCTCTCTGTACAGACTATGAGCAAACGTAGGGGACTGTTCCTGCTGAATTGTGCTTAGTACTGGGAATATTGATGCTGCCATAGTTTTATGGGATCTCTCTGTACAGACTATGAGCAAACGTAGGGGACTGTTCCTGCTGAATTGTGCTTAGTACTGGGAATATTGATGCTGCCATAGTTTTATGGGATCTCTCTGTACAGACTATGAGCAAACTTAGGGGCTGTTCCTGCTGAATTGTGCTTAGTGCAGGGGAATACCTATGCTGCCATAGTTTTATGGGATCTCTCTGTACAGACTATGAGCAAACTTAGGGGACTGTTCCTGCTGAATTGTGCTTAGTACAGGGGAATACCTATGCTGCCATAGTTTTATGGGATCTCTCTGTACAGACTATGAGCAAACTTAGGGACTGTTCCTGCTGAATTGAGGAAAAATAAATCAAAGGGAAAATAAATGTGCTCCACTTTTTCCTTCAGCACTTCACATTCATAAGGCAAGTGGGGCAGATGAAGGAAACTGGCAGACGAAACCCCATAGAGATCTCAGCCTGGGGATCTTCCTTCCAGAATGGCACTCGAACACAATCTGGGTCGTGCGCTGTGAGTAGGACTCATGGAAGGAGTTACCTGGGCAAGTTGCTGATCAGGTTGCACATAAGGTACTTGTATGTGGGTTGCGGGTCGGGTTTAACAAATTGGTTCCGTGCAGGACTCTACCCCATTCTGCCCTGGGTGCCTAGTTTATTATCTCATGGCATGCCTGGGTGCAGTGGAGCCCCAATCAGATATTACGGGACCCAATACTGCACTCCAGGGTGCCCAGCCATAATCAGCAATAATGAGCTTTTTCAAATAGATAGACAAGGCCTGGCTTCTCTGTCTGCTGCTGATGTGGCCCCAACGCTTTGTGCCGGGTGCCTTAGGTTAAGGGCACACCTGGAGATTCGGGGAGATTTAGTCGCCCAACGACTAACCGCCTCTTCTTTGGGGTGACTAATTTCCCCAAACTGCTTCCTAGTGTCTGACATTAATGAAAAAACACCCGCGCCCATGCACTTGTGGCGCTTCGATTTCCTAAGTCGCCCAAAGTTTACTCGTGAGGATTAGGGTACACCTAGAGATTCTGGGAGATTTAGTCGCCCAGCGAGTAATCGCCTCTTCTTTGGGACGACTAATGTCCTCGAACTGCTTCCCCGAGTCTTCCGTCGGCTTTAATGAGAAAACATCTGCGCCAATGCACTCGCTGCGCTTCAATTTCCGAAGTCGCCCGAAGTTTACTCGTGAGGGTTAGGGCACACCTAGAGATTCTGGGAGATTTAGTCGCCTGGCGACTAATCGCCTCTTCTTTGGGGCGATTAATTTCCCTGTACTGCTTCCCCGTGTCTTCCGCCAGCTTTAATTAATATACGCCGGCGCCAATGCACTTGCGCTGCTTCAAACTGCTTCCCGAGTCCTCCGCGTAAACTTCGGGTGACTTCAGAAATCGAAGCGCTGCGAGTGCTTTGGTGCAGGTGTTTTTTCATTAAAGCCGGCGGAAGACACGGGGAAGCAGTTCGAGGAGATTAGTCGCCCCAAAGAAGAGACGAATCTCCAGGTGTGCCCTTACCCTTATTCCTGATCCTTGTGTATTTCAATATTCAGCAGTCGCATTCAGCTGTACAGTTGCATTGCATTTTTTAATCTCCGGTTCCCTCCCACCTCTTATGCGGGGGTGTTGGGTAATTATTGTTTTCAAGGGATTTGGTATTCCTGGGAATTTAGTAAAAAGCTTTAAAATACATTTGCATTAAGCTTAGTGTATGTGCTTCTATGGAGTGAAGCGCGTTGTTAGAGTGCTTTAAAGAGGCGGAATGCTTGCCCACTGGGGGGGATTGGGTGATTAGACAGGAGGGAGACACTGGGGTAGAATTATTATGGCAGCAGCCTTTAAATAATGTAGCAGAAGTCAGTTCTCCAGGTTGGTTAACCTTCTGTTACATTGATTCAAGAGTCAGAACCAACAGTGCAGACATTAAGCCCGCTTTATGTGTTGGGCTTCTGTACCAGCCCAAGACCTCTCCTACAGCAGGGAAGATCTGTGCCCCTGTAGATGCCACCCAGTAGCCCCCCATCTTCTCTTCTGCATGTAAAGCAGAGAAGAAGGCAAGTTCCCCTTTAAACCGGCTCTGTATAATAAGCAGATAAGGCGCATACACTCGTCTCCATAATTACAGGAGTTGTTTTTGTTGAATCTGGTGCTTTTTGTTCATTAGGAGCCGTTTCTATGTGGTTTCTGTATCCCGAGCGCTGATAGAACATAAGGGAAGCGCGGCCCATACTGATCAGTACGACCCATTCCTCTTTATGTTCCTCCTTTCCAGCGCAGTTTGTTCTATTCGCGTTTCCTTCTCATCTGCATAATTTAATTACAGCTCACTGCTAACGAAGCAACGATTTGCAAGCCTGCTAAATACTATGCAACAGTTAATTTAAAGGAGAACTAAACCCTAAAAATTAATAAGGCTAAAAATGGCATATTTTATATAGTGAACTTATTGCACGAGGCTAAAGTTTGAGCTTGTCAATAGCAGCAATGATCCAGGACTTCAAACTTGTCAGAGGGGGTCACCATCTTGGAAAGTGTCTATGACACTCACATGCTCAGTGGGCTCTGATTGGCTGTTGAGAAGCTAAGCTTAGGGCTCGTCACTAATTATCCAGCAGAAAATGAGCTTCCCTGGCTGTAATATAAGCTGATGCTACAGGTTTGCTGATTATTTAATTCTGATGCTAATTGCACTGGTTTCTGTGCTGCCATGTAGTAATTATGTGTATTAATTATTAATCAGCCTTATATTGTGACATTTCTATTCTATGTGTACTGTATATTGTGAGTGGGTCCCTAAGCTCAGTAAGTGACAGCAGCACAGAGCATGTGCAGTGAATCAGCAGAAAAGAAGATGGGGAGCTACTGGGGCATCTTTGGAGACACAGATCTTTACTGCTAAAGGGCTGTGGTTGCCTTGGGCTGGTACAGAAGCACAAAACGTAATGTACAACATTTCTAGCTACTTCTTTATCATCATCATCATCATCATCATCATTTATTTATATAGCGCTGTCAAGATACGCAGTGCTTTACTGCAGTTATAGCAAACAGGGAATAAATGGTGGATAGCAGACAAGGATTACAGAGTACAATAGGCTTTACAAACTAAAAGGTTAGGGTACAATTGAGACATTAGGATTGTATAAACAATTTGTCATTTTGATACAGCAATGATTAATTAAGGTACATCGAATAGGCCTCTTTAAACAGATGGGTCTTTAAGGAGCGCTTGAAAGCTTGGAAGGAAGGAGAAAGTCTGACAGCTTGTGGCAGAGAGTTCCAGAGAAAAGCAGAAGCCCGAGAGAAGTCTTGTAGACGAGAATGGGCAGAAGTGACCAGAGGAGAAGTGAGGCGAAGATCAGAAGCAGAGCGTAGGTTTCGTGAAGGAGTGTATTTGGAGATTAGAGATGAAATATAGGGAGGGGTTTCATTATTAAGGGCCTTGAATGTGAGTGTAAGTAATTTGAATTTGATTCTAGAAGAGATTGGGAGCCAGTGAAGGGACATACATATGGGAGCAGCTGATGTTGAGCGGCGAGCTAGATGAATGAGTCTAGCGGCCGCGTTTAGAATAGATTGGAGTTGTGAAAGGTGACTTGTTGGAATACCTGTGAGGAGTAAGTTGCAGTAATCAAGGCGGGAGATGATGAGAGACTGAATCAGTGTTTTAGTTGATTCTGAACTGAGATAGGGTCGTATTCGAGCAATGTTGCGCAGTTGAATACGGCAAGATTTTGCAAGTGTTTGAATGTGTGGTGAAAAAGATAGATGAGAGTCTAAGATGACTCCTAGGCAGCGTGCCTGTGTGGTGGAATGAAAGGTGGTGTTGTTTACGGTGAGTGATATCTGAGGGACAGGGGAAGATCTTGGAGGAAATATGATGAGTTCTGTTTTAGAAAGGTTCAGTTTCAGGTGGCGCTGTGACATCCAGGAGGAGACAGCAGAGAGACAGTCTGTGACTTGGGAAAGGACAGAGTTAGAAAGATCAGGAGTAGACAAGTAGAGTTGGGTGTCATCAGCATAAAGGTGATACTGAAGTCCAAATGACTGAATGAGTTTTCCTAGTGAAGTTGTATAGAGCGAGAACAGCAGGGGGCCAAGAACAGAGCCTTGAGGAACTCCAACAGAGAGTGGGAAAGTAGTAGAAGTAGAGTTAGAGAAGGAAACTTTAAAGGAACGGTCAGACAGATAAGATGTAAACCATGAAAGAGCAGTGTCCCGAATGCCAGATGAGTGTAGAATGTCAAGGAGGAGTGTGTGGTCAACTGTATCAAAGGCTGCAGAGAGATCAAGAAGGATTAGAATGGAATAATGACCTTTAGACTTTGCCAATAGAAGATCATTGGTTACTTTGGTGAGTGCAGTTTCAGTCGAGTGTGATGAAACGCTTTAGTTCTCCTTTAATTTAAAGGGCCCCTTTAGTACTGCAAATAGGAGGAAGGGGTGGTCATTGGCAGGAACGGGTGGGTGGCTGCAGAGCTGTGAAGGTCAGATTCTCTGGTTGGTGCATTGGTCCCTAGTCTGACACTGGAGTGGTCAGTCCCTGGTCATCTGACTTTTCTCAAATCGGAATATGCAAATGAGGGTTTGGTAATTCCCTGAAATCTTTGCTGGAGGATGTGGAATCTGGTGGGTTTCTAACGTAGTGATGCGAGGGTTAGGGGAAAACTCAACACGCACCCAACCCTAACCCGCAATGGTTGGCCAAATATCAATAAACATATGGAAGGGACATTCAGTGTCGAATACAGTGAAAGTTGGGGGTTAACTTACCCAAAAGGAAGAGGGGGCCAGGTGCTTAAGCCCCAGACCTTCAGCTCGGAGAGGCAAATAATACAATTAGATAATGAAGAGCTGGCACATACCAGACCACACTCCGTAGATTGATGTAGTAAAAAAAAGTATTTATTTAAGCAAAAACATCACAGCAAAGCCTAACGCGTTTCATGCCTTAGGGGCCCTTAGTCATAGGCTGAACAAACATTAGATCATGTTTATGAGTACATGGTCATATAAATACTTTTTTTACTACATCAATCTATGGAGTGTGGTCTGGTATGTGCCAGCCCTTCATTATCTATTTGCATTATGGGCCAAATATCAACCCAAATCCGCCCAACCGGTTGTTGGATCAACCCGCACATCACTATGCACTTCCCAGCAGCCTCAGCAAACCAGCAGCTTGGTAGGTAGGCAGTTTGGACGTGCAAACTGAGCTGGCGGTTGAGGTGTAGGGGTTCCTGATTGATGCTCACTTTCAATATACGGGTGCAATCAAATCATCTTCCCCCGAAGTGGGGAACCATACAGATATTGCTGTGGCACCCAATTTCTGGGCTACGGACAGGGTCGCCATTAGAAATCATAGGGCCCCGTACAACAAAACTTTGCCCACACTAGCGCCTCATCACAGTTAAAAGACAACACAGACATCAGTGCTAAAAAAGTAACCCCCCCACTCACACAAGTTATAAAGCTATTGATGTCAGGGCCCCCTTATAAGTTAAAAAAAAAAAAAAAAAAAAATATTGGCGCCAGGGCCCCCTTTACAAATAAAAAAAATTTGGGCCCCAAAAATGTTTCAGATCTTTTCTCCACTTCAGGACTTCAATTTCGGCTGTTTTCGTGTCTTCGGGTCTTTTCGCCTCTTCGGGACTTCGGCTGTTTTTGTGACTTCGGGTCTTTTTGCCGCCTCGGGACTTCAATTTCGACTGTTTTCGTGACTTCGGGTCTTTTCGCCATTTCAGGACTTCAATTTCGGCTATTTTTGTCTTTTTGCCAATTCGGGACTTCGGCTGTTTTCATGACTTCGGGTCTTTTTGCCCCTTTGGGACTTCAATTTCGACTGTTTTTGTGACTTTGGGTCTTTTCTCCACTTCAGGACTTCAATTTCGGCTGTTTTCGTGTCTTCAGGTCTTTTCGCCGATTGGGGACTTCGGCTGTTTTCATGACTTCGGGTCTTTTTGCCACTTTGGGACTTCAATTTCGACTGTTTTCGTGACTTCGGGTCTTTTCGCCATTTCAGGACTTCAATTTCGGCTGTTTTCGTAACTTCGGTCTTTTTGCCAATTCGGGACTTCGGCTGTTTTCATGACTTCGGGTCTTTTTGCCACTTTGGGACTTCAATTTCGACTGTTTTTGTGACTTTGGGTGTTTTCTCCACTTCAGGACTTCAATTTCGGCTGTTTTCGTGTCTTCAGGTCTTTTCGCCGATTCGGGACTTCGGCTGTTTTCGTGACTTCGGGTCTTTTCGCCACTTCGGGACTTCGGCTGTTTTCGGGGCTTCGGCTCCTTTGGCTGTTTGGCTTTTCTGCACTTCCGCATTTCAGTTGTTGGGGACTTTAAAAATGGTCAAATACAAGAGTCCTCTGCACTCAACCCATTATCAATATATTTAAGACAGAGACATTTTGTGCATACTGCTACTGAAAAATGCCTTACCCTTTAAACAAAACAGGGATTGTTTGTCCATATGTTGCAATATATTTAAGCTGGCCAATTACGTCAAAGTCATCCCATATCTGGCCAGTCCTATACTCAATTTTATCTGATTCATTAAGAATTCTATTGCTTCATTATACATTTTACAAAGGGACTAGGTTTTACCTGCAACTTACTTGCTGCTTTCAAAGTAAACCCCCATACTTGGCTGCCCTTTTATTAGACACCAGTGGGATCACCTGACTATAGCTGGGAAGGGTGGGAGCTACAACATGGAGCTGGTCACTGCTCCTGTATAACTATAGCAAACAAGGGAAAGTTGTGCTCACCACTATTTAAAAATGGCCACACGGCTTCTGCGCTCTCAAGGGGTACCCCCTATCCCCCCCTGATGGCGTCCTGGCTACAGATACACTGGACAGAATTTGGCATCGCTCCTTAAATATCCGCAGCTTCCAGTCCTGCCGGGTGGAACGCGCCTCGTTTGTGCCGGTGCCTAATTGATAGTCGGCGCGGATATAACGTTATCACTGTCAGACGATTGAAATGCAACACCTACGCCGCGCAGGATAAATCACCCGCTCCTTTAGCAGCGAGGCAAATGAGCGCTACATTAGCAACTAGAAAAGATCATTCATCACTCTGCTATAAACAATAAATGAGAGAAGTTCATCCATCAATCTCCCGCCGCACAGGTGCCCCCACCCTCGGCTCCCAATCAGCATGTGTCTGGCGGGGGAGGCTTATTTAAAGGGGAACGATCACGAAAATTAAAATATAAGCTGCCTCATAAGGAAGTAAGAAACTTTCTAAATACAATTAATGAAATATTCTGCATTGTTTCTGAAATAATCAAGTTTATCTTCACTATTTCTCTCTCAGCATCTGTTTCTCTTCATTCTGTCTTCATGCAGCAGTTGGGTGTCAGATAATCATTGACAGTTAGATCCAATATATCTTATAGGGGGGCTCCTTTTGCCTAGAAGATGTATTAGAGCTCACTCTGTTAAAATCACCAGACATCATGTCTCTCTACATGCAGGATTTGTGCAAAAGGCAGTTATTTTGTTAGATTTTGTTTGTACTGGAATCAGTTGAGTGAGCTCTAACTTAATAACTAAATAAATAATGAAAGGAGTTAACAACTTCACGGTCCAACTGTCGGATGAAGACTCTTCACATCCATATCCGACAGTTGTAGGAATAGGCAAATTTGATGTGATTCGCTTCTCTGAAAATTCGCTGAAACGCATTAAAGAAGTCTATTTTTTTTGACGCGTCATTTTTTTTCTCCAATTGAAGTCTATGGTCGTCATTTCTGCGGTGAAACTTAGTGAAAAATTTGCCCGTCCCTACTCGGATGTAATGTAGTTGTTACATCTGACTTCTTCTTCACGCGTGCGACTCCATTCGACTTGTCGTGTGCGTTTTGTTGACGGGGATCAATCTGATGAAAAACGCTCATGGAGTCCAGCCCTTAAAGGGGTGAGGTGGCAACCCTACCCACAACCCCCACCCGGAACCTTAACCTGCATTTTAATCCATTTGCACCTGCTGCCCATTTGCACTGGCATCCGGGGGAAGCCTTTAGATGTTCCCACGTATATAAGCCAAGTTTAAAGGGCAAGTTCACTTTTAATGTAACATTTAGCTTAACACAGACAGCAGTATTCTTATGCAATCTGCAGCTAGTCTCAACCTTGGAACTTGAACCGCTATCTGGTTACCGGCACTGAGTCACCCTAGCAACCAGGCAGCCGATTTAGAAGTCAGAATGGAGGATGAATAGTAGAAAAAGGATAAAGGAATAGAAATATATATATATATATATATATATATATATATATATATATATATATATATATAGCAGAGGGGGGTTATTGTGACATTAACAGGAATTGCAGCCCCTCAGTCCCTATTATCTGTAGAGCCGATGCAGTTTACTGGAGCTCTCTATACAATAAGTACCTGATCAAACGGCAGATGAATCTCAAACTGATCCTTCTTCCTATTATCCCAGAATCTTAAACATCAAACGCCCACTCAGTGGCTAATCAGCCTTCCATTATTCCCCAGAACTGCAATAAGGACCCACGTGAATCCCATATAATGGGGAAAGGGTCCATTACTTATGCACGATCTGGAAATAAAGAAGGGGGGGGAGTTGTAGGGTCGGCTACACAGTGGGTTTAATTATCAATTTGAACATTCCCAAAATAGCAACGTATTCATTATGGCAGATGATACGAGGGCTCCAATAACGCATAATGCCATTCCGTGGCCCGTGATTCCACACATGGAAATCCTCAGTGACATCCAATACATTGTAAATGTCATTAAGGGGGTCAGTGCCCATTAATGGCTGCATAATGGATTTTAGAAAGATCACTACACACAGCCCATTTATTAGATTGAGAGCCCAGACTTGTCCATTTAGCAGAAGATGTGTATGGCTGGTTCTGACTCTTGAAACAATGTAGCGCTAGTCAGTTCTCCTACAGGCCTGGGAAATAAGTAGGTATGTACCGAATCTAGGATTCGGTTCGGGATTTGGCCTTTTTCAGCAGGATTTGTGTGAATCCTTCTGCCCGGCCGAACCAAATCCTAATTTGCATATAGGCAGGGAAGGAAATTGCGAGACTTTTTGTCACAAAACAAGTAAAAAATGTTTTCCCCTTCCCACCACTATTTTGCATATGCAAATTCGGATTCGGTTCAACATTCGGCTGAATTATTCGCGAAGGATTCAGGGGTTCGGCCGAATCCAAAATAGTGGATTCGGTGCATCCCTAGAGATAGCAACACAAGGCCAATTAAGCCCTCACCTGCTTCATCCAGTGATTGAACCCCTAAAATATTCCCCTGGTTCTGGACATACATAAGCACTTACCTGGGTAATAGGCACATAATTCTGGGGAGTCATATGGTGCATAGCGATCTTCTTCCTATATAACAAACATAATGATTATTTTATGAAATAAACTATAAATACATATCATATAGTTTACAAGTGGAAAAAACCCCAGTGATTATGGAGCCCGCCACCTTCTGACATCATCTCTGATGTCAGCTAAGGGGGTGGGTCTGAGTCAGGCTCATATCTGCAAGACCCTTCTCAACTTTGGGCCTGTAAGTCAGCAGTGGGTGGGACTAGAACTCTTATAGGGGGAGGGGCAGGGAGTCTGTGACTCACACAGTGGGTGGGACTACAACACTCTGATGGAAGCTTACATGAAAGGGCAAGGAGTCTGTGACTCAAACAGTGGGTGGGACTAGAACAGTCTGATTCAGCTTATAGGGAGAGGGGCAGGGAGTTTGAGAGTCAAGCAGCGAGTGGGACTAGAACACTGATGGAAGCTTATAGGGGAATGACAGGGAGTCTGTGACTCAAACAGTAGGTGGGACTAGAAAACTGATGGAAGCTTAAAGGGGAGGGGCAGGAAGTCTGTGACTCAAATAGTGGGTTGGACCAGAACAAGGTGATGGCTCAAAAGGTGAAGGTCAGAGGCATAGAACAAAAGAGGAGAGTTCGTCGGTAAGTTGTACAAGAGGGAGTTAAGAGGAAGAGAGAACCCAGGATGTAAATACTTTTATACATTGCCAAAGCTCACACTTTTCTCCCCACTAATATACTAATATACTACTGTATGACGCCGGTGGAGATCAGGTTTCGGGGGGTGGAATTAGGAAGAGCCGATCACGCTTCCCTGATACATTTTCACAGTCATTAATCCTCAATGTAAGGGAAACAGGGGTGGAACGAAATGGGGCAAATCTCAGAAAGTGTCTTATTTACCCTAATGAACTGAATTGAGCGGGTTCACTTAAAGGGCATGTAAAGCCTCAGCACTAAATGATAATAACATATTGGGCTGCTGTATGACATTATGCTGTATCTTCTGCATAAATGGCACATCTTGGGGGGTTGCTACATTTTCGCACTTCTCTGGCTTGTTGCAGGCAACCACACACCGGTTAGTCTGACAGGACATGGTGTAGGGAACGTTTCAGACACAGTTTAACTAGAACCTACCTAGGGGACCCGAAAATACCATCTGATGGTAACTGATCTGGTTTCTTAATAGGAGCAGGAGAAAGCCCTGTATTAGGAATATAATTACATAAACTAACGTTGATAGTGCACCTCTATCCCCCTTACCTACTCATCATGTATGAGGAGCCTAAAGGAGTCAAATCACAGGACAGAGGATGATAAAAATGACTGCATGAAAGTAATTTGAACCATTCTTTGCCAATTACATTTTGTTTTAAAGGGGTTGGTCATCTTTAAATTAACTATTAGCATGATACACAGAGTGATAATCTGAGACAATTTCAACTTGGTTTTCATTTTTTATTATTTGTGTTTTTTGAGTTATTTAGCTTTTTATTCAGCAGCTCTCCAGTTTGTAATTTCAGCCATCTGGGTTGCTAGTGTCCCTATTCCCCTAGCAACCATGCCCTGATTTAAATAAGAGACTCGAATATGAATAGGAGAGGGATGAATAATAAAAAGTAGCTATAACAATACATTTGTAGCCTTACGGAGCATTTGTTTTTTATTCGATGATGGTCAGCGACCCCCCATTTGAAAGCTGGTAAGAGTTAGAAGAAGAACTATAAAAAAAGAAAAAATGAAGGCCAATTGAAAAGTTGCTTAGAATTAGCCATTCTATAACTAAAAAAAACAACCATCCCATTATCGGACAAATATTGAAGATATGCATGAATCAGGAATAATTAATTATTATTAAATTATGGGGCAGGTCAGCCCCCCCCATGAGCCTGCTGTCTGCCCTCTAATGACACTCAGTGGAGTTGGCACAGAGAGGCCACAAGAGACTCCACCTCCTGCAGCAACCAGAAGAAACAATTAACAGCAACAACAGCTAATTAATTAGAAGCTCCTCTTTCCTGATTCAGAGAGAACATCTTCTTTTTCCGTGTCAGCTGACCTGGTACATAAGAAAAAAAAAACGCTCTATCTCATCCTCCCAACTAAAGAAAGAAAATAGTATTGGACATTCAGAGTTACATCCTCACAAATATGATTTATTAGTGTAGAAATGTTGTCTTTTTATATATTGAACTTACTGTATCAGCCCAGAGGTGCAGCAATCCTATATCAGTATTGATCCAGTTTCCCCCAGCAGCTCCCCATGTTGGATCTTGTTAGGCATCTTTTGTGAGTCAGCGGCACTGCACATGCTCAGTGGGCTCTGGGCTGAAAAGCTAAGGGGTCGTGGGAAATCGTCCAGCAGAAAGATGCCATGTCATGTGATCTGAATTAATTACTACTCAGCCTTGTATTGTCACTGACATATTGTATATTGTGAGTGGGTCTTTATGGTGAGGTAAGTGACAGCAGCACAGAGCATGCACAGCAGAAAAGAAGATGGGGAGCTACTGGGGCATCTTCAGAGACACTGATCTTTACTGCTAAAGGGCTGTGGTTGCCTTGGGCTGGTACAGAAGCCCAAAACATCATGTACAACATTTCTAGCAACTTCTTTAGTTAGGCTTTAGTTCTCCTTTAACCATTATTATGGAACCCTATAATTGTATAAATAAACACATATAATCAATCAATGTAATGACCTGACAATTAAACGCAAGAAGGCGAATTTGTTAGGAAGAGAAATCTAATATAGATTTCTACCTCCAGTATCTCCCATTCAGGTTGGCGGTAACGAAACAATTAGTGCAATTACTATCTCAGTATAGGGAAAAGTTTGTATATGGCAGAGGTCAGAGACAAGAATCAGAAATGATTTACTGATTTACATTGTAATTATATTCTTTTAAGTTTGAATTGTCCACTCAATGTAACAGCTGGACACAATCTACCTTTAAAGGGGGAATATTACCTTCTATGCAATATAGTAAAGTCTGTATAGTAGTTGTGGGATAGCAGGTATAGTAGGGAGAGATGTGTCTATAGTAACAGTGGGATACTAGTCTCTGGGAAGGGAGTGTGACTGTGAGATAGCAGGTATAGTAGGGAGAGATGGTGCCTATAGTAACAGTGGATAATAGTCTCTGGGAAGGGAGTGTGACTGTGGGATAGCAGGTGTAGTAGGGAGAGATGGTGCCTATAGTAACAGTGGATAATAGTCTCTGGGAAGGGAGTGTGACTGTGGGATAGCAGGTATAGTAGGGAGAGATGGTGCCTATAGTAACAGTGGATAATAGTCTCTGGGAAGGGAGTGTGACTGTGGGATAGCAGGTATAGTAGGGAGAGATGGTGCCTATAGTAACAGTGGATAATAGTCTCTGGGAAGGGAGTGTGACTGTGGGATAGCAGGTATAGTAGGGAGAGATGGTGCCTATTGTAACAGTGGATAATAGTCTCTGGGAAGGGAGTGTGACTGTGGCATAGCAGGTATAGTAGGGAGAGATGGTGCCTATAGTAACAGTGGATAATAGTCTCTGGGAAGGGAGTGTGACTGTGGCATAGCAGGTATAGTAGGGAGAGATGATGCCTATAGTAACAGTGGATAATAGTCTCTGGGAAGGGAGTGTGACTGTGGGATAGCAGGTATAGTAGGGAGAGATGGTGTCTATAGTAACAGTGGATAATAGTCTCTGGGAAGGGAGTGTGACTGTGGGATAGCAGGTATAGTAGGGAGAGATGGATTCTATAGTAACAGTGGATAATAGTCTCTGGGAAGGGAGTGTGACTGTGGGATAGCAGGTATAGTAGGGAGAGATGGTGTCTATAGTAACAGTGGATAATAGTCTCTGGGAAGGGAGTGTGACTGTGGGATAGCAGGTATAGTAGGGAGAGATGGTGTCTATAGTAACAGTGGATAATAGTCTCTGGGAAGGGAGTGTGACTGTGGCATAGCAGGTATAGTAGGGAGAGATGGTGCCTATAGTAACAGTGGATAATAGTCTCTGGGAAGGGAGTGTGACTGTGGGATAGCAGGTATAGTAGGGAGAGATGGTGCCTATAGTAACAGTGGATAATAGTCTCTGGGAAGGGAGTGTGACTGTGGGATAGCAGGTATAGTAGGGAGAGATGGTGCCTATAGTAACAGTGATCTAATAGTCTCTGGGAAGGGAGTGTGACTGTGGGATAGCAGGTATAGTAGGGAGAGATGGTGCCTATAGTAACAGTGGATAATAGTCTCTGTGAATGGACTTTTATATATGGGGCTTTACTTCCCCTTTAGAGTAGGAGCCAGTTAGTTGTGGGAAGGGGCAGTATATCCCTGGCTTATAATACAGTTGGGGGGTATTACACTAACCCTGCTCTTACCTCCCCCCCAGCAAACACAACAACAGAAGAGAGGATGGAGTGTGGAATTTCACATGTCAGTACACCCTGTATCAGCCTCACTTCTATAACTGGACCGACTACATCAATGATTTTGACCCAGAGCTTAACTTCACTTGCCCACTGGGCTCCGTTGTCAGTGGAATTCAGAGTTACCATGATAATAAGAAGGAGGACAGAAGGTAAGGACAATACCATACAGACCTCTTCAGAATCACAGCTAAACCCTGGCCTTGTCTCGGCTGCACTGCTGGTCCTGACTACATGTACAGCTGAAACAATGTAGGACTAGTCAGCTCTTCTCTGATTCTCACAATGCTTTGCATGTTCTGACACAGGTGGAAGTTTCTTTGCTGCCAGGGGGAGGTGGCAGTTGCCCAGAACTGGACCTGGAGTCATTACGTCAATGACTTTGATGAATGTCTGACGTGGAAGTCGCCCCCAAATCATCATCTGGTGGGGGCATTCAGTTACCATGACAATGGCAAAGAGTAAGTATCACTGCATTTAACTAGTGTTTGTTCTTCCAGTATCTAGTGTAGGGTATCCCCAGATTTACACTTGATCCTCCCTCTGTTTACTTTATGGGCAAAAATATGGGGACCCCAAACCCATCCAGTATCTCTTTCCAAACCCAAGGGGGTGAATATGAAGTTGCCCTTTGCTGCTGTAACTGCCCATTCACTTCTGGGAAGGTTCCCACTAGAAGCTGTTGCTGGGAGTTGCTTCCATTCAGCTACAGTAAGGTTGGACACTGATGTTGGGGATCAGGCTCACAGTTGGGGTTCCCATCCATCCAACAGGGGTTCAGTTGGGTTAAGGTCAAGACTCTGTAAACTTGTATCTGGGGACATTATTGTGCTGAAACTGGAAACCAGGGTCCCTCTTATAAGATTCTAACTGGATGGTCCCCCCCTTAAGTAACATAATGGTTCACTCCATTCTCTCCTTCTCCCACTTTAGGGACCGACGCTGGAAATATTATTCCTGTGAAAGGAGCGATACCAAAAAACCATTGAGCAATTGTACAGTTGCACAAACTGACCCGAACGTTTGTTTGTTGGATCATTCTTCTATTGAACGGTTTCTAAGCATGAGATTTGGGCTGTTTTATTCTGTATCAGGGACATTTCTGTCATTCACAAGAGCTAGAGATTTCTGTTTAAGTAGCTGGAGATCCAGTAGTTATTATTGAGTAATCACTGGCAGGCTGCTGGGATTATGGGCTCCCTTGTCATCTTAGGCTGATACCGGATCAACACAAAGCTCACTACACATTTACTACAACACTTCACTCAGTAGCCCAATGGGCTTCTAACTCCTGCCTGTCCCTCATTACACACCAGTATCCACCTCCTCAACTCCTGACTCAATACCTTCTCTGCTTTATGCAATGAACTTCGCCTGGTCTGTAGTAGCTATGTACTCACAGTGTAGCTACTCCTACAGACCCATCCTTGCCATGGTAGACTGAAAATAAATAAGCTGCTCTGTAGTTTTAAGAAAGCCTATTTAGCTACTGTCAATGGAAGGGATTTGCTACCGACAGCAAGAAATTGTTGCTGAACTACAAATACCAGCAGGTGAGAAATACAACACAGAAAGTCCTGCACGGCAGAAATGTGGAGATTGGCACAATACAAGCCCAAGATGTAGAGCAAACGAGGGCAAGAGATTTATAGAATAACTGGTAGTGGGTTAAGATGCAACTATCAACTGTACAACAGAAGAGTACTAGTAGGGAGAGATGTGCCTATAGTAACAGTGCGATAATAGTCTCTGGGAAGGGAGTGTGACTGTGAGATAGCAGGTATAGTAGGGAGAGATGGTGCCTATAGTAACAGTGGATAATAGTCTCTGGGAAGGGAGTGTGACTGTGGGATAGCAGGTATAGTAGGGAGAGATGGTGCCTATAGTAACAGTGGATAATAGTCTCTGGGAAGGGAGTGTGACTGTGGGATAGCAGGTATAGTAGGGAGAGATGGTGCCTATAGTAACAGTGGATAATAGTCTCTGGGAAGGGAGTGTGACTGTGGGATAGCAGGTATAGTAGAGAGAGATGGTGCCTACAGTAAGAGTGCATAATAGTCTCTGGGAAGGGAGTGTGACTGTGGGATAGCAGGTATAGTAGGGAGAGATGGTGCCCATAGTAACAGTGGATAATAGTCTCTGGGAAGGGAGTGTGACTGTGGGACAGCAGGTATAGTAGGGAGAGATGGTGTCTATAGTAACAGTGGATAATAGTCTCTGGGAAGGGAGTGTGACTGTGGTATAGCAGGTATAGTAGGGAGAGATGGTGCCTATAGTAACAGTGGATAATAGTCTCTGGGAAGGGAGTGTGACTGTGGGATAGCAGGTATAGTAGGGAGAGATGGTGTCTATAGTAACAGTGGATAATAGTCTCTGCGAAGGGAGTGTGACTGTGGGATAGCAGGTATAGTAGGGAGAGATGGTGCCTATAGTAACAGTGGATAATAGTCTCTGGGAAGGGAGTGTGACGGTGGGATAGCAGGTATAGTAGGGAGAGATGTTGTCTATAGTAACAGTGGATAATAGACTCTGGGAAGGGAGTGTGACTGTGGGATAGCAGGTATAGTAGGGAGAGATGTTGTCTATAGTAACAGTGGATAATAGTCTCTGCGAAGGGAGTGTGACTGTGGGATAGCAGGTATAGTAGGGAGAGATGGTGCCTACAGTAACAGTGGGATAATAGTCTCTGGGAAGGGAGTGTGACTGTGGGATAGTAGGTATAGTAGGGAGAGATGGTGCCTATAGTAACAGTGGATAATAGTCTCTGGGAAGGGAGTGTGACTGTGGGATAGCAGGTATAGTAGGGAGAGATGGTGTCTATAGTAACAGTGGATAATAGTCTCTGGGAATGAGAGAAGATGTGAGTAGTGTTGGAGTTAGTACTACAGTGGTGCAGACATTGAGGGAAGCCTGGGGGGAGGGTCACAAGGACATTGCACTTTAAGTTGTTAATGAACTACAACTCCCAGAATGCTCAGTCTTTGGCAGGACATTAATAAATAAAAGAAATGTATAATAAATCCTTGGCATTCTCACTGTCCAACAGGGGGTGAAAGTCGCTATAAAATAAAAAGTGACCAGACTATAAACTAATATACCATAAGAAAACATCCCTCTCATTCCCTGTCTCTCTCTGCCTTTCCCCAGAGCCTTCCCTATCTGTTCCTCCTCCTCTCTGGATTACCGGCCAGCTAAAGATTACAGGGCAACTGTTCTATACACTGCTGCCTAGCAACGCTGGAATTCCCACATTGTGTTCCAAGCCTCACTTTGGCGCTGGTTGGTTGATATCAGTAAGCCCCGCCCATCGCTGAGGAGCAGGAGCTGCACGTGGAGCAGGTGAGGGGGAGGTGGCTGTAAAGTTGCAGATGGGAATATTGGGGACAAGAGAAGATATTGGAGGACACAGAAGGGATTTTCGGCTGCAGGAGAAGATTCTTTTTCGGGGTCTCAGCCAGAGAAGAACAAGTGACATTGGTATAAAACATCCCAAGACTCTTGGTTCTCAGTTTGGAGCGGGACCTCTTGGAACTGCGTTATAGGTAATTGGCCTTTAAATTAACTCTTTGCTGTACACAGTGATCTTTTCATTTACATTATCAGCACTTTTTGATATATATATATATATATATATATATAAATACCCTATTTATGAGATATATATATACCCTATTTATGACACACACACACATCTCCTATTTATCCCCGCAGTCTGTTTTCAAACAGACAGGCAAAAGTCCAATTTTTTTCCTTCCGATCGTAAGCCCCATTGTATCCGGGATGTACAAAGAAAAAACTTTTTACTGAAAAATAAGGGTTTTTTTTTAATAAAAAAAAAAGAAAAAGCTCATTTTGTGCTGATTAGTGCTTTGGTGTTGCCCCCTGCCAGGGTAATAGGATACATGCTCATAGTGGTGTAATTAGCTTTATTCCAATCCCTCATTTTGATGATTAATGCCATTTTTAGGGCCCCCTGCTGAGAATTCCGACTTACAATAACAGATACAGGAGTCGCAAAATCACTTGTGCCTTTTTAAAGGAGAAAGAAAGCTACGCAGTTTATTGCCAATAGATTAGCTGCAATAGTGCAAGCTACATTACGATATTTATTCCAGCAGCTGCCAATCAGGGGCGTAACTATAGAGGAAGCAGACCCTGCGGCTGCAGGGGGGCCCAGGAGGTATAGGGGCCCCATATACAATTTCAATAAATATTGGAGAAACAAGTCAACCTCTAAACATTTTGGGGGCCTGAAAAATAATTTTCTGTGGGGCCCAGTAATATCTAGTTACGCCACTGGCTGCCATATTAGCTTGCTGTGACATCACTTCCTGCCTGAGTCTCTCCATGCTCACTCATACCCCTGGGCTCAGATTACAGCAGGAAGGGGAGGAGGGAGAGAGGAGGAAACTGAGCATGCTCAAGCCCTAGCGCTGGAGGTTTAAGCTGAAAACAGGACGTCTGATACAGAAGCCCCTGAGTACACAATAGAAGGAAAGAAATGTGCTGTTTCTTTTGACAGAGGACTCAGAGCAGCATTACTTTGAGGGTTTACTGGTGTATTTATATAGACCTTTCTGATAAAGCTTACTTAGTTTTAGCCTTTCCTTTTCCTTTAAAAGCAGGAAAAACTGATACAGATAAAGGGGTGTGAGTGCAATGAATAGGGCTGGAGCTGAACATACTTCATACTTTCCTTCTATTGGGGATCATTCGATTTCCAGTGAATATATAATCCCCCCACATGATGGACATCTGCTCACCAGGGAGGGGTCTGTTTATACAGGGCACAGGCCAGAAGAGCAAAGTCCTTCCAGTGCTCCGACTTCCTTCATAAGTCCTGATTTTAACCTTAAATGGGTGGTTGCCCTGTAAGTTAACTTTAAGGATAATATAAGTGGTCAATACTAAGAAACGTTTCAATTGATCCTCATTCTTTATCTCTTATAGTTTTATAAGAATTGTTTGCCTTTTTCTTTCAAATGGGGGGGGTCACTGACCCCATCTAAAAACAAATGCACAGTAAGGCTACAAATGTATTGTTATTGCTACTTTTTATTCCTCATCTTTCTATTCCGACCTCTCCTATTCATATTTCAGTCTTATTCAAATCAGTGCATGGTTGCTAGGGTAATTTGGACCATAGCAACCAGGTGGCTGAAATTGCAAACTGGAGAGCTGCTGAATAAAAAAGCTAAATAACTCAAAAACCACAAATAATAAAAAATTAAAACTAAGAATATCACTCTCTCATCATACTAAAAGTTAATGTAACTCAATGCATGGTTGCTAGGGTAATGTGGACCCAAGCAATCAGATTACTGAAATTGCAAACTGTAGAGCTGCTAAACCCCTTAATTGTCATTTATTTTATTATTTGTGGTTTTTGAGTTATTTAGCTTTTTATTCACCAGCTCTCTAGTTTGCAATTTCAGCCATCTTGTTGCTAGGGGCCAAATTACCCTAGCAACCAAAGAGACTAGAATATGAATAGGAGAGTAAAAGAGTAGCAATAACAATAAATGTGTAGCTTTACAGAGCATTTGTTTTTAAGATGGGGTCAGTGACCCCAATTTGAAAGAGTCAGAAGAAAAAGACAAATAATTAGAAAAATATAAACAATGAAGACCAATTGAAATGTTTCTTAGAACTGGCCATTCTATAACATACTAAAAGTTAACTCAAAAGTGAACCACCCCTTTAACATGCCTGAGAAACTCTGCAAGTTCTTCGACATTCGTACATCCGTCTCGAGGGACGCCATTAATTAGCGTAAACCGCAATGATCACCCCATGCTGCTGCCAACTCAGCGCCATTTCATAAAGTCTCGCTGCTCCCGCTATCTGTCACTTATCTGTAGTCTCACCGCTCTTTGTGACGCGCTCTGATTTCCAGGTGACACTGAGAGCAGCTGACAGTTGCACAGACCGAATGTCAGCGCATAAGGAAATACTTCTTATATCTCCATTTATTTGACTTAACCGAATTCAGCCGGGACCTTGCAATTGATGTAATAAAGTGAGAAAGGAGGGGACACTTCATTCCATTCCCTCACCCGTAACCATATACTTAGGTCCAGGGCCCTCACAGTCCTGATTGGTCGGTTAACATATGGCACTTGCCAGGGATCTTAGTTATTCCAGCTGCCATCTACTCTTTCTAGAGTCCTTCATCAGGCTCCCACAATACCCCCGAAGCTGTTTTAGGTGGAAAATTCCTAATTCCCTGACCTGATTGGTGGGCTCGTGGGCAGGACCACCATCAAGGGGAGTTTACAGGATACTAAAGGCAGGGGCCCGAGAAGTGGGATTGGCTGTTAAAAGTTTCAGCAGGGTGTTCAGAGTTGAGGTGGATCAGGGGTTTGTTTATCAGTGGGTCGTTTTTTTGTTTTTTTTTAATTGGAGCCCCATTCTCCTCTTGTATAATAAGACATATATAATAAGCCATGATAATTATTCTCCCCTCCCGGGAGGAGGCCCCCAATAATTTAGTAGCCCAGGGGTTTCTGTCTGGGTAAAGTTTCCAACCTTTGGCGGGTCGGACACTGAAGTAAATAAAGTCTCCGTATAAAGCCCAAACCATCAGCTCTGTATGGGGGGAATAAGTGTTAATTGCAATGTTTGTCCTCCCCCCTCAAACGCAAACACTTGATATCAGCCCAGATAAGAGGCACTTTCCTTCCGATAAGTAGTTGTGTTGCTCTTCCATGGAGACAGCAGTTTTCAGAGGGGGGGGTTTGATTTAATGATCCCGGTACTCCTCATATCTGGAATCCAATCATCTGCATCGTTTTTCGCTTTCTCTTACCTTCTGCAAGGGCAAACAGAACCCTGCTACTCTCCTCTTTCCTTTATTAGCTATATGACGTTTAAAGGGGAAGTTAACCAAAACTTTCTTTTTTCTTTTTTTTTGCAGAATGAAAGAAAATTGCTCCCTGCCAATGTATAACCTTGATGACGCTCCTGACCCAGTTGCCAAGGATCAAGTAGTCTGAGAGTCAGATTTGCTATTAAACTCCATGGATCGCGGTGACGCCAAACTCAATGGGCAGTTGGAAGCCTCATTCCCCCCACTGTTTCCGTCATGGTTAAAGTTACTGATCAACTCGCAGTTCAAGAGCTCAAGTAACTTTTTTATGTTGTTTGAAAAGTGCATTTTAAAGCCTGAAACTGTTTGAATTGAGCCGATTTTGGGGAATAGGAGGCTTTGCTGCTTCTGAAAACGTTTTATTCTTTGCTGTCAGTCGTTGTATTGGGTCACAGTCTGGCAGTTGATTGGCTGAGCCAGGGTCAGACTATTGGGGTACTGGGAAGTCCTGCCCCCTGTCAGGTCCCAATAGTTTAGGAATCTGTGATGGGGCTGACTACTGAACTATATTTATTAAAGGACTGGCAGGATAAGAATTGGTAATCATAGGGCCCCATACTACTAAGTTTACCGGGCCCTCTTTCCCCCCTTTTCCACAGGGCCCCTGACAGCTGTACCCCCATTGGCTGCCTTGGGGAGAGCCTTTGGATTAGGCAATAACATCCAAAACAACTATATCATCTGACCTGTAGACTTAACATCAGGACGGAAACAGCCTCTAGGTGGCGCTGGTGCTTGTGATAAATTCTGCAAGTTTTTGAGTCCAAAGAGTTTATACAGGAAAGAACATTCCTTCTCTGTATATTTGTATTTATACATATGGGAGGAGGAGGTGCCATATTGATTCCCTTAGACAGTACAGTATGAGGGTATAGCTTATTGTGTGCCCAGAACATTCCTTCTCTGTATATTTGTATTTATACATATGGGAAGGAGTTGCCATATTGTTTCCCTTAGACAGTCCAGTATGAGGGTATAACTTATTGTGTGCCCAGAACATTCCTTCTCTGTATATTTGTATTTATACATATGGGAAGGAGGTGCCATATTGTTTCCCTTAGACAGTACAGTATGAGGGTATAGATTATTGTGTGCCCAGAACATTCCTTCTCTGTATATTTGTATTTATACATATGGGAGGAGGAGGTGCCATATTGATTCCCTTAGACAGTACAGTATGAGGGTATAGCTTATTGTGTGCCCAGAACATTCCTTCTCTGTGTATTTGTATTTATACATATGGGAGGAGGGAGATGCCATATTGATTCCCTTAGACAGTACAGTATGAGGGTATAGCTTATTGTGTGCCCAGAACATTCCTTCTCTGTATATTTGTATTTATACATATGGGAGGAGGAGGTGCCATATTGATTCCCTTAGACCAGGGGTGTCCAAACTTTTGGCTCGCCGGGCCACATTGGAAAAAGATAAAATTGTCTGGGGCCACACATGACATACAGAAAAACACGTTTGATTTATAAGAGTAAAGGAAATACACAGAAAAGAACTACAATGCCAGTTGGATAACCAGATGGAGCTATACACTGGAATATGGGACACCTGTATATTAAATAGACGTATTATTATATTATTATTACTAACTGGGCAATGGGCAGAGTCCCCCATCCTCCTATTTCCTCGGGAACCAATTGTTTCAAGCTGGGCCGCATTCATATGCATCCTGGGCCGCATGTGGCCCTCGGGCCGCAGTTTGGACACCCCTGCCTTAGACAGTACAGTATGAGGGTATAGCTTATTGTGTGCCCAGAACATTCCTTCTCTGTATATTTGTATTTATACATATGGGAGGAGGGAGGTGCCATATTGTTTCCCTTAGACAGTACAGTATGAGGGTATAGCTTATTGTGTGCCCAGAACATTCCTTCTCTGTATATTTGTATTTATACATATGGGAGGAGGAGGTGCCATATTGATTCCCTTAGACAGTACAGTATGAGGGTATAGCTTATTGTGTGCCCAGAACATTCCTTTTCTGTATATTTGTATTTATACATATGGGAGGAGGAGGTGCCATATTGATTCCCTTAGACAGTACAGTATGAGGGTATAGCTTATTGTGTGCCCAGAACATTCCTTTTCTGTATATTTGTATTTATACATATGGGAGGAGGAGGTGCCATATTGATTCCCTTAGACAGTACAGTATGAGGGTATAGCATTTTGTGTGCCCAGAACATATTATGGAGCAGCCCCTGATTCTCACTGTTTGTATTCACAGGTGGTCGATGCCCGAGGAGGGCCCAACCTGAAAACAATGAGGATACGTCCCAAAAAGATCCGACCCTTTGCCTCGCGAAGGCATCAAAGCAAGCAGGTGGCGGAGCTGAAGAGCAGTATCTCAAGTCTATGTAAGTAAAGCTGCCCATAGATGTAAAGATTTTTAAAAGATCCAATCGTTATCGTGAGACCACTAATATTTCGAAACGATTGTTTAAATGTACGACGTGTCCATCAACTAAAAAGACCGTTTCGGGCGAAAACTGAGGGGAGCTGCCTGCTTGGCCCTGCAGACATAGATACATTGTACTGGGACCCATCAAGATTTTTTAACCTGGCCGATCAATTTTCTGACAGATATCGGACGAAAAATCGCAAGATGTACGATGGTTGGAATCCCACTAATTTCACGATAATTTCGAAGGATTGGTTGGACTTCGCCAAATCGGTTGTTTGGCAAGAAAAATCTTTGCGTTTATGGGACCTTAAGAGCCAGTCCCCCACTATCAGCCAACAGGACTTCTAATTGTGTTAAGTTGCAAATGATTTAGTGTTTGTCTGTGTATCCCGCAGACTGTGGAGCATCGAGCACCTCCCCAGAGCATTCCTCGTCCTGCAGCAATCACTCCCATACTGACACCGACACTGAACTCTGCATCCAGCACCGACTCCGGCTTCTCTTTCCTACACCCCGCCTACTGGAAAAGGTCAGCATTTTTTTTTTTTTTTTTTTTGGCATAAAGAAATACTGATGTGAATGCCGCTATTTCTATTTGCTAATGACGTCTATGCATTTCTGTGGAAGGGAGAATATCTTTGAACATTTTTTTGAACATGTAAATATGAGATTTTCTTTGTGCCCCAATTCCTCATCCCAACTATGCAGTAACCCAGCCTCCAGCAGGGGGCAGAAGAGAGCTCTAGATTTTAGCTTGATAATGTGTTTAAAGGATAAGTAAACCTTTAAAATAAGTGATTGTAAAACTGATTAGGGGGCTATTCTAAGCACGTTTCAAATTTACATTCATTATTTATTTTGTTTTTATTCCAAGATATTAAGAGATACGTGTGCTGTTAATATGAATGAATTTTGTTCCAACAGCGCCACCTGCTGGTCAGTTTCCTTGACTACTTGCTGGTCAGACTGGTGGGAAAATGACCAGCAGGTGGCGCTGTTGGAACAAAATTCATTCATATTCACAGTACATGTATCCCTTTATATCCTGGATTAAATAAATAATGAATGTAAATTACAAACGTGCTTAGAAGAGCCCCCTTATCAGTTTTACATGATGTAAAGAGTACTACTCTGACGCAAATTGCAATTGGTCTTCCTATATTTTAATTTAGGGGTTTTTTGATTATTTTTGTGCAGTGACTACAGTTTGACGTTGCAGCAGCTATCTGGTTGCTAGGGTATTGCTTACCCTTAACAACCGGCCATCGGTTTTAATGAGTGGCTGGAAGGTGAATAGGGACAATGACCATTTAGCCTCACAAAGCTGCTGGGGTCGGTGACCCCCGTTGGGACTCTGATAAGAAGCAGAAGACCAGTTAAAAGGTTGCTAAGAAGAGGACTTTCTATAACATACTTATGGTTAATGTAAAGCAGCACTGGCCCTTTAAAGAAGTGGATCCCATGGGGCAGACTGTAATATGTGTAATATTAAATGCATGGGGTTTATTGTACACACCACGTTGTGCCTCAATATGCAGAGGGTGCCTCTAAATAAAGGGGGGGGAGCCTTTGTTAGCATTTATTAAGCTATTATTTATACTTCCCCTTTATCCTGTGAACCCAAATCCTCCTCATTAGGGTTGGACTCAGTGTGTATATACAGTATATTCAGGCAGCTATTAATACTTCTGGATACTGGAAGTATGGGAGATTTCTTTGGGGTGTATATGAGACCCCCCCTGAATCTTTTAACCGTCTAATCTCCGTGTGAGATTTGCGACGCTCATGTTTGTACATGGATGTTTTATAATGAAGATTTTGTACCTCTGTCTAGGGAATATTATTCTTTCTACAATAAACTTTATATACTTGTATATGAGGCTCCCAGCAGGGGGCAGTGTTTTCTCTCCCTATTGTAAATAATGGGATTAACCTGTAGTTTCCCAATGACTTTATAGCGAGGTGCTTTAACTGATTATACCTCCCCGGTGGGAGATTTCTTGCTTTGTAAATAACTTAAACCCCCAGCTGGTAAAACATTGTCTCCAAGGAGCAGAGCCGCCCCCCAGCTGTTGCCCCCGGGTCCCTCCTGAAGTTGCTCATTCACGGCTTGTGCCTTGTGGGAATATTTTCTCTCCAAACAATGTGGGAGGGGGAACTGGATTGTGATGTCAGAGTTGGACCCCTCTGAGCTGCTTCTGAACAACTTTCTGTGCCATAGATTGTACAATCTACTATTCACCAGGTCTATGGCTGGCTTGGAAAGGGTTAAAAGAAAAAGCATATAGGGGCTGTCACTCTATAGTAGGAAATATGTGATTACAAGGGAGCTTTATGCAAGTCTAACACTGCAATCACTATATCAAGCCACTAACCCCTAAGGGGTCCCTTAACTCCAGGGGCTGTTCCTGCTGAATTGTGCTTAGTACAGGGGAATATCGATGCTGTCATAGTTCTATGGGATCTCTCTGTACAGACTATGAGCAAACTTAGGGGACTGTTCCTGCTGAATTGTGCTTAGTACAGGGGAATACCTATGCTGCCATAGTTTTATGGGATCTCTCTGTACAGACTATGAGCAAACTTAGGGGACTGTTCCTGCTGAATTGAGCTTAGTACAGGGAATACCTATGCTGCCATAGTTTTATGGGATCTCTCTGTACAGACTATGAGCAAACTTAGGGGCTGTTCCTGCTGAATTGTGCTTAGTACAGAGGAATACCTATGCTGCCATAGTTTTATGGGATCTCTTTGTGCAGACTATGAGCAAACTTAGGGGCTGTTCCTGCTGAATTGTGCTTAGTACAGGGGAATACCTACGCTGCCATAGTTTTATGGGATCTCTCTGTACAGACTATGAGCAAACTTAGGGGCTGTTCCTGCTGAATTGTGCTTAGTATAGGGGAATACCTATACTCAGGCCCGGACTGGCAATCTGTCAGTTCGGGCAATTGCCCGAGAGGCCGCATTATGTTTTGTCCGAGTGGGCCGCTTCTGATCCTAAATAGAAACTATGCCGCAGCGTCTCTCCCTCACTACTGACTCCGGCTGTTTCTGGAAGCCTGACACAGTGACAAGCAGTCCGAATAGTTAGCTTGGGGGAGGACATTGTATCTAGTTAGCTATCTCCCCCTCCTCCCCTCCTGCAGGCAGCGTGCGATCATTTCACTATCGCTCATGTGACCTGCTGCAGCTCCCGCCTCCCAGCAACACTAACTTCAAGAAGAGATCCGCAGTCGGAAGAACAAGTGCGGGAGGGAGAGGCCTCCGGATTTCTGGGCAGCTCTGGTGAGCCAACGAGGGCTGAAGGAAGGGAGGGAAGGAAGGGTGGATAACAAGCAATGTCAGGGTGTGGAGGAGGAGGATGACGGACGCAGCTAATGCAGGTGGGCCTTGCCTGCTAGATTTGACCCATAACCGACACAAACTGCATGTTCCTGACTATCCAGCTGCCTCCTTCTCTGCACCCTTCATAGGCAACTTACACATTCTCCAACAGCCCCCCCCCCACTACTTCATTGACTGCTGCTGAACTGGCTACTACCTCCAATCAGACACCCCCCAAGAAAGTTTGTTCAATATAGTTTGCTTGGTGTCAAAAGTTACATATAGGCTATGTGGGTTATTCTCTTATTTACTTTTACTTTTAAAACCCTAGAGTCTCTAAATTTCTGTCTGCTCTGTTTAGTTTGCTGCCCCACCATTTGTTTTTATTTTACTGCCAGAACTCCCCCCTCCTCTGCTCTCCTTACAGTCATTTATTTTGTCTGTACACTCATTTTTTTTGTTGTACTTAGGCTGGGGTGCATATAGTGATTAAATAAATCAAATGCAGGCTATTGTATTATCAATTGATTCATAAAATACATGATTATTATTATTATTATACATGAATATTATTATTTATTAACATCAATGAATTGATAAATTAAATGGAGTACTGGTGTTTATAAAATATGTGTAACTGTGTATAAAGTAGAACACCAATTTTACGTTTTTGAGGAGACCAGAAAAACAAATTTAAAATCAGGGAAATGTGTTAAAGTAACTTTTTCTTCAAATACTGGCAGCTTTTGTGAGTAAAGGAAGGCCCTCAAGCTCAGGTGTTCTGGTGGGCCCCAGGTGCCCCAGTCCGACACTGGTGCAACTAGTCTTCTTGGTGGCCCTACCATTTACCTACTGCACTGGACTACAAAGAGGGATGTTAGTCCTGGGTACTTGGGCAAACACCTCTGCCTAGACTGGAAGCCGGGCAGACAAGTCACTTCTGAGCCGCCCCCCCCCCATACTTGACCCTAAGGCTAATGTCACACTTAGGTGATTTGTGTTGTTTGAAGTACATATCCAGCACTTCTTGCTCCTGTGTTCTCTGGTTTATGTACTGTAAACCGTATTTTTTTTAGTACTATATGTTCAGGATCCAACTAATGACCTGCATGAATTATTTGCAGTTTTAGCCCAATATATGAGTGGATGAGTACAAGACCAGCGCGTGTTTACATGTGGGCTGCTTTGATTTTTTTGCCCAGGCTGCTTTTTACTCCCAGTCCGGCCCTGCCTATACTGCCATCGTTTTATGGGATCTCTCTGTACAGACTATGAGCAAACTTAGGGACTGTTCCTGCTGAATTGTGCTTAGTAAAGGGAATACCTATGCTGCCATAGTTTTATGGTATCTCTTTGTACAGACTATGAGCAAACTTAGGGGACTGTTCCTGCTGAATTGTGCTTAGTCCAGGGGATACCTATGCTGCCATAGTTTTATGGGATCTCTCTGTACAGACGATAAGGAAACTTAGGGGACTGTTCCTGCTGAATTGTGCTTAGTACAGGGGAATACCTATGCTGCCATAGGTTTATGGGATCTCTCTGTACAGACTATGAGCAAACTTAGGGACTGTTCCTGCTGAATTGTGCTTAGTACTGGGAATAATGATGCTGCCACAGTTTTATGGGATCTCTCTGTACAGACTATGAGCAAATTTAGAGGACTGTTCCTGCTGAATTGTGCTTAGTACAGGGAATACCTATGCTGCCATAGTTTTATGGGATCTCTCTGTACAGACTATGAGCAAACTTAGGGACTGTTCCTGCTTAATTTGTGCTTAGTACAGGGAATACCTATGCTGCCATAGTTTTATGGGATCTCTTTGTACAGACTATGAGCAAACGTAGGGGACTGTTCCTGCTGAATTGTGCTTAGTACTGGGAATATTGATGCTGCCATAGTTTTATGGGATCTCTCTGTACAGACTATGAGGAAACTTAGGGGCTGTTCCTGCTGAATTGTGCTTAGTACAGGGAATACCTATGCTGCCATAGTTTTATGGGATCTCTCTGTACAGACTATGAGCAAACGTAGGGGACTGTTCCTGCTGAATTGTGCTTAGTACTGGGAATATTGATGCTGCCATAGTTTTATGGGATCTCTCTGTACAGACTATGAGGAAACTTAGGGGCTGTTCCTGCTGAATTGTGCTTAGTACAGGGAATACCTATGCTGCCATAGTTTTATGGGATCTCTCTGTACAGACTATGAGCAAACGTAGGGGACTGTTCCTGCTGAATTGTGCTTAGTACTGGGAATAATAATGCTGCCACAGTTTTATGGGATCTCTCTGTACAGACGATGAGGAAACTTAGGGGCTGTTCCTGCTGAATTGTGCTTAGTACAGGGAATAGCTATGCTGCCATAGTTTATGGGCTCTCTCTGTACAGACTATGAGCAAACTTAGGGACTGTTCCTGCTGAATTGTGCTTAGTACAGGGAATACCTATGCTGCCATTGTTTTATGGGATCTCTCTGTACAGACTATGAGCAAACTTAGTGGACTGTTCCTGCTGAATTGTGCTCAGTACAGGGGAATACCTATGCTGCCATAGTTTTATGTGATCTCTCTGTACAGACTATGAGCAAACGTAGGGGACTGTTCCTGCTTAATTCTGCTTAGTACTGGGAATATTGATGCTGCCATAGTTTTATGTGATCTCTCTGTACAGACTATGAGCAAACGTAGGGGACTGTTCCTGCTTAATTCTGCTTAGTACTGGGAATATTGATGCTGCCATAGTTTTATGAGATCTCTCTGTACAGACTATGAGGAAACTTAGGGGACTGTTCCTGCTGAATTGTGCTTAGTACAGAGGAATACCTACTGTATGCTGCCAAAGTTTTATGGGATCTCTCTGTACAGACTATGAGGAAACTTAGGGGACTGTTCCTGCTGAATTGTGCTTAGTACAGAGGAATACCTACTGTATGCTGCCATAGTTTTATGGGATCTCTCTGTACAGACTATGAGCAAACTTAGGGGGCTGTTCCTGCTGAATTGTGCTTAGTACAGGGGAATAACTATGCTGCCATAGTTTTATGAGATCTCTCTGTACAGACTATGTGCAAACTTAGGGACTGTTCCTGTGAATTGTGCTTAGTACAGGGAATACCTATGCTGCCATAGTTTTATGGGATCTCTGTACAGACTATGAGGAAACTTAGGGGACTGTTCCTGCTGAATTGTGCTTAGTACAGAGGAATACCTATGCTGCCATAGTTTTATGGGATCTCTTTGTACAGACTATGAGCAAATGTAGGGGACTGTTCCTACTTAATTGTTCTAAGTACTGGGAATATTGATGCTGCCATAGTTTTATGGGATCTCTCTGTACAGACTATGAGCAAACGTAGGGGACTGTTCCTGCTGAATTGTGCTTAGTACTGGGAATATTGATGCTGCCATAGTTTTATGGGATCTCTCTGTACAGACTATGAGCAAACTTAGGGGACTGTTCCTGCTGAATTGTGCTCAGTACAGGGGAATACCTATGCTGCCATAGTTTTATGGGATCTCTCTGTACATACTATGAGCAAATTTAGGGACTGTTCCTGCTGAATTGTGCTTAGTACAGAGGAATACCTATGCTGCCATAGTTTTATAGGATCTCTTTATACAGACTATGAGCAAACGTAGGGGACTGTTCCTGCTGAATTGTGCTTAGTACTGGGAATATTGATGCTGCCATAGTTTCATGGGATCTCTCTGTACAGACTATGAGCAAATTTAGAGGACTGTTCCTGCTGAATTGTGCTTAGTACAGGGAATACCTATGCTGCCATAGTTTTATGGGATCTCTCTGTACAGACTATGAGCAAACTTAGGGACTGTTCCTGCTTAATTTGTGCTTAGTACAGGGAATACCTATGCTGCCATAGTTTTATGGGATCTCTTTGTACAGACTATGAGCAAACGTAGGGGACTGTTCCTGCTGAAATGTGCTTAGTACTGGGAATATTGATGCTGCCATAGTTTTATGGGATCTCTCTGTACAGACTATGAGGAAACTTAGGGGCTGTTCCTGCTGAATTGTGCTTAGTACAGGGAATACCTATGCTGCCATAGTTTTATGGGATCTCTCTGTACAGACTATGAGCAAACGTAGGGGACTGTTCCTGCTGAATTGTGCTTAGTACTGGGAATATTGATGCTGCCATAGTTTTATGGGATCTCTCTGTACAGACTATGAGGAAACTTAGGGGCTGTTCCTGCTGAATTGTGCTTAGTACAGGGAATACCTATGCTGCCATAGTTTTATGGGATCTCTCTGTACAGACTATGAGCAAACGTAGGGGACTGTTCCTGCTGAATTGTGCTTAGTACTGGGAATAATAATGCTGCCACAGTTTTATGGGATCTCTCTGTACAGACGATGAGGAAACTTAGGGGCTGTTCCTGCTGAATTGTGCTTAGTACAGGGAATAGCTATGCTGCCATAGTTTATGGGCTCTCTCTGTACAGACTATGAGCAAACTTAGGGACTGTTCCTGCTGAATTGTGCTTAGTACAGGGAATACCTATGCTGCCATTGTTTTATGGGATCTCTCTGTACAGACTATGAGCAAACTTAGTGGACTGTTCCTGCTGAATTGTGCTCAGTACAGGGGAATACCTATGCTGCCATAGTTTTATGTGATCTCTCTGTACAGACTATGAGCAAACGTAGGGGACTGTTCCTGCTTAATTCTGCTTAGTACTGGGAATATTGATGCTGCCATAGTTTTATGGGATCTCTCTGTACAGACTATGAACAAACGCAGGGGACTGTTCCTACTTAATTGTGCTTAGTACTGGGAATATTGATGCTGCCATAGTTTTATGAGATCTCTCTGTACAGACTATGAGGAAACTTAGGGGACTGTTCCTGCTGAATTGTGCTTAGTACAGAGGAATACCTACTGTATGCTGCCAAAGTTTTATGGGATCTCTCTGTACAGACTATGAGGAAACTTAGGGGACTGTTCCTGCTGAATTGTGCTTAGTACAGAGGAATACCTACTGTATGCTGCCATAGTTTTATGGGATCTCTCTGTACAGACTATGAGCAAACTTAGGGGGCTGTTCCTGCTGAATTGTGCTTAGTACAGGGGAATAACTATGCTGCCATAGTTTTATGAGATCTCTCTGTACAGACTATGTGCAAACTTAGGGACTGTTCCTGTGAATTGTGCTTAGTACAGGGAATACCTATGCTGCCATAGTTTTATGGGATCTCTGTACAGACTATGAGGAAACTTAGGGGACTGTTCCTGCTGAATTGTGCTTAGTACAGAGGAATACCTATGCTGCCATAGTTTTATGGGATCTCTTTGTACAGACTATGAGCAAATGTAGGGGACTGTTCCTACTTAATTGTTCTAAGTACTGGGAATATTGATGCTGCCATAGTTTTATGGGATCTCTCTGTACAGACTATGAGCAAACGTAGGGGACTGTTCCTGCTGAATTGTGCTTAGTACTGGGAATATTGATGCTGCCATAGTTTTATGGGATCTCTCTGTACAGACTATGAGCAAACTTAGGGGACTGTTCCTGCTGAATTGTGCTCAGTACAGGGGAATACCTATGCTGCCATAGTTTTATGGGATCTCTCTGTACATACTATGAGCAAATTTAGGGACTGTTCCTGCTGAATTGTGCTTAGTACAGAGGAATACCTATGCTGCCATAGTTTTATAGGATCTCTTTATACAGACTATGAGCAAACGTAGGGGACTGTTCCTGCTGAATTGTGCTTAGTACTGGGAATATTGATGCTGCCATAGTTTCATGGGATCTCTCTGTACAGACTATGAGCAAACTTAGGGGACTGTTCCTGCTGAATTGTGCTTAGTACAGGGGAATACCTATGCTGCCATAGTTTTATGGGATCTCTCTGTACAGAGTATGAGCAAACTTAGGGGCAGTTCCTGCTGAATTGTGCTTAGTACAGGGGAATACCTATGCTGCCATAGTTTTATGGGATCTCTCTGTACAGAGTATGAGCAAACTTAGGGACTGTTCCTGCTGAATTGTGCTTAGTACAGGGGAATACCTATGCTGCCATAGTTTTATGGGATCTCTCTGTACAGAGTATGAGCAAACTTAGGGGCAGTTCCTGCTGAATTGTGCTTAGTACAGGGGAATACCTATGCTGCCATAGTTTTATGGGATCTCTCTGTATAGACTATGAGCAAACTTAGGGGACTGTTCCTGCTGAATTGTGCTTAGTACAGAGGAATACCTATGCTGCCATAGTTTTATGGGATCTCTTTGTACAGACTATGAGCAAACGTAGGGGACTGTTCCTGCTTAATTGTGCTTAGTACTGGTAATATTGATGCTGCCATAGTTTTATGGGATCTCTCTGTACAGACTATGAGCAAACGTAGGGGACTGTTCCTGCTGAATTGTGCTTAGTACTGGGAATATTGATGCTGCCATAGTTTTATGGGATCTCTCTGTACAGACTATGAGGAAACTTAGGGGACTGTTCCTGCTGAATTGTGCTTAGTACAGGGAATACCTATGCTTCCATAGTTTTATGGGATCTCTCTGTACAGACTATGAGCAAACTTAGGGGACTGTTCCTGCTGAATTGTGCTCAGTACAGGGGAATACCTATGCTGCCATAGTTTTATGGGATCTCTGTACAGAGTATGAGCAAACTTAGGGGACGGTTCCTGCTGAATTGTGCTTAGTACAGAGGAATACCTATGCTGCCATAGTTTTATGGGATCTCTCTGTACAGACTATGAGGAAACGTAGGGGCTGTTCCTGCTGAATTGTGCTTAGTACAGGGAATACCTATGCTGCCATAGTTTTATGGGATCTCTCTGTACAGACTATGAGGAAACTTAGGGGCTGTTCCTGCTGAATTGTGCTTAGTACAGGGAATACCTATGCTGCCATAGTTTTATGGGATCTCTCTGTACAGACTATGAGCAAATTTAGGGACTGTTCCTGCTTAATCTGTGCTTAATACAGGGAATACCTATGCTGCCATAGTTTTATGGGATCTCTCTGTACAGGCTATGAGCAAACTTAGGGGACTGTTCCTGCTGAATTGTGCTCAGTACAGGGGAATACCTATGTTGCCATCGTTTTATGGGATCTCTCTGTACAGACTATGAGCAAACTTAGAGACTGTTCCTGCTGAATTGTGCTTAGTACAGGGAATACCTATGCTGCCATAGTTTTATGGGATCTCTCTGTACAGACTATGAGCAAATTTAGGGGACTGTTCCTGCTGAATTGTGCTTAGTACAGGGAATACCTATGCTGCCATAGTTTTATGGGATCTCTCTGTACAGACTATGAGCAAATTTAGGGGACTGTTCCTGCTGAATTGTGCTTAGTACAGGGAATACCTATGCTGCCATAGTTTTATGGGATCTCTCTGTACAGACTATGAGCAAACTTAGGGACTGATCCTGCTGAATTGTGCTTAGTATAGGGGAATACCTATACTGCCATCGTTTTATGGGATCTCTCTGTACAGACTATAAGCAAACTTAGGGACTGTTCCTGCTGAATTGTGCTTAGTACAGGGAATACCTATGCTGCCATAGTTTTATGGGATCTCTGTACAGAGTATGAGCTAACTTAGGGGACTGTTCCTGCTGAATTGTGCTTAGTACAGAGGAATACCTATGCTGCCATAGTTTTATGGGATCTCTCTGTACAGACTATGAGGAAACTTAGGGGACTGTTCCTGCTGAATTGTGCTTAGTACAGGGAATACCTATGCTGCCATAGTTTTATGGGATCTCTCTGTACAGACTATGAGCAAACTTAGGGGACTGTTCCTGCTGAATTGTGCTTAGTACAGGGAATACCTATGCTGCCATCGTTTTATGGGATCTCTCTGTACAGACTATGAGCAAATTTAGGGGAGTGTTCCTGCTGAATTGTGCTCAGTACAGGGGAATACCTATGCTTCCATCGTTTTATGGGATCTCTCTGTACAGACTATGAGCAAACTTAAGGGAGTGTTCCTGCTGAATTGTGCTTAGTATAGGGGAATACCTATGCTGCCATCGTTTTATGGGATCTCTTTGTACAGACTATGAGCAAATTAGGGGCTGTTCCTGCTGAATTGTGCTTAGTATAAGGGAATACCTATGCTGCCATCGTTTTATGGGATCTCTCTGTACAGACTATGAGCAAATTTAGGGGACTGTTCCTGCTAAATTGTGCTTAGTACAGGGAATATCTATGCTGCCATAGTTTTATGGGATCTCTGTACAGAGTATGAGCAAACTTAGGGGACTGTTCCTGCTGAATTGTGCTTAGTATAGGGGAATACCTATGCTGCCATCGTTTTATGGGATCTCTTTGTACAGACTATGAGCAAATTAGGGGCTGTTCCTGCTGAATTGTGCTTAGTATAAGGGAATACCTATGCTGCCATTGTTTTATGGGATCTCTCTCTAAAGACTATGAGCAAACTTAGGGACTGTTCCTGCTGAATTGTGCTTAGTACAGGGAATACCTATGCTGCCATAGTTTTATGGGATCTCTGTACAGAGTATGAGCAAACGTAGGGGACTGTTCCTGCTTAATTGTGCTTAGTACTGGGAATATTGATGCTGCCGTAGTTTTATGGGATCTCTCTGTACAGACTATGAGCAAACGTAGGGGACTGTTCCTACTTAATTGTGCTTAGTACAGGGAATACCAATGCTGCCATAGTTTTATGGGATCTCTCTGTACAAACTATGAGCAAACTTAGGGGACTGTTCCTGCTCAATTGTGCTTGGTACTGGGAATATTGATGCTGCCATAGTTTTATGGGATCTCTCTGTACAGACTATGAGGAAACTTAGGGGACTGTTCCTGCTGAATTGTGCTTAGTACAGAGGAATACCTATGCTGCCATAGTTTTATGGGATTTCTCTGTACAGACTATGAGCAAACTTAGGGACTGTTCCTGCTGAATTGTGCTTAGTACTGGGAATATTGATGCTGCCACAGTTTTATGGGATCTCTCTGTACAGACGATGAGGAAACTTAGGGGACTGTTCCTGCTGAATTGTGCTTAGTACAGGGGAATACCTATGCTGCCATAGTTTTATGGGATCTCTCTGTACAGACTATAAGCAAATTTAGGGGACTGCTCCTGCTGAATTGTGCTTAGTACAGGGAATACCTATGCTGCCATAGTTTTATGGGATCTCTCTGTACAGACTATGAGCAAACTTAGGGACTGATCCTGCTGAATTGTGCTTAGTATAGGGGAATACCTATACTGCCATCGTTTTATGGGATCTCTCTGTACAGACTATAAGCAAACTTAGGGACTGTTCCTGCTGAATTGTGCTTAGTACAGGGAATACCTATGCTGCCATAGTTTTATGGGATCTCTGTACAGAGTATGAGCTAACTTAGGGGACTGTTCCTGCTGAATTGTGCTTAGTACAGAGGAATACCTATGCTGCCATAGTTTTATGGGATCTCTCTGTACAGACTATGAGGAAACTTAGGGGACTGTTCCTGCTGAATTGTGCTTAGTACAGGGAATACCTATGCTGCCATAGTTTTATGGGATCTCTCTGTACAGACTATGAGCAAACTTAGGGGACTGTTCCTGCTGAATTGTGCTTAGTACAGGGAATACCTATGCTGCCATCGTTTTATGGGATCTCTCTGTACAGACTATGAGCAAATTTAGGGGAGTGTTCCTGCTGAATTGTGCTCAGTACAGGGGAATACCTATGCTTCCATCGTTTTATGGGATCTCTCTGTACAGACTATGAGCAAACTTAAGGGAGTGTTCCTGCTGAATTGTGCTTAGTATAGGGGAATACCTATGCTGCCATCGTTTTATGGGATCTCTCTGTGCAGACTATGAGCAAACGTAGGGGACTGTTCCTGCTAAATTGTGCTTAGTACAGGGAATATCTATGCTGCCATAGTTTTATGGGATCTCTGTACAGAGTATGAGCAAACTTAGGGGACTGTTCCTGCTGAATTGTGCTTAGTATAGGGGAATACCTATGCTGCCATCGTTTTATGGGATCTCTTTGTACAGACTATGAGCAAATTAGGGGCTGTTCCTGCTGAATTGTGCTTAGTATAAGGGAATACCTATGCTGCCATTGTTTTATGGGATCTCTCTCTAAAGACTATGAGCAAACTTAGGGACTGTTCCTGCTGAATTGTGCTTAGTACAGGGAATACCTATGCTGCCATAGTTTTATGGGATCTCTGTACAGAGTATGAGCAAACGTAGGGGACTGTTCCTGCTTAATTGTGCTTAGTACTGGGAATATTGATGCTGCCGTAGTTTTATGGGATCTCTCTGTACAGACTATGAGCAAACGTAGGGGACTGTTCCTACTTAATTGTGCTTAGTACAGGGAATACCAATGCTGCCATAGTTTTATGGGATCTCTCTGTACAAACTATGAGCAAACTTAGGGGACTGTTCCTGCTCAATTGTGCTTGGTACTGGGAATATTGATGCTGCCATAGTTTTATGGGATCTCTCTGTACAGACTATGAGGAAACTTAGGGGACTGTTCCTGCTGAATTGTGCTTAGTACAGAGGAATACCTATGCTGCCATAGTTTTATGGGATTTCTCTGTACAGACTATGAGCAAACTTAGGGACTGTCCCTGTGAATTGTGCTTAGTACAGGGAACACCTATGCTGCCATAGTTTTATGGGATCCCTCTGTACAGACTATGAGGAAACTTAGGGGACTGTTCCTGCTGAATTGTGCTTAGTACAGGGAATACCTATACTGCCATATTTTTATGGGATCTCTCTGTACAGACTATAAGCAAACTTAGGGACTGTTCCTGCTGAATTGTGCTTAGTACAGGGAATACCTATGTTGCCATAGTTTTATGGGATCTCTCTGTACAGACTATGAGGAAATTTAGGGGACTGTTCCTGCTGAATTGTGCTTAGTACAGGGAATACCTATGCTGCCATAGTTTTATGTGATCTCTCTGTACAGACTATGAGCAAACTTAGGGGACTGTTCCTGCTGAATTGTGCTTAGTACAGGATATACCTATGCTGCCATAGTTTATGGGCTCTCCCTGTACAGACTATGGGCAAACTTTGGGACTGTTCCTGCTGAATTGTGCTTAGTACAGGGAATACCTATGCTGCCATAGTTTTATGGGATCTCTCTGTACAGACTATGAGGAAACTTAGGGGCTGTTCCTGCTGAATTGTGCTTATTACAGGGAATACCTATGCTGCCATCGTTTTATGGGATCTCTCTGTACAGACTATGAGCAAATTTAGGGGAGTGTTCCTGCTGAATTGTGCTTAGTACAGGGAATACCTATGCTGCCATATTTTTATGGGACATCTCTGTACAGACTATAAGCAAACTTAGGGACTGTTCCTGCTGAATTGTGCTTAGTACAGGGAATACCTATGCTGCCATAGTTTTATGGGATCTCTCTGTACAGACTATGAGGAAATTTAGGGGACTGTTCCTGCTGAATTGTGCTTAGTACAGGGAATACCTATGCTGCCATAGTTTTATGTGATCTCTCTGTACAGACTATGAGCAAACTTAGGGGACTGTTCCTGCTGAATTGTGCTTAGTACAGGATATACCTATGCTGCCATAGTTTATGGGCTCTCTCTGTACAGACTATGAGCAAACTTTGGGACTGTTCCTGCTGAATTGTGCTTAGTACAGGGAATACCTATGCTGCCATAGTTTTATGGGATCTCTCTGTACAGACTATGAGCAAACTTAGGGGTCTGTTCCTGCTGAATTGTACTTAGTACAGGGAATGCCTATGCTGCCATCGTTTTATGGGATCTCTCTGTACAGACTATGAGCAAACTTAGGGACTGTTCCTGCTGAATTGTACTTAGTACAGGGAATACCTATGCTGCCATAGTTTTATAGGATCTCTGTACAGAGTTTGAGCAAACGTAGGGGACCGTTCCTGCTTAATTGTGCTTAGTACTGGGAATATTGATGCTGCTATAGTTTTATGGGATCTCTCTGTACAGGCTATGAGGAAACTTAGGGCCTGTTCCTGCTGAATTGTGCTTAGTACAGGGAATACCTATGCTGCCATAGTTTTATGGGATCTCTCTGTACAGACTATGAGAAACCTTAGGGACTGTTCCTGCTGAATTGTGCTTAGTACAGGGAATACCTATGCTGGCATAGTTTTATGGGATCACTGTACAGAGTATGAGCAAACTTAGGGGCCTGTTCCTGCTGAATTGTGCTTAGTACAGAGGAATACCTATGCTGCCATAGTTTTATGTGATCTCTCTGTACAGACTATGACCAAACTTAGGGACTGTTCCTGCTGAATTGTGCTTAGTACAGGGAATACCTATGCTGCCATAGTTTATGGGCTCTCTCTGTACAGACTATGAGCAAACTTAGGGTTTGTTCCTGCTGAATTGTGCTTAGTACAGGGGAATACCTATGCTGCCATAGTTTTATGGGATCTCTGTACAGAGTATGAGCAAACTTAGGGGACTGTTCCTGCTGAATTGTGCTTAGTACAGGGAATACCTATGCTGCCATAGTTTTATGGGATCTCTGTACAGAGTATGAGCAAACATAGGGGGCTGTTCCTGCTTAATTGTGCTTAGTACTGGGAATATTGATGCTGCTATAGTTTTATGGGATCTCTCTGTACAGACTATGAGGAAACGTAGGGGACTGTTCCTGCTGAATTGTGCTTAGTGCAGAGGAATACCTATGCTGCCATAGTTTTATGGGATGTCTCTGTACAGGCTATGAGGAAACTTAGGGCCTGTTCCTGCTGAATTGTGCTTAGTACAGGGAATACCTATGCTGCCATAGTTTTATGGGATGTCTCTGTACAGACTATGAGGAAACATAGGGGCTGTTCCTGCTGAATTGTGCTTAGTACAGGGAATACCTATGCTGCCATAGTTTTATGGGATCTCTCTGTTCAGACTTTGACCAAACTTAGGGACTGTTCCTGCTGAATTGTGCTTAGTACAGGGAATACCTATGCTGGCATAGTTTTATGGGATCACTGTACAGAGTATGAGCAAACTTAGGGGACTGTTCCTGCTGAATTGTGCTTAGTACAGAGGAATACCTATGCTGCCATAGTTTTATGGGATCTCTTTACAGAGTATGAGCAAACTTAGGGACTGTTCCTGCTGAATTGTGCTTAGTACAGGGAATACCTATGCTGCCATAGTTTTATGGGATCTCTCTGTACAGACTATGAGCAAACGTAGGGGACTGTTCCTGCTAAATTGTGCTTAGTACAGGGAATATCTATGCTGCCATAGTTTTATGGGATCTCTGTACAGAGTATGAGCAAACTTAGGGGACTGTTCCTGCTGAATTGTGCTTAGTATAGGGGAATACCTATGCTGCCATAGTTTTATGGGATCTCTCTGTACAGACTATGAGGAAACTTAGGGGACTGTTCCTGCTGAATTGTGCTTAGTACAGAGGAATACCTATGCGGCCATAGTTTTATGGGATCTCTTTGTACAGACTATGAGCAAATTAGGGGTTGTTCCTGCTGAAGTGTGCTTAGTACAGGGAATACCTATGCTGCCATAGTTTTATGGGATCTCTCTCTACAGTCTATGAGCAAACTTAGGGACTGTTCCTGCTGAATTGTGCTTAGTACAGGGAATACCTATGCTGCCATAGTTTTATGGGATCTCTCTGTACAGACTATGAGGAAACTTAGGGGCCTGTTCCTGCTGAATTGTGCTTAGTGCAGAGGAATACCTATGCTGCCATAGTTTTATGGGATCTCTCTGTACAGACTATGAGTAAACTTAGGGGACTGTTCCTGCTGAATTGTGCTCAGTACAGTGGAATACCTATGCTTCCATAGTTTTATGGGATCTCTCGTACAGACTATGAGCAAACTTAGGGGCTGTTCCTGCTGAATTGTGCTTAGTACAGGGAATACCTATGCTGCCATAGTTTTATGGGATCTCTTTACAGAGTATGAGCAAACTTAGGGGACTGTTCCTTCTTAATTGTGCTTAGTACTGGGAATATTGATGCTGCCATAGTTTTATGGGATCTCTCTGTACAGACTATGAGCAAACGTAGGGGACTGTTCCTGCTGAATTGTGCTTAGTACTGGGAATATTGATGCTTCCATAGTTTTATGGGATCTCTCTGTACAGACTATGAGCAAACGTAGGGGACTGTTCCTGCTGAATTGTGCTTAGTACTGGGAATATTGATGCTGCCATAGTTTTATGGGATCTCTGTACAGAGTATGAGCAAACTTAAGGGGACTGTTCCTGCTGAATTGTGCTTAGTACAGAGGAATACCTATGCTGCCATAGTTTTATGGGATCTCTCTGTACAGACTATGAGGAAACTTAGGGGCTGTTCCTGCTGAATTGTGCTTAGTACAGGGAATACCTATGCTGCCATATTTTTATGGGATCTCTCTGTACAGACTATGAGGAAACTTAGGGACTATTCCTGCTGAATTGTGCTTAGTATAGGGAATACCTATGCTGCCATAGTTTTATTTGATCTCTCTGTACAGACTATGAGGAAACTTAGGGGACTGTTCCTGCTGAATTGTGCTTAGTACAGGGAATACCTATGATGTCATAGTTTTATGGGATCTCTCTGTACAGACTATGAGCAAACGTAGGGGACTGTTCCTACTTAATTGTGCTTAGTACTGGGAATATTGATGCTGCCATAGTTTTATGGGATCTCTCTGTACAGACTATGAGGAAACGTAGGGGACTGTTCCTGCTAAATTGTGCTTAGTACAGGGAATATCTATGCTGCCATAGTTTTACGGGATCTCTGTACAGAGTATGAGCAAACTTAGGGGACTGTTCCTGCTGAATTGTGGTTAGTACAGAGGAATACCTATGCGGCCATAGTTTTATGGGATCTCTTTGTACAGACTATGAGCAAATTAGGGGTTGTTCCTGCTGAAGTGTGCTTAGTACAGGGAATACCTATGCTGCCATAGTTTTATGGGATCTCTCTCTACAGACTATGAGCAAACTTAGGGACTGTTCCTGCTGAATTGTGCTTAGTACAGGGAATACCTATGCTGCCATAGTTTTATGGGATCTCTCTGTACAGACTATGAGGAAACTTAGGGGACTGTTCCTGCTGAATTGTGCTTAGTGCAGAGGAATACCTATGCTGCCATAGTTTTATGGGATCTCTCTGTACAGACTACGAGGAAACTTAGGGGACTGTTCCTGCTGAATTGTGCTTAGTACAGAGGAATACCTATGCTGCCATAGTTTTATGGGATCTCTCTGTACAGACTATGAGTAAACTTAGGGGACTGTTCCTGCTGAATTGTGCTCAGTACAGTGGAATACCTATGCTTCCATAGTTTTATGGGATCTCTCGTACAGACTATGAGCAAACTTAGGGGCTGTTCCTGCTGAATTGTGCTTAGTACAGGGAATACCTATGCTGCCATAGTTTTATGGGATCTCTTTACAGAGTATGAGCAAACTTAGGGGACTGTTCCTGCTGAATTGTGCTTAGTACAGGGAATACCTATGCTGCCATAGTTTTATAGGATTTCTGTACAGAGTATGAGCAAACGTAGGGGACTGTTCCTGCTTAATTGTGCTTAGTACTGGGAATATTGATGCTGCTATAGTTTTATGGGATCTCTCTGTACAGACTATGAGGAAACGTAGGGGACTGTTCCTGCTGAATTGTGCTTAGTGCAGAGGAATACCTATGCTCCATAGTTTTATGGGATCTCTCTGTACAGGCTATGAGGAGACTTAGGGCCTGTTCCTGCTGAATTGTGCTTAGTACAGGGAATACCTATGCTGCCATAGTTTTATGGGATCTCTCTGTACAGACTATGAGGAAACTTAGGGCCTGTTCCTGCTGAATTGTGCTTAGTACAGGGAATACCTATGCTGCCATAGTTTTATGGGATCTCTCTGTACAGACTATGAGGAAACTTAGGGGCTGTTCCTGCTGAATTGTGCTTAGTACAGGGAATACCTATGCTGCCATTGTTTTATGGGATCTCTGTACAGAGTATGAGCAAACGTAGGGGACTGTTCCTACTTAATTGTGCTTAGTACAGGGAATACCAATGCTGCCATAGTTTTATGGGATCTCTCTGTACAGACTATAAGCAAACTTAGGGACTGTTCCTGCTGAATTGTGCTTAGTACAGGGAATACCTATGCTGCCATAGTTTTATGGGATCTCTCTGTACAGACTATAAGCAAACTTAGGGACTGTTCCTGCTGAATTGTGCTTAGTACAGGGAATACCTATGCTGCCATAGTTTTATGGGATCTCTCTGTACAGACTATGAGGAAATTTAGGGGACTGTTCCTGCTGAATTGTGCTTAGTACAGGGAATACCTATGCTGCCATAGTTTTATGGGATCTCTCTGTACAGACTATGAGCAAACTTAGGGGACTGTTCCTGCTGAATTGTGCTTAGTACAGGATATACCTATGCTGCCATAGTTTATGGGCTCTCTCTGTACAGACTATGAGCAAACTTTGGGACTGTTCCTGCTGAATTGTGCTTAGTACAGGGAATACCTATGCTGCCATAGTTTTATGGGATCTCTCTGTACAGACTATGAGCAAAGTTAAGGGAGTGTTCCTGCTGAATTGTGCTTAGTATAGGGGAATACCTATGCTGCCATCGTTTTATGGGATCTCTCTGTACAGACTATGAGCAAACTTAGGGACTGTTCCTGCTAAATTGTGCTTAGTACAGGGAATATCTATGCTGCCATAGTTTTATGGGATCTCTGTACAGAGTATGAGCAAACTTAGGGGACTGTTCCTGCTGAATTGTGCTTAGTACAGAGGAATACCTATGCGGCCATAGTTTTATGGGATCTCTTTGTACAGACTATGAGCAAATTAAGGGTTGTTCCTGCTGAATTTTGCTTAGTATAGGGGAATACCTATGCTGCCATCGTTTTATGGGATCTCTCTCTACAGACTATGAGCAAACTTAGGGACTGTTCCTGCTGAATTGTGCATAGTACAGGGAATACCTACGCTGGCATAGTTTTATGGGCTCTCTGTACAGATTATGAGCAAACTTAGGGGACTGTTCCTGCTGAATTGTGCTTAGTACAGAGGAATACCTATGCTGCCATAGTTTTATGGGATCTCTGTACAGAGTATGAGCAAACGTAGGGGGCTGTTCCTGCTTAATTGTGCTTAGTACTGGGAATATTGATGCTGCTATAGTTTTATGGGATCTCTCTGTACAGACTATGAGGAAACGTAGGGGACTGTTCCTGCTGAATTGTGCTTAGTGCAGAGGAATACCTATGCTGCCATAGTTTTATGGGATGTCTCTGTACAGGCTATGAGGAAACTTAGGGCCTGTTCCTGCTGAATTGTGCTTAGTACAGGGAATACCTATGCTGCCATAGTTTTATGGGATCTCTCTGTACAGACTATGACCAAACTTAGGGACAGTTCCTGCTGAATTGTGCTTAGTACAGGGAATACCTATGCTGCCATAGTTTATGGGCTCTCTCTGTACAGACTATGAGCAAACTTAGGGTTTGTTCCTGCTGAATTGTGCTTAGTACAGGGGAATACCTATGCTGCCATTGTTTTATGGGATCTCTCTGTACAGACTATGAGCAAACTTAGGGGAGTGTTCCTGCTGAATTGTGCTTAGTACAGGGGAATACCTATGCTGCCATCGTTTTATGGGATCTCTCTGTACAGACTATGAGCAAACATAGGGACTGTTCCTGCTGAATTGTGCTTAGTACAGGGAATTCCTATGCTGCCATCGTTTTATGGGATCTCTCTGTACAGACTATGAGCAAATTTAGGGGCTGTTCCTACTTAATTGTGCTTAGTACTGGGAATATTGATACTGCTATAGTTGTATGGGATCTCTCTGTACAGACTATGAGGAAACTTAGGGGACTGTTCCTGCTGAATTGTGCTTAGTACAGAGGAATACCTATGCTGCCATAGTTTTATGGGATCTCTCTGTACAGGATATGAGGAAACTTAGGGGCTGTTCCTGCTGAATTGTGCTTAGTACAGGGAATACCTATGCTGCCATAGTTTTATGGGATCTCTCTCTACAGACTATGAGCAAACTTAGGGACTGTTCCTGCTGAATTGTGCTTAGTACAGGGAATACCTATGCTGCCATAGTTTTATGGGATCTCTCTGTACAGACTATGAGGAAACTTAGGGGACTGTTCCTGCTGAATTGTGCTTAGTGCAGAGGAATACCTATGCTGCCATAGTTTTATGGGATCTCTCTGTACAGACTATGAGGAAACTTAGGGGACTGTTCCTGCTGAATTGTGCTCAGTACAGTGGAATACCTATGCTTCCATAGTTTTATGGGATCTCTCGTACAGACTATGAGCAAACTTAGGGGCTGTTCCTGCTGAATTGTGCTTAGTACAGGGAATACCAATGCTGCCATAGTTTTATGGGATCTCTTTACAGAGTATGAGCAAACTTAGGGGACTGTTCCTGCTGAATTGTGCTTAGTACAGGGAATACCTATGCTGCCATAGTTTTATGGGATCTCTTTACAGTGTATGAGCAAACTTAGGGGACTGTTCCTGCTGAATTGTGCTTAGTACAGGGAATTCCTATGCTGCCATAGTTTTATAGGATTTCTGTACAGAGTATGAGCAAACGTAGGGGACTGTTCCTGCTTAATTGTGCTTAGTACTGGGAATATTGATGCTGCTATAGTTTTATGGGATCTCTCTGTACAGACTATGAGGAAACGTAGGGGACTGTTCCTGCTGAATTGTGCTTAGTACAGGGAATACCTATGCTGCCATAGTTTTATGGGATCTCTCTGTACAGGCTATTAGGAGACTTAGGGCCTGTTCCTGCTGAATTGTGCTTAGTACAGGGAATACCTATGCTGCCATAGTTTTATGGGATCTCTCTGTACAGGCTATTAGGAGACTTAGGGCCTGTTCCTGCTGAATTGTGCTTAGTACAGGGAATACCTATGCTGCCATAGTTTTATGGGATCTCTCTGTACAGACTATGAGGAAACTTAGGGGCTGTTCCTGCTGAATTGTGCTTAGTACAGGGAATACCTATGCTGTCATCGTTTTATGGGATCTCTCTGTACAGACTATGACCAAACTTAGGGACTGTTCCTGCTGAATTGTGCTTAGTACAGGGAATACCTATGCTGCCATAGTTTTATGGGATCTCTCTGTACAGACTATGAGCAACCTAAGGGACTGTTCATGCTTAATTTGTGCTTAATACAGGGGATACCTATGGTGCCATAGTTTTATGGGATCTCTCTGTACAGGCTATGAGGAAACTTAGGGGCTGTTCCTGCCGAATTGTGCTTAGTACAGGGAATACCTATGCTGCCATCGTTTTATGGGATCTCTGTACAGAGTATGAGCAAACTTAGGGGACTGTTCCTGCTGAATTGTGCTTAGTACAGAGGAATACCTATGCTGCCATAGTTTTATGTGATCTCTCTGTACAGACTATGACCAAACTTAGGGACTGTTCCTGCTGAATTGTGCTTAGTACAGGGAATACCTATGCTACCATAGTTTATGGGCTCTCTCTGTACAGACTATGAGCAAACTTAGGGTTTGTTCCTGCTGAATTGTGCTTAGTACATTGAATACCTATGCTGCCATAGTTTTATGTGATCTCTCTGTACAGACTATGAGCAAACTTAGGGGAGTGTTCCTGCTGAATTGTGCTTAGTACAGGGGAATACCTATGCTGCCATCGTTTTATGGGATCTCTCTGTACAGACTATGAGCAAACTTAGGGACTGTTCCTGCTGAATTGTGCTTAGTACAGGGAATACCTATGCTGCCATCGTTTTATGGGATCTCTCTGTACAGACTATGAGCAAATTTAGGGGCTGTTCCTACTTAATTGTGCTTAGTACTGGGAATATTGATGCTGCTATAGTTTTATGGGATCTCTCTGTACAGACTATGAGCAAACTTAGGGACTGTTCCTGCTTAATTTGTGCTTAATACAGGGGATACCTATGCTGCCATAGTTTTATGGGATCTCTCTGTACAGACTATGAGCAAACTTAGGGGAGTGTTCCTGCTGAATTGTGCTTAATACAGGGGAATACCTATGCTGCCATCGTTTTATGGGATCTCTCTGTACAGACTATGAGCAAACTTAGGGACTGTTCCTGCTGAATTGTGCTTAGTACAGGGAATACCTATGCTGCCATCGTTTTATGGGATCTCTCTGTACAGACTATGAGCAAATTTAGGGGCTGTTCCTACTTAATTGTGCTTAGTACAGAGGAATACCTATGCGGCCATAGTTTTATGGGATCTCTCTGTACAGACTATGAGCAAACTTAGGGACTGTTCCTGCTGAATTGTGCTTAGTACAGGGAATACCTATGCTGCCATCGTTTTATGGGATCTCTCTGTACAGACTATGAGCAAATTTAGGGGACTGTTCCTGCTGAATTGTGCTTAGTACAGGGAATACCTATGCTGCCATAGTTTTATGGGATTTCTCTGTACAGACTATGAGGAAATTTAGGGGACTGTTCCTGCTGAATTGTGCTTAGTACAGGGAATACCTATGCTGCCATAGTTTTATGTGATCTCTCTGTACAAACTATGAGCAAACTTAGGGGACTGTTCCTGCTGAATTGTGCTTAGTACAGGATATACCTATGCTGCCATAGTTTATGGGCTCTCTCTGTACAGACTATGAGCAAACTTAGGGGACTGTTCCTGCTGAATTGTGCTTAGTACAGGATATACCTATGCTGCCATAGTTTATGGGCTCTCTCTGTACAGACTATGAGCAAACTTTGGGACTGTTCCTGCTGAATTGTGCTTAGTAAAGGGAATACCTATGCTGCCATAGTTTTATGGGATCTCTCTCTACAGACTATGAGCAAACTTAGGGGTCTGTTCCTGCTGAATTGTACTTAGTACAGGGAATGCCTATGCTGCCATCGTTTTATGGGATCTCTCTGTACAGACTATGAGCAAACTTAGGGACTGTTCCTGCTGAATTGTGCTTAGTACAGGGAATACCTATGCTGCCATCGTTTTATGGGATCTCTCTGTACAGACTATGAGCAAACTTAGGGGACTGTTCCTGCTGAATTGTGCTTAGTACAGAGGAATACCTATGCGGCCATAGTTTTATGGGATCTCTTTGTACAGACTATGAGCAAACGTAGGGGACTGTTCCTGCTTAATTGTGCTTAGTACTGGGAATATTGATGCTGCCATAGTTTTATGGGATCTCTCTGTACAGACTATGAGCAAATGTAGGGGACTGTTCCTGCTGAATTGTGCTTAGTACTGGGAATATTGGTGCTGCCATAGTTTTATGGGATCTCTCTGTACAGACTATGAGGAAACTTAGGGGCTGTTCCTGCTGAATTGTGCTTAGTACAGGGGATACCTATGCTGCCATAGTTTTATGGGATCTCTCTGTACAGACTATGAGCAAACGTAGGGGACTGTTCCTTCTTAATTGTGCTTAGTACTGGGAATATTGATGCTGCCATAGTTTTATGGGATCTCTCTGTACAGACTATGAGCAAACGTAGGGGACTGTTCCTGCTGAATTGTGCTTAGCACTGGGAATATTGATGCTGCCATAGTTTTATGGGATCTCTGTACAGAGTATGAGCAAACTTAGGGGGACTGTTCCTGCTGAATTGTGCTTAGTACAGAGGAATACCTATGCTGCCATATTTTTATGGGATCTCTTTGTACAGACTATGAGGAAACTTAGGGGCTGTTCCTGCTGAATTGTGCTTAGTACAGGGAATACCTATGCTGCCATAGTTTTATTTGATCTCTCTGTACAGACTATGAGGAAACTTAGGGGACTGTTCCTGCTGAATTGTGCTTAGTACAGGGAATACCTATGATGTCATAGTTTTATGGGATCTCTCTGTACAGACTATGAGGAAACTTAGGGGACTGTTCCTGCTGAATTGTGCTTAGTACAGAGGAATACCTATGCTGCCATAGTTTTATGGGATCTCTCTGTACAGACTATGAGGAAACTTAGGGGCTGTTCCTGCTGAATTGTGCTTAGTACAGGGAATACCTATGCTGCCATAGTTTTATAGGATCTCTCTGTACAGACTATGGGCAAACGTAGGGGACTGTTCCTACTTAATTGTGCTTAGTACTGGGAATATTGATGCTGCCATAGTTTTATGGGATCTCTCTGTACAGACTATGAGCAAACGTAGGGGACTGTTCCTGCTGAATTGTGCTTAGTACTGGGAATATTGATGCTGCCATAGTTTTATGGGATCTCTCTGTACAGACTATGAGGAAACTTAGGGGACTGTTCCTGCTGAATTGTGAGAATGAACATTTATATTATTCAGTATCTTGTGGGGGAAGCAATTGTCGGTGCAGGGGGCTCATAGCAGAGAACAACACATGGGACTCAAGGGGTGGAGGTTGCAGGGAGTTGTGGATTTCTTTAGAATGATTGGGCTGTGGATTTGTCTAAGGGATTTATACATTGAGCCCCTGTTAATTATGGGCAGGTTCTTCCACCCTTGGGGTCCAGGAGGTTAATAGTTAGGGCAACATTGAGAGTAGATTTGTAGTAACAATAAGAACTTACCCTGGAGCTGTTGAATCCTTTGCACCTAAACAGCAGCTCCTGTCGCCCTCCCTTTATTTCTGTGTATTTAGGGTCTCTGTCCTACGCTGATCTTGTCACAACTATCAAGAAGTCAGGGGGGCATTACATTTACCTTTTGGAGACCCTCTGCTTCAGTGTTTGACTAACAACAGACTCACTTTCTGTAAGTGTATTTATTCCCATGTATCTGCCCTGCCCTGAGAGGGAACCATTGCCCATCCAACTTAATTAAAGGTGGCCATACACGGGCCGATAAAAGCTGCCGACAGACTGTGTCGGCAGCTTATTGGCCCGTGTATGGGGGCCCCCGACGGGCTTCCCCGATCGAGATCTGGCCGAAAGTCGGCCAGATCTCGATCGGATGGGTTTTAAAATCCCGTCGGATCGCGGCCGCATCTGTTCGTTGATGCGGTCCCGCGATCCGACCGTCCGTTTGCCGAATGCTAGGATCCGATCGTTGGGCCCTAGGGCCCATGATCGGATCTGCCCAATATTGCCCAGCTCATGGTGGGCATATCGGAGGGAGATCCGCTCGTTTGGCGACATCGCCAAACGAGCGGATCTATCCATGTATGGCCACCTTTACTCTCCCTACCCTCTGTCTGACCATCATCTACTCTCCTTTCAGATACTGCTTTCACCTGCACCTTCACAACCATCTCTCTCTACCCACACGTACAGAAACCTTAATGCCTTTGAACCACAACAATTATCAACAGTATCAGCACAATCCATATCTCATATTAATACTCTCTCCTGTCCCAATATGGCAGCTTCTCTCTACAACGATGCCCTTTCAACAGCACTTGACTCCCTTGCACCTTCTACCACCCGTCACAGCCGGCCAGCTAAACCCCAACCCTGGCACACTAGTGTAACACGGTACCTCAGAAGATGTAGTAGATCAGCTGAGCGACAAATAGAGAAAATATCAAGCAAGGTTTTTATAGAAATGACTGCTCCCAGCAAAATCGTTATAGGATTTACATTTCCCAGACTAAGTTAGGAAGAAGACCTGTTTTATAAATTACACCAGGCCTGCCATCTTTACTAGACCTGATAAAGTAAAGTGGAGCATTTGTTACCTTTAGTAAGATGGTACAGTGAAAAGCAAAATTCCATTCAAAAAGAATGGTATGGATCTGGCTATTTTGCTATCTGTTAATTATCTATCAAACGTAGAGCTACTGGAGAGGAATGAATAGACACAATTCCTGACGATTGCTATAGATCAGTGTTCCCCAACCAGTGACTTGTGAGCAACATTTTGTTCATGAACCCTAAGGAAGTTGCTCCCTTAAACTCAAAGCAGGTGCTTATTTTTGAATCCTTGGCTTGGAGGCAAGTTTTGGTTGTATAAAAACCAGGTGTACTGCAAAGCAGAGCCTCTTGTAGCTGCCAGTCCACATAGATGCTACCAAATAGGCAATCATAGACCTTTCTGGCACCACCATGGAACTATTTTCATACTTTTGCTGCTCCCCGACTCTCTTTACTTTTGAATGTAGCTCATGGGAAAACAAAGTTGGGGACCCTGCTATATATTACAGTTGGAACAAACTTGCACATTCACAACTCTCTACTAATATGTCTTTAATTTAACAAGAGCATATAACTAATTGATAAATAAGGATTATAGTAATGTATTTTTTTTCTAACATTCTTTATTTTCAGATTTCTTATAAACATGGTGGGGGTACAGAAGACAAGAAGGGAGGGGGGATTCAAAAATCATGTTACATTGTATTACATCTCTATCTATCCTATACAGTAATATAACTAGAGGGGGTGGGCCCTGGTGCAAGACATGCAGCCAGACCCCCTCCACCCCCTCCCCCTAAGCAACTTTTCAATTGGTCTTCATTTTTTTATATAGTTTTTGAATGATTTGCCATCTTCTTCTAACTCTTTCCAATGGGGGTTGCTGACCCTGTGGCGTAACTAGACCCCTAAAGTCCCTGGCACATAAATTTAAAACTGGCCCCCCCCACCCCCCCATGCATTGGGCTGGAATACAGCATTACTGGGTTGGGAGAACAAGTAGTAGGGCGAGGATTAGCGTAGCATTGTGCAGAGGAGTCATGTGCCTTCAACATAGATGCATTGAATAGGGACAGCCATGTCAACGGCACTGCTTCAGCTGCGAAACAGTGGTTTGACCAATCAGGGCCAGAGAGGTTTATACCAACTCAAAGTCCGAGAAGTGAACAGCCGATCCGGGGGAGCGCTAGTGAGTGAAGGGAACCGCTGGGTCTCCTGTTCAATCTTTCCCTACTATACCTGCTATCCCACAGTCACACTCCCTTCCCAGAGACTATTATCCACTGTTACTATAGGCACCCTCTCTCCCTACTATACCTGCTATCCCACAGTCACACTTCCCTTCCAGAGACTATTATCCCACTGTTACTATAGGCACCCTCTCTCCCTACTATACCTGCTATCCCACAGTCACACTCCCTTCCCAGAGACTATTATCCACTGTTACTATAGACACCATCTCTCCCTACTATACCTGCTATCCCACAGTCACACTCCCTTCCCAGAGACTATTATCCACTGTTACTATAGGCACCATCTCTCCCTACTATACCTGCTATCCCACAGTCACACTCCCTTCCCAGAGGATATTATCCCACTGCTACTATAGGCACCATCTCTCCCTACTATACCTGCTATCCCACAGTCACACTCCCCTCCCAGAGGATATTATACCCACTGTTACTATAGGCACCATCTCGCCCTACTATACCTGCTATCCCATAGTCCCAGTCCCTTCCCAGAGACTATTATCCCACTGTTACTATAGACACCACCTCTCCCTACTATACCTGCTATACTATAGTCCCATTTTTTGCAATTTTTGGTCCCAAATACTTATCACCGTTGCAGGTGAGACCTGGGAAGTGAAGGGTTATCAGGATGGATGTGTGCGTCAATGCGATGCTCTGATTCTCTTCTAGGCCTCCTGTTTCTGCAGACACAGAGTGCAGAAGGCAGGGCTTCCTTTCCCTTGCCGGCCACTTCCACTTCAACGGCTGGGGGTTGGTGGTGCGAAGTGGATCTGACCCCCAGCCAGCACAAAAGAAAAATGCAACAAAAAAAAAGTCAGTGGAGCCCCGAGGGGGAACAGCCAATGATATAACTGCACCTCCTGCTCCCCCGGTAGCTACACCACTGCACTGACCCCATGTGAAAACAAATGCTCTGTAAGGTTATAAATGTATTGTTATTGATACTTCTTATTACTCATCTCTCCTATTCATATTTAAGTCTCAATAGAAACATGTAGCAATAATAATAAAGTTGTAGCTTCACAGAGCATTTGTATTATTTTATATGGGGTCAGTGACCACCATTTGAAAGTTGTAAAAAGTAAGAACAAGGCAAATAATCCAAAAACTACAGAAAATAAACAATGAACACCAAATGAAAATATGCTTAGAAACAGCCATTCTAAAACATACTGAAAGTTAATTTAAAGGCGAATAACACTTTCACCAGTCTTCACTTCAGGAGGCAAAGCAGATCTCATTGCCAGTCAGAATGAAACTCTGCAGCTCACTTTACCAGGTTCTGTTTAGAAAGGATTAGAGAGAAAAAATTAATTTGGGAAGAAGTAAGTTCGGAGAAGGATAAGAAGGCATGCTTTAGATAGTAGGATTTTAAAAGAAAAACATTGCACTGGATGAGGGGTAAAGTGATGGCCTTTAGTCTAAAAACAACTGGGGTTTTAAATAGAGAAGATAATGCTCTGCTAATTATTTGAGAAACAAGGGTTGCATCTATTTACCTTCTGTAGAAGGTCCACTGTGCCCTAATGAAGTTTCCTCAGGTCAGCAGGGAAAGCCCGGCACACTGCAAATCTCTTTGCCAGTCAGACTGACACTCTGCAGCTCACTTTACCGGGCTCTGTTTGGGAAAAAGATAGGGAAAAATATTAATTAGTGACTTTATTATAACCAGATCATATGAGAAGAAAGTTTGGAAAAGGATTAGAAGATGTGATTTTAAATAGATGGATTTTAAAAGAAGAGCTTCAAACACATTGCACTGGATAAGGAGTAAGGATTTGGTCTGTAGTTAAAAAACAAATGGGATATTACAAGATAGATTGTAAGGATCTGCAAACATCTATTGGAGAAACAAGGGTTGCATCTATTTACCTTCTGTAGAAGGTCCACTGTGCCCTAATGAAGTTTCCTCAGGTCAGCAGGGAAAGCCCGGCACACTGCAAATCTCTTTGCCAGTCAGACTGACACTCTGCAGCTCACTTTACCGGGCTCTGTTTGGGAAAAAGATTGGGAAAAATATAAATTAGTGACTTTACTATAACCGGATCAAATAAGAAGAAAGCTTGGAAAAGGATTAGAAAACGGGATTTTTCCTAGTTGAATTTTAAAAGGAGAACTTCAAACACATTGCACTGGACGAGGAGTAAGGATATGGTCTGTAGTTCAAAAATGAATGGGATATGACAAGATAGATTGTAAGGCTCTGCAACATCTATTGGAGAAACAAGGGTTGCATCTATTTACCTTCTGTAGAAGGTCCACTGTGCCCTAATGAAGTTTCCTCAGGTCAGCAGGGAAAGCCCGGCACACTGCAAATCTCTTTGCCAGTCAGACTGACACTCTGCAGCTCACTTTACCGGGCTCTGTTTGGGAAAAAGATAGGGAAAAATATAAATTAGTGACTTTACTATAACCGGAACAAATAAGAAGAAAGTTTGGAAAAGTATTAGAAAACGGGATTTTTCCTAGTAGGATTTTAAAAGGAGAACTTCAAACACATTGCACTGGACGAGGAGTAAGGATATGGTCTGTAGTTCAAAAATGAATGGGATATGACAAGATAGATTGTAAGGCTCTGCAACATCTATTGGAGAAACAAGGGTTGCATCTATTTACCTTCTGTAGAAGGTCCACTGTGCCCTAATGAAGTTTCCTCAGGTCAGCAGGGAAAGCCCGGCACACTGCAAATCTCTTTGCCAGTCAGACTGACACTCTGCAGCTCACTTTACCGGGCTCTGTTTGGAAAAAAGATAGGGAAAAATATAAATTAGTGACTTTATTATAACCAGATCATATGAGAAGAAAGTTTGGAAAAGGATTAGAAAACGGGATTTTTCCTAGTTGGATTTTAAAAGGAGAACTTCAAACACATTGCACTGGACGAGGAGTAAGGATTTGGTCTGTAGTTCAAAAACAAATGGGATATGACAAGATAGATTGTAAGGCTCTGCAAACATCTATTGGAGAAACAAGGGTTGCATCTATTTACCTTCTGTAGAAGGTCCACTGTGCCCTAATGAAGTTTCCTCAGGTCAGCAGGGAAAGCCCGGCACACTGCAAATCTCTTTGCCAGTCAGACTGACACTCTGCAGCTCACTTTACCGGGCTCTGTTTGGAAAAAAGATAGGGAAAAATATAAATTAGTGACTTTATTATAACCAGATCATATGAGAAGAAAGTTTGGAAAAGGATTAGAAGATGTGATTTTAAATAGATGGATTTTAAAAGAAGAGCTTCAAACACATTGCACTGGATGAGGAGTAAGGATTTGGTCTGTAGTTCAAAAACAAATGGGATATTACAAGATAGATTGTAAGGATCTGCAAACATCTATTGGAGAAACAAGGGTTGCATCTATTTACCTTCTGTAGAAGGTCCACTGTGCCCTAATGAAGTTTCCTCAGGTCAGCAGGGAAAGCCCGGCGGACTGCAAATCTCTTTGCCAGTCAGACTGACACTCTGCAGCTCACTTTACCGGGCTCTGTTTGGGAAAAAGATAGGGAAAAATATAAATTAGTGACTTTATTATAACCAGATCAAATAAGAAGAAAGTTTGGAAAAGGATTAGAAAACGGGATTTTTCCTAGTTGGATTTTAAAAGGAGAACGTCAAACACATTGCACTGGACGAGGAGTAAGGATATGGTCTGTAGTTCAAAAATGAATGGGATATGACAAGATAGATTGTAAGGCTCTGCAAACATCTATTGGAGAAACAAGGGTTGCATCTATTTACCTTCTGTAGAAGGTCCTCTGTGCCCTAATGAAGTTTCCTCAGGTCAGCAGGGAAAGCCCGGCACACTGCAAATCTCTTTGCCAGTCAGACTGACACTCTGCAGCTCACTTTACCGGGCTCTGTTTGGGAAAAAGATAGGGAAAAATATAAATTAGTGACTTTATTATAACCAGATCAAATAAGAAGAAAGTTTGGAAAAGGATTAGAAAACGGGATTTTTCCTAGTTGGATTTTAAAAGGAGAACGTCAAACACATTGCACTGGACGAGGAGTAAGGATATGGTCTGTAGTTCAAAAATGAATGGGATATGACAAGATAGATTGTAAGGCTCTGCAAACATCTATTGGAGAAACAAGGGTTGCATCTATTTACCTTCTGTAGAAGGTCCTCTGTGCCCTAATGAAGTTTCCTCAGGTCAGCAGGGAAAGCCCGGCACACTGCAAATCTCTTTGCCAGTCAGACTGACACTCTGCAGCTCACTTTACCGGGCTCTGTTTGGGAAAAAGATAGGGAAAAATATAAATTAGTGACTTTACTATAACTGGATCAAATAAGAAGAAAGTTTGGAAAAGGATTAGAAGATGTGATTTTAAATAGATGGATTTTAAAAGAAGAGCTTCAAACACATTGCACTGGATGAGGAGTAAGGATATGGTCTGTAGTACAAAAATGAATGGGATATGACAAGATAGATTGTAAGGCTCTGCAAACATCTATTGGAGAAACAAGGGTTGCATCTATTTACCTTCTGTAGAAGGTCCACTGTGCCCTAATGAAGTTTCCTCAGGTCAGCAGGGAAAGCCCGGCACACTGCAAATCTCTTTGCCAGTCAGACTGACACTCTGCAGCTCACTTTACCGGGCTCTGTTTGGGAAAAAGATAGGGAAAAATATAAATTAGTGACTTTACTATAACCGGAACAAATAAGAAGAAAGTTTGGAAAAGTATTAGAAAACGGGATTTTTCCTAGTAGGATTTTAAAAGGAGAACTTCAAACACATTGCACTGGACGAGGAGTAAGGATATAGTCTGTAGTTCAAAAATGAATGGGATATGACAAGATAGATTGTAAGGCTCTGCAAACATCTATTGGAGAAACAAGGGTTGCATCTATTTACCTTCTGTAGAAGGTCCTCTGTGCCCTAATGAAGTTTCCTCAGGTCAGCAGAGAAAGCCCGGCACACTGCAAATCTCTTTGCCAGTCAGACTGACACTCTGCAGCTCACTTTACCGGGCTCTGTTTGGGAAAAAGATAGGGAAAAATATAAATTAGTGACTTTATTATAACCAGATCAAATAAGAAGAAAGTTTGGAAAAGGATTAGAAAGCGGGATTTTTCCTAGTTGGATTTTAAAAGGAGAACTTCAAACACATTGCACTGGACGAGGAGTAAGGATATGGTCTGTAGTTCAAAAATGAATGGGATATGACAAGATAGATTGTAAGGCTCTGCAAACTTCTATTGGAGAAACAAGGGTTGCATCTATTTACCTTCTGTAGAAGGTCCACTGTGCCCTAATGAAGTTTCCTCAGGTCAGCAGGGAAAGCCCGGCACACTGCAAATCTCTTTGCCAGTCAGACTGACACTCTGCAGCTCACTTTACCGGGCTCTGTTTGGGAAAAAGATAGGGAAAAATATTAATTAGTGACTTTATTTTCACCAGATCATATGAGAAGAAAGTTTGGAAAAGGATTAGAAGATGTGATTTTAAATAGATGGATTTTAAAAGAAGAGCTTCAAACACATTGCACTGGATGAGGAGTAAGGATTTGGTCTGTAGTTCAAAAACAAATGGGATATTACAAGATAGATTGTAAGGATCTGCAAACATCTATTGGAGAAACAAGGGTTGCATCTATTTACCTTCTGTAGAAGGTCCACTGTGCCCTAATGAAGTTTCCTCAGGTCAGCAGGGAAAGCCCGGCACACTGCAAATCTCTTTGCCAGTCAGACTGACACTCTGCAGCTCACTTTACCGGGCTCTGTTTGGGAAAAAGATAGGGAAAAATATAAATTAGTGACTTTATTATAACCAGATCAAATAAGAAGAAAGTTTGGAAAAGGATTAGAAAACGGGATTTTTCCTAGTTGGATTTTAAAAGGAGAACGTCAAACACATTGCACTGGACGAGGAGTAAGGATATGGTCTGTAGTTCAAAAATGAATGGGATATGACAAGATAGATTGTAAGGCTCTGCAAACATCTATTGGAGAAACAAGGGTTGCATCTATTTACCTTCTGTAGTAGGTCCACTGTGCCCTAATGAAGTTTCCTCAGGTCAGCAGGGAAAGCCCGGCACACTGCAAATCTCTTTGCCAGTCAGACTGACACTCTGCAGCTCACTTTACCGGGCTCTGTTTGGGAAAAAGATAGGGAAAAATATAAATTAGTGACTTTATTATAACCAGATCATATGAGAAGAAAGTTTGGAAAAGGATTAGAAGATGTGATTTTAAATAGATGGATTTTAAAAGAAGAGCTTCAAACACATTGCACTGGATGAGGAGTAAGGATTTGGTCTGTAGTTCAAAAACAAATGGGATATTACAAGATAGATTGTAAGGATCTGCAAACATCTATTGGAGAAACAAGGGTTGCATCTATTTACCTTCTGTAGAAGGTCCACTGTGCCCTAATGAAGTTTCCTCAGGTCAGCAGGGAAAGCCCGGCACACTGCAAATCTCTTTGCCAGTCAGACTGACACTCTGCAGCTCACTTTACCGGGCTCTGTTTGGGAAAAAGATAGGGAAAAATATAAATTAGTGACTTTATTATAACCAGATCAAATAAGAAGAAAGTTTGGAAAAGGATTAGAAAACGGGATTTTTCCTAGTAGGATTTTAAAAGGAGAACTTCAAACACATTGCACTGGACGAGGAGTAAGGATATGGTCTGTAGTTCAAAAATGAATGGGATATGACAAGATAGATTGTAAGGCTCTGCAAACATCTATTGGAGAAACAAGGGTTGCATCTATTTACCTTCTGTAGAAGGTCCACTGTGTCCTAATGAAGTTTCCTCAGGTCAGCAGGGAAAGCCCGGCACACTGCAAATCTCTTTGCCAGTCAGACTGACACTCTGCAGCTCACTTTACCGGGCTCTGTTTGGGAAAAAGATAGGGAAAAATATAAATTAGCGACTTTACTATAACCGGATGAAATAAGAAGAAAGTTTGGAAAAGGATTAGAAAATGGGATTTTTCCTAGTAGGATTTTAAAAGGAGAACTTCATACACATTGCACTGGACGAGGAGTAAGGATATGGTCTGTAGTTCAAAAATGAATGGGATATGACAAGATAGATTGTAAGGCTCTGCAAACATCTATTGGAGAAACAAGGGTTGCATCTATTTACCTTCTGTAGAAGGTCCACTGTGCCCTAATGAAGTTTCCTCAGGTCAGCAAGGAAAGCCCGGCACACTGCAAATCTCTTTGCCAGTCAGACTGACACTCTGCAGCTCACTTTACCGGGCTCTGTTTGGGAAAAAGATAGGGAAAAATATTAATTAGTGACTTTATTATAACCAGATCATATGAGAATAAAGTTTGGAAAAGGATTAGAAGATGTGATTTTAAATAGATGGATTTTAAAAGAAGAGCTTCAAACACATTGCACTGGATGAGGAGTAAGGATTTGGTCTGTAGTTCAAAAACAAATGGGATATTACAAGATAGATTGTAAGGATCTGCAAACATCTATTGGAGAAACAAGGGTTGCATCTATTTACCTTCTGTAGAAGGTCCACTGTGCCCTAATGAAGTTTCCTCAGGTCAGCAGGGAAAGCCCGGCACACTGCAAATCTCTTTGCCAGTCAGACTGACACTCTGCAGCTCACTTTACCGGGCTCTGTTTGGGAAAAAGATAGAGAAAAATATAAATTAGTGACTTTACTATAACCACATCAAATAAGAAGAAAGTTTGGAAATGGATTAGAAAATGGGATTTTTCCTAGTAGGATTTTAAAAGGAGAACTTCAAACACATTGCACTGGACGAGGAGTAAGGATATGGTCTGTAGTTTAAAAATGAATGGGATATGACAAGATAGATTGTAAGGCTCTGCAAACATCTATTGGAGAAACAAGGGTTGCATCTATTTACCTTCTGTAGAAGGTCCACTGTGCCCTAATGAAGTTTCCTCAGGTCAGCAGGGAAAGCCCGGCACACTGCAAATCTCTTTGCCAGTCAGACTGACACTCTGCAGCTCACTTTACCGGGCTCTGTTTGGGAAAAAGATAGGGAAAAATATAAATTAGCGACTTTACTATAACCGGATGAAATAAGAAGAAAGTTTGGAAAAGGATTAGAAAATGGGATTTTTCCTAGTAGGATTTTAAAAGGAGAACTTCATACACATTGCACTGGACGAGGAGTAAGGATATGGTCTGTAGTTCAAAAATGAATGGGATATGACAAGATAGATTGTAAGGCTCTGCAAACATCTATTGGAGAAACAAGGGTTGCATCTATTTACCTTCTGTAGAAGGTCCACTGTGCCCTAATGAAGTTTCCTCAGGTCAGCAAGGAAAGCCCGGCACACTGCAAATCTCTTTGCCAGTCAGACTGACACTCTGCAGCTCACTTTACCGGGCTCTGTTTGGGAAAAAGATAGGGAAAAATATTAATTAGTGACTTTATTATAACCAGATCATATGAGAATAAAGTTTGGAAAAGGATTAGAAGATGTGATTTTAAATAGATGGATTTTAAAAGAAGAGCTTCAAACACATTGCACTGGATGAGGAGTAAGGATTTGGTCTGTAGTTCAAAAACAAATGGGATATTACAAGATAGATTGTAAGGATCTGCAAACATCTATTGGAGAAACAAGGGTTGCATCTATTTACCTTCTGTAGAAGGTCCACTGTGCCCTAATGAAGTTTCCTCAGGTCAGCAGGGAAAGCCCGGCACACTGCAAATCTCTTTGCCAGTCAGACTGACACTCTGCAGCTCACTTTACCGGGCTCTGTTTGGGAAAAAGATAGGGAAAAATATAAATTAGTGACTTTACTATAACCGCATCAAATAAGAAGAAAGTTTGGAAATGGATTAGAAAACGGGATTTTTCCTAGTAGGATTTTAAAAGGAGAACTTCAAACACATTGCACTGGACGAGGAGTAAGGATATGGTCTGTAGTTCAAAAATGAATGGGATATGACAAGATAGATTGTAAGGCTCTGCAAACATCTATTGGAGAAACAAGGGTTGCATCTATTTACCTTCTGTAGGAGGTCCACTGTGCCCTAATGAAGTTTCCGCAGGTCAGCGGGGAAAGCCCGGCACACTGCAAATCTCTTTGCCAGTCAGACTGACACTCTGCAGCTCACTTTACCGGGCTCTGTTTGGGAAAAAGATACGGAAAATATTAATTAGTGACTTTATTATAACCAGATCATATGAGAATAAAGTTTGGAAAAGGATTAGAAGATGTGATTTTAAATAGATGGATTTTAAAAGAAGAGCTTCAAACACATTGCACTGGATGAGGAGTAAGGATTTGGTCTGTAGTTCAAAAACAAATGGGATATTACAAGATAGAGTGTAAGGATCTGCAAACATCTATTGGAGAAACAAGGGTTGCATCTATTTACCTTCTGTAGAAGGTCCACTGTGCCCTAATGAAGTTTCCTCAGGTCAGCAGGGAAAGCCCGGCACACTGCAAATCTCTTTGCCAGTCAGACTGACACTCTGCAGCTCACTTTACCGGGCTCTGTTTGGGAAAAAGATAGGGAAAAATATTAATTAGTGACTTTATTATAACCAGATCTTATGAGAAGAAAGTTACATGTTCCGAGTTTGGGGGGTGTAGCTTCAAAACTGTACGAGCGGCAGCGATTTGAAAATTTTCCCTGTCAAAGTCAATACGAAAAAAGGCGTCTTCGGTGGTCCGCCGCACGGGCGCAGTGGGTGGGATCGCTTACTAAAGCACAAGCATCGTACTTTGCTATAAGGCGAATAGGTGTGGAAAGTTTGGCGCTTGTACCCCTAAAACTGTAGGAGGAGTAGCGTATAGAAAATGGGGGGTGCTAATAATAATAAGAAGAAGAATGAGCTGAACTAGATGGTGTCGTTTCTGAAGAAACCACAAGAAGTTGGCTTTGAAACGCAAGAGGTGTTGGGGCCAGTCGCCCTGGTGCATAGAGAGTACACAAAGTTGGTAGAATCTGGTTTAAAACTGTGAAAATTGAAGCAGATCAAATTGTACCATTAAAATCAATCCAAAAACCTGATTGGCTGTTTTTGGCTCCACCCACTTTTAAAATTTGAATCCCAATCCCCCTGTGACCGACTGTGCCAAGTTTGATGTCCCTGCCATTAACTGTGAAAGAATGGCAGCAACTTATATATTGACATTGATTAGCAATAGGTAACATTTGATTGGCTGTTTTAAGCTCCACCCAGTTTTCTGAATTTTAACCCCAGTCACCCAGTCATGGTCTGTACCAAGTTTGGGGCCTCTGGCTTTAAAACTGTGAGAATGGCAGTATTTGAAACTTTTACATTGAAGTCAATAGGTAAAATCTGATTGGCTGTTATTGGCTCCGCCCACTTTTCCTAAATTTTGACCACAGTCACCCAGTGAGTAATTGTGCTGAGTTTGGGACACTTGGCATGGACGCCATAATAATAGCAGCAATTTGGCGTTTTCCATTAAGGTCAATGGCTGAAGTCCGATTGGCTGTTGTTGCCCCGCCCCTTTTTTTCCTAATTCTGAACCAGAGTCACCAAGTGACTAACACTTTAAGGTTTCGGAATCATGACATTAAACCTGTAAAAATGGCAGCAATTTTATGTTTTTCTCTTGAAAATCAATGAATGACATTTGATTGGTTGTTGGTGGCTCCACCCACTTTTCCTAACTTTGAAGTGCAAACACCCAGTGACCACATTTGTGATATTCGAGGTCCATGACAGCAATAATGTGCAAATGGCAGCAATTTTAATTTTTCCCATTGAAATCATCAAAGAAATCTGATTGGTTGTTTTTGGCTCCACCCACTTTCCCAGATTTTGATCCCGGTCCTCCAGTGACCAACTGTGCCAAGTTTGAGGACCCTCCCATGAACAATCTAAGAGCGGCGACAGTTTTAACTTTTCCCATTGAAACAAATGGCTAATATTTGATTGGCTGTGGTAGACTCCGCCCACTTTTCAAAATTCTAACCCCAGTGACCCATGGTGCCAAGTTTGGGGTCTCTGGCTTTAACACTGTGGGAATGACATTTTCTCATTGAAGTCAATAGGGAAAATCTGATTGGCTGTTTGTTGCTCCGCCCACTTTTTGGAGTCCCCAAAATGTGACAGAACTCTTCAGGTTGACCCCATGACTAAGTGACCCAAGTTTGGTGAGTGTAACTTTAATGCTGTACGAGTGGCAAAAGTTTCAAATTTTCCAATGAAAGTCTATGGGAAAAAATGGGGTCTTTGGGGGGCCGCCACAGGGCCACGGAGGGTGGGATTGCTTAACAGAGCACAAGCAACCTATTCGGGTATGAGCCCAACAGTGCAAAGTTTCATAATTGTACTCCTAAAACTCTGGGAGGAGTAGCGTTTAGAAAATTGCTAAAATTTCATTGGCTCTTGGTAGCTCCGCCCACTTTGGGGTGGCACCAACAATACGTGTTCCGAGTTTGGGGAGTGTCGCTTCAAAACTGTACGAGCGGCAGCGATTTGAAAATTTTCCCTGTCAAAGTCAATACGAAAAAAGGCGTCTTCGGTGGTCCGCCGCACGGGCGCAGTGGGTGGGATCACTTACTAAAGCACAAGCAACGTACTTTGTTTTTAAAGATGTGGATTATTTGGATAATAATAGAGTCTATAAGAGATGGCCTTTCCGTAATTCAAAGCTTTCTGGATAGCGGCTTTCCAGATAATGGATCCCATACCTGTACTATTCTTTCCAATATCTGTTCAGCATGACACCTAATTCCTTTATGGCAGCTCATCATGACCTCGTTCCCAATTGTCGATAATCATTCGTACAATGTCATTGTTGCACATTAGTTATGTCACAATAGGAAAGCTGCATTTGTTTGTACTTTGTCTTAGGTGTGTTTATAGCATATTGTTTCATTGTGAGTGAGACAGGCTTTTACAAGATAGACAATTAGGTTCTACAGACACTTGGAAAAGAGATTTAATCAATGTACCTTCACTGGAGGGTCCATAGTGCCTGGATTTCTTTTGAATTTCAATCTTTCTTTACCTCAGAATTCAAGGTCTGACACAATGCAGATCTCTTTGTCAGTTAAACTGACGCTCTGCAGCTCACTTTGCCAGGCTCTGTTTGGGAGAGCCTGGTAAAAGTTCAGCTTCTGCAGAATCTGTATGCAACAATTCTACCAACCCCTATTGGGCCATTTCTGCCCCACCTGCCCCTCCAATACAATAAGATTGCCCTATTTTTCATTTTGTTCTTACCTCTTAGTGAAGAAAACCCCTTCAGTTATTCTGAGCCAGCCCAACTGTCAAAGGGTCCCTAACATCCTAGAAGCTGACTGAAGCCAGTTCATTCCAGTCAACAGGAAGTGAGTTTGATTGACAGCTGTTCAGTCAGCTGGCAGCACTTTATGACATCATAGTCACCTACAGTGACTAGGACATTGTAGTCTTTATGCTCAGCACCTACACTTGTAACTAGTAAGATAATTAGGTCTCTTGGAAATTGCAGCTTAAGGGCTCTTCCTCCAATTCCTGCCTGAATCACAAAATGGAGGGGGATGTGGGGGATTTCAATTGGCAAGTCAACTCCCTCCCTTACTTTGTTCCATGTAAAAATGATAGATTCTGGAACTTAACAGTATTCATTTAGATTGGTTGGACTTTTGCAAGAGAGAAATATGAATAAAGCAGCGCCCAGATAACAGAAGCGCTTGCCATTTTGAGTAACATGTCCAACCCCAATGATCTTTTGTTTTATCTGGACAGCGTCTGGCTCTTGCAGGTATAGGGACAAAGGTTCTCCTTCCTAAAAACACAACACAAAATTGGCATTATTGGTATTAACTCATTTGCTATTCTCTGCACTGTGGGTCCTGACTACACAGACCAGCTCTGCTCCATTTCCCATAATGCTTTGCACACTGCTGTCAATCTTCTTATCCCAAGGCATTGTGGGAAGTACAACCTTGGCACAAGGAGCTCTATAACCAAGTTTTATACAGGTCATGGGCCTCGAACACCGTCACATTTTAAAGCAGGGGGTACATTACTTTTATAATACACAAGTCTCAGTGATGTCATTTATTATCACTGATGACATCACTAAGCCACGTTTATACAGATACATTTTACCAGGTTATTCAAGGCACCTGTCTATTAAGACTCTAAGAACTTACTTTGAAGGTCTTGAATCTAAAACACTTCTTTGAGTTCACCACTAGGAGGCAGCAGAGTATGGACTGTGCGGGGCTCATTTGTTTCTGATGTTGGTTTCTGGACTCTCCCTTTAATTTATACAATGTCAGAAGTCAAGGGGGCACTAGAGGGGAATCCGTTTTCTTAATGGCAAATACTTCTACTTGAAGTTTACGTTGTTTTTGTTTTTTAATTACCCTTAACTGGGATCAGCACCTACTTCTCTTACATTCTTTCAGGAGTCAAAACTGCCAGTGTCAAGATTAAAAACTGCAGATTGGCATTGCTTTCAATTGCAATTACATTTGCACATAAAATCATTTATATATATATATATATATATATATATATATATATATATATATATATATATGAAAAAAAATAATGAATGTACATTGGATTGTATGTTTGGGTGAACTTCCCCTTTAATGTTACTCAATCATCCTTCCCAGCTATCCATTAAGGTAAATACTGAACATAGAGGTTGAGGTTTTCTTTATTCTATGGCCCTGGTCTCTCCGGAGTTGCACTATGCAGGAATACACGTGGCTTCAATTTAGACAAGTTCTTAGATAAAGGCCAAAGGCATCGGATTTGGGATTCTATTGTTTGGCTCCACCTACCCCAATCTTCTTTGTCCCAAAAACATAAAGTAATTCCCAGTGAGAAAGGGGAAATAAACCGACAGAACTGATTGGTATCGGCCTTTGCTTGTTCCCGTTTCTGCTTTTTTTTTTTTTTTAACTTCCTGTTCGTAGACAGCAACTCCCATCATCCTCAGCCAACCAACAGCTGAATGTTCACTTTAACTACTGCCCATTTTAGAAGATTTTCAGCAGTTTAAGGCTGAGAGTAGAGGCAGCACAGAGGAAGGGGTGTAGGGTCGCTTACTCTTGTCCCGTTTTCTGCTAGTGACATCTCCTAGAAACAGGGTGTGGACATAGCAGGAATTCAGTTTTAATTTCTGTTTGTTCAGGGGGTACAGAAAGATTTAGGGTTGCCAGCGAGAACGATTTGCTTAGACTGCCCGGGCACTATGGCCGCTCACTCTGCTGATTGGTGCTTTGCTTTTATTCCCAATATCCAGAGGGTCGGACTGTGAAGCTGCAGCTGCTGATGAAAGTGATACCCCAGGAGATTCCCAGAGAGTCTGTTACCCTTGTCTCTTTAAATGACTACAATCCCTGCCATAAAGCAAGGCAGGACTGCTGCTCTTTTGCCAGACAGGAAGTAGAGACAGTTACATGATTATCCCCTCAATCCTATTTTACACAATATTTCCCATCAGTTTGCGCAGAGCTGTACTCACTTAGCATTGTATTAAAGGGGCATTCGATTACGGATCTTCAGAAGAATGGAAGTCGTGTGCTCATCCTAATTTGGCCACTGGGAGGCACAGTTTCATGGGAGTGTATAGACAAGATTTCATTTAAGCTCAGTAGAAGTGCAGTAAGTTTTAACCTGTGCTTATAGGTAAAGGGCAAGTAAATCCCTTCAAAGAGTTTGATCAGAAAAAATAGCATTTAAATCCCACATTTATTTAGAAAAAAAAAGGTGAAAAAGAGAGAATACATTTGATAGCACTTTTAGTACAATTCTGTTGACCCAGGGGCCCGACGAGGGCCAAACCCCCACATACAAAGGAGTGAAATGATGAAAACATCTTGTTCCAGAAGCTTCTGTACAATCTCCATATTTACACTTTACACAAAATCATAGAAAGTGGGGGGAGCGCAAGTAGTAGGGGCACCACCTGGTCAGTAAAAATGCTGCTTAAAGTCAATGTTATTAAAAATGCAGAAAAAATATATATATTTATATATAATTCTAGCAAAGGTGGCACCGCTATGTTCAAGTGAAGTCCCATTTAGTTACCATCCCCTGCCTGTCACTCAACAGGATCCGTATAAATAACAGTCAAACTCCACTCTGACTCTGGCTGTATCTAGTCCAAGCCCAGAGTTCAATGATGACCCACTGGAGGTTTAGCCCGGGGAGAGAGGGGTACGGCTTTGGCCTATAGTGAATCTTTATCGTGTTCTGCCTCCCAGTGGTGAAACCTACACCCCACAATGTTTATGCCCAAAAAAGAAGTCAGTCAGGTTTGGGCCTTTCTCCTTATAGAAAAGGGCCAATATCTGTGCCGGGAAACAACCAATTGAATGTCCACACTTTTAATTAAAGTAGGCTCTGCATGCATAATTCTCTCTCAAAAGCAGAACAACACTGCAGTTCTGTGGCAGCAAATTAAGTACAATAGTGCACCTGTATAAACAACCCCATCCCAAACCATGGTACACGGATTCAACCAACCCCCCCACCCCCGACCATACAAAAGCACTATTCATCAGTTCACATTAATTAATCCCAGCCACAGCCAATCAGGAGCTGGCGTTGGGTTGTCGGGGTACTTTGGTATTTTGTACATCCGAATATTTTATTCACGTCGCTCTGTCCTGAACAAGTACAAAAAGCTAAAAAGGTGAAAGATTCCTGGTGCAAAATAGGAGCGAACACACAAATTGCATAAATTCATTTGTCTGAGGTAACAGCCTTGAAGCTTAATGTCCAGTTAAGCATTAACATAAAATAAAATAAAAAAATCTCCCTGTGCCACCATAAAAACGGGTGCAAGGGGTTCCCCTGAAGTGGGAGTCATTTATATCCTAGAAATGCAGAATTTAAGGTCCCAGCCTGGAAAAGATTTGGTGAAACATGTGCCCTGCGCTAAATACTGATGCTTTAAGGGGGTTATAAATTATAATATTTAAAGGAGAACTAAAGCTAAAAAAAGAGCATTGCTAGAAATGCTGTATTTTATTTACTGTACTATAACATATATAGAATATGTGAATCGAGAAGCAAAAGGCAGAATACCTGCACAATAAACACTAATTAGCAGGTATTCTGCCCTTTGCTTCTTGATTCACATATTCTATATTTGAATCTATTTTGTGGTTGCCATTGACGGAGCACCAACGTGAATCAAGGATATACAACTACGCTTGGCTTGTTGTGTGTGCTTCTAAATGTGAACTGTACTGTAACAGTAATGATCCATGACTTTAGTTGTCCCCAGCAGCTCCCCATCTTGGATCTTGTTGTGCGAGTCAGTGGCACTGCACATGCTCAGTGGGCTCTGGGCTGCTACTGAGAAGCTAAGCTTAGGGGTCGTCCCTGTTAAAAGGGTGTGGTTGCCTTAATGTCCTCTTGATGGTTCCCCCTTGGAAAGTTATTCAAATACAGAGATTGGGAATCAAACACTGTGATATTGGGAACCCAAAAACATGCAACTCCCAGCTTAAAGGGTAAATTGACTGGGGATACAATAATCTTCCAACAGCATTAAAGCCGCCACAGGGACATGTGAAAAGCAAATCCATTCTCCTCCAAGTAAGTAACCAGATACAAAACTAATCTGTACTATCTGCTCTTGGCTGCTCTCTTTCCATAGGCTTCCTGCTCCTGGGCTGCTGTCTTTCCCATGGTCAATAAGAGAGGTAGAGCCAAAAGTATAGAGTTCTCATTCTCTGTACTTCCTGCTCATGGGCTGCTCTGTTTCTAACAGTCAGAGGGAAAGGATTCTATTACATTCCTGCTCCTGGGCTGCTGTCTTTCCCATGGTAAATAAGAGAGGTGGAGCCCAAGTATAGAGTTCTCATTCTCTGTACTGCCTGCTCTCTTTCCATTGGCCAGAGGGGTGGGGCACAGTTATAGAGAGTCTTTATATGTCCTGCTCTGTATCTGCAAGTTTTTGAGGTAGACTGGACTCACTTAAAACAGGGGGTCGCTGTAGCAAAGGTGATTGGGTGAGGTTTTGGTGCCACCGACCATAGATAAATGTGGGCCAATGGCATGCTTGGGAGGGGGGGTTAACCAACAATTAACTGCCACAAACCTTCTAAATCATCCGTATAATCTCTTACCTGCTTCTTCACAAACTCCCTGCAGGCCCGGCGGGATTAAAAGTACAGTCGGCACCAACAAAATGAATCAATGGACAAAAAAAAAATAATAGCAATCAAAACATGCGCTTACATTAAAGGGGGAGGGAGTGCGTTAAATATTTTATTTTATATTACAGAAAATACAAAAAAATCTAAAATCAGCTTTATGTACAAGGGGAATCGAAACTGGCATGTGTTTCAACTGGCAGAAACTGGCACAGAGATGTGTGACTGAGTGGGCACACACACACGTACAGAAATAAAAGGGAAACAACAAAACATGGAAATTAATTAACAAATAAAAAATATAAGAGAGAGAAATGGTGAGAAAAAGGCTCAAAATCTGGTCGCCCCGTTTTTCTTGTTTGAGCCGCGAGTTGGATGGAAGAATGATGGGTCGTTGTGATAGGACTGCAGGTATCCTATGTGATAATAATAATAATATAAACACACGAATGGCTCCGTTCCGCCATGCTCCCAATTAATTACCCTGAGATCCTCGTTAGTTGGTATAAAAAGAAAAAAAAAAAAGGCTGCTGCGTCTTTAAAGCTTTTCCAAAAAGAAAAAAGATATACATTTATATAAAAGAAGCCTTTAAAGTCGTTAGTGTATCATCGTTTCTTCTCTTTGGAAACGAGTTTTAAAATAGCAAATTGTGTTCAACTTCCCCTTTGTTTCATAGCACCAACACAAATCATAGAACCTGCAATGCTCCCCAAAAAAAAACACAAATCCTTATGCCAAATGTTAATAATATAAACCCGTGGCAAGATGGCGTAGCCCTTGCGTCTTCCAGGAAGATCTATGTGGCGTCCGCTAAGCCCCGCCCTCCCCTATAATAAACCAGAATACAGTGTTGACCAACACCCGGCTGCCACCGAGCCGACAGCTTATCAAAAATCAAATTAAATCAGCACAAAAAAACAAAAACCCATCAACGATAGCAAAAATAAAAATATGGGTTTCGTATTAATTTAAAAATAATTACAAAAAAAACACATTAAATCCCTGTTTAAGACTACAACCTGAATTAAAAAGTTAAATGGTACCCCCTCTTTCTTCACGTCTGTGGTTTTGCCTCACACCACGCAAATAAGATATTAAAACCCCCAACTAAATAAAATAAAAACTTTCACATTGCTTAAAATCTAAAAAAAAAAACACTTTTTTAAAATAAATATTTAAAAAAAAAAACAAAAATTAGAAATCTGACAAATTATTGAAGACCATAGTCCTCCCCCAGCCCCTGCTGATGGAGCCATCGGGGTCAATGGGGCGCCCCCCTCCCCGAAAACCAGAAACCTGAATCCAGAGTCCTCTGGTTATTGCTGAGTGGGCGTGGCACAGTGTAAGAGCGGACATCTTTGTTCTTGCGGCGGCCCTTAGTGGTGTGAGTGTTTCAGTTCAGCGGAGTCGGGCGACGGGAAGAAGCTCCAGGCCTCGGGTCGCCCCAATACTGTTATGCGCGGGAATATGCGGGGGCTGGGTGTTAGACAAAGAAGTGGGCGTGGCCATTGCGGTTGAGCTTCAAGATTTTGCCGAGGCGTTGCTTCGCCGTCGCCATGCCCTTCTTTGGCCGTTTGCCTATGGCTGGTAAAAAGAGGAAAATTCGATTTTATACATAATAATAATAACAACAATTAGAATATAATAACTAATAATTATATTATAGTTATAACAATAATAATAACAATAATATAACTGTACTGTATATATATATATATATATATATATATGGCAGCACTCCAGCCACACCCACATACCTTAAGTTGCCTGGTTGCTGATAGGAGGAGGGTTGGAGGCGGGTCTCTTTGTGGGGTGCAAGGGCAGGGTCATCGAGGGGTCCCCATAGATCATCGTAGGACTGAGGCTGCCATCGCTCAGGTGACATTCGCGGGAACTTGCGCTTGACTCGTATTTATCTGCGGAGTCCCAGCAGCCGATCTCTAAGTAGCGCTGGTCCTTCGGCGACTTCTCGTAGTCCTCGTGCGCAACTTCTCTCCGCAAAGATTTCGGAAGGTTATGTGAATCCTGAAACAGAATGATTTATATTATATATAATGTATTTGTATAGACCTTTCTGATAAAGCTTACTTGGTTTTAGCCTTTCCTTCTCCTTAAAGCTGTACAGATCAATTCACTCACCTGAGGGCTTGTTCTGCAGGAAGCATCTGGTTGCCGCATCCAGTCCAGAGGGGACAGTTCTTCGTCTTTCACGTGGGGACCTGATAAAGTCAAATGTACAACACTGTTAACCGGCTATTCTTCATTGAAAATGACTTTAGTATGTTATACAATCGCCAAAGCAAAGCAACTTCTCAATTGGTCTTCATTATTTAAGTGTTATAGATATAGACTCTTTCCAGCTTTCAAATATGGGTCATGGACCCCCATCTGAAAAACAAATGCTCCATAAGGCAAAACAGTTTTATTGTTATTGCTACTTTTTATTACTCTTCTTTCTATTCAGGCCTCTCCTATTTATATTTCAGTCTCTTATTCAAATTGATGCATGGTTACTAGGGCAATTTAGACCCTAGCAACCAGAATTCTTACCACTTGCTGCTTTTGGGCTGTAGGAATCCTGATGCTCCTCACTGTTTCCCTGGGAGACATTGATGTGCAGTTGGGGGTAACCCCCCCTAGTCTTGCAGTTTTTATTAAAGGACCAGTAATTCATTAGTATTTTATTAGTATTCGCATGCCATTAACTCACATCCCGTACTTATACAGTCATATGAAAAAGTTTGGGAACCCCTCTTAATTCTTCTGAGTTTTCTTTCTCATTAGCTGAGCAACTTTATTTTAATATATAACATGCCGTATGGAAACAGTATTTCAGCAGTGACGTAAGGTTTATTGGATTAACAGAAAATATACAATATGCATCATAATAAAATGAGACAGGTGCATAAATGTGGGCACCCCAACAGAGATATTACATCAATACTTAGTTACAAATGTAACAGCCTCTAGACGCCTCCTATAGCCTTTGAGTGTCTGAATTCTGGATGTGGCTATTGTTGACCATTCGTCCATACAAAATCTCTCCAATTCAGTTAAATTTGATGGCTGCCGAGCATGGACAGTCTGTTTCAAATCATCCCATAGATTTTCCATGATATACAAGTCGGGGGACTCCAGAATATTGTACTTGTCCCTCTGCATAAATGTCTTTGTAGATTTCCAAGTGTGTTTAGGGTCATTGTATTGTTGGACTATCCAACCCCTGCAGCGTAATTTCAACTTTGTGACTGATGCTTGAACATTATCCTATAGAATTTGTTGATATTGGGTTGAATTCATCCCACCCTGGACTTTAACAAGGGCCCCAGTAGTCCCTGAACTAGCCACACAGCCCCACAGCATGATGGGACCTCCACCAAATGTGACAGTCGGTAGCAGGTGTTTTTATTGGAATGTGGTGTTCTTCTTCCGCCATGCAAAGCGATTTTTGTTATGACCAAATAACTACATTTTTGTCTCATCAGTCCAAAGCACTTTGTTCCACTTTTGTGGCTTGTCTAAATGAGCTTTTGCATACAACAAGCGACTGTGTTTGTGTGAGTGCAGAAAGGGCTTCTCTCTCATCCCCCTGCCATACACATGTTCTTTGTGCAAATTGTGCTGAATTGTAGAACGATGTACAGATACACCTGCATCTGCAGCAAGATGTTCTTGCAGGTCTTTGGAGGTGATCTTTGGCTTGTCTGTAACCATTCTCACAATCCTCCGCATATGCCACTCCTGTATTTTTCTTGGCCGGCCAGACCTGGGTTTTACAGCAACTGTGCCTGTGGCCTTCCATTTCCTGATTACATTCCTTACAGTTGAAACGGACAGTTTAAACCCCTGAGCTTTTTGTAGCCTTCCGCTAAACCATGATACTGAACAATCTTTGTTTTCAGATCTTTTGAGAGTTGCTTTGAGGATCCCATTCAGAGGAGAGTCAAACAGAAGCACAACTTGCAATTGGTCACCTTAAATACCTTTTCTCATGATTGGATGATTGAAGTTCAAGACTTAACGAGCTAATCCAACCAATTTGGTGTTGCCCCCCTACTAAGGGCACAGACACACGCTCAGATTCGGGGAGATTAGTTGCCCAGCGGCTAATCTCCCCGAACTGCCTCCCACCGGCTAGAATCTCAATCGCTGACGGGATGGCACTCGGAGTGCTTCGTTTTCTGAAGTCGCCCGAAGTTTCCTCATGAGGCGACTTCGGAAAAAACTATTTAGATTCTAGCCTGTGGGAGGCAGTTCGGGAGATTAGTCGCACGAAGAAGAGGCGATTTGTCGCCGGGCGACTAATCTTCCTGAATCTGAGCGTGTCTCTGCCCTAAACGGACATGTTGGGGAACTTAGGGGTAACCCCAATATCCCATTTCCTTTTCCCAATAACCCCCCCCATACCTGGTTAGTGCAATTGTCTTCGGATCCCTCGGAATCAGAAATATCGGAATATTCGGAGGATCCGTTCCTGAGCTCCGACCTGACACTTTCAAAGAACACTGGGGAGGGAAAGATGGAAAAGATCAGTAAATAAAGCAAAGAGAATAAACAACACCTTGACCCCTGGAGGGTTTTACTTACTGTTAAGTGGTTTCTGTGCTTCCGCTTTATCCTCCATCCCGACGTGGAGCACGGCTTCTCCTGCTTAATGTCCTTCCTCCACCTCGTCCGGTCGTCCTCATCTTAGCTGTCCGCCGTGTAGAGGCTCCGGTCAGTAAACGTCTGCCTTTCATCTCTGCTTTATGTTAAATAAAAGGAAAACTGCATTTTTTTATCATTTAAAGGGACACTGTTCCACATTTATCAGGAATGTGCCGATATCCTTTTAATAACTCCAGCTGCTTCCCTGCAGACCTCTGTGCCCCCCCATCTCCCCGTAGACCTCTGTGCCCCCCATCTGCCCGCAGACCCCTTAAATCCCCCATTCGAATGTAAATTTGAATGTGAGATGTATCACACCTCGACCATGGAAACAGTCTTAATTCAAATATTAGAATATAACCTGCCGAGTTCATTTACAAGTCAATGGCCGAGGTTTGTTGAGCCATTTGGAGATGTTAATAGCCTTTCTGACGTTCAAGGTTTTTATTCGGTAGAAAAACAAATCGAATACGCATCCAATACGATTAAAAATTTTCAGTCTGAATATTAGACATTCAAATTTTTCTTAAATAACCTCCCAGTTGAATCGTGAATATATTTGAATTAAAAAAAATTCACATAAAATCGAAAATTCGACCTTTGATAAATGGGCCTCTAAATCTCTGGCCTGTTCACTGGTTTAACTTGTACGTAGAGAAGAACAATTGATATGGTGCCCTCACCGGATAATCCTCCCATTGGAGAGCAGAAGGCAGATGCCAATATCCCTCACTTTCTGGTCAGGCACTGTAGAGGACGGCTGCAGGGGCTTATTGAATCTCATATTCAGTTTATAGGTGTCCGGGTCCTGGTAAAGGCAAAGTGAAGAGGCGTTAGGAGCGAAGCGATGGAGAGACTTCAGATCCGTGTGCGAGAGCTGCAGAGAGTGATCACAATAAAAACCAAAAACGTATTTCGCCAACTGTAAAGTTTGCCAACTGTAAAATTCGCACTTTGGGCTTGAGGCCTGCGTACGTGACCCGGGCCTGATCCAACGTGCGCCGATTGGCTGCCACATCTGCCGGTAACAAAAAGCACCAAACACTATTGGCACTTTGAAGTCATATGTTTAGTGGTGAGGGATTGATGACATCACAGTCTCCATCAAACCGTCCCACCGCTGGAGGGGAAGAGAGTGCAACATGGGTTACTTGTGCAAGTCCCACAACCACCACACTGAGTCCGGTTGTCGTTCAAAGGTGAAGTCCGCCCAAATGGTGACAGAAAGCGTGATTTTGTCTAATGAAAGGAAACGTCGCTGCGAGCAACTCTCTGCACTGCTGGTAGCGACTACCTATGCCATCGAAACAGTGTAGCAGTATTCAGTTCCCTGTCCAGCTAAGACTTGGCTGGAGGGGGAGATGACGACTGCTACATTGTTGATGGTACATGTAGTCAGGAGCAGCAGTGCAGGGAATAGGGACAGACAATTAATATATTTAATGTATAATAATTAGGGATACACCGAATCCAGGATTCGGTTCGGGATTCGGCCTTTTCCAGCAGGATCCTGATTCGGCCGATTCCTTGTGGGTAGCCAATCCGAATCCTAATCTGCATATGTAAATTAGGTGTGGGAAGGGAAACTGTGTGACTTTTTGTCTCGAAACAAGGAAATAAAACATTATTTTTCCACTTATGCAAATTAGGATTCGGATTCGGTTCGGTATTTGTCCAAATCTTTCCCAAAGGATTCGGCCGAATCCCAAATAGTGAATTTGGTGCATCCCTAATAAAAATGAGTTGCTCACTGTGACGCTTCCTTTAATTATGCAAAATGCTGTTTTTTTGTTATTATTTGGGTGGAATCCCCTGAAGCTGCGGTTTTTCGGCCGAATAAGAACACAAACCTCTTCCCACGGGCCTGGAGATCGGACAGTGGCCATGAATTCCCTGAGATTTGACCGGCTTGTTCCCTTCCTCCTGTGGGAGAAAAGTATTTAGTGGATCTTGTAGTATGACATCAGCGAGTGACATCACTTCCTAGCTGGTTAAAAGAAACACAGAGCCAATCTGGATCACTGCTTAGTGTAACATGCTTTTGTACTCAATGGGTCTCAGCCTAAGACTATCTGACACACTGATGTTGTGTATGCATTGGTAGATTTTACTTTACTTTTTATTTTATTTTCGGGTTATTGTTCAAGTTCAACGTTAGAGCATTATATGGAATAACTATATGCTTTATACATGTTTCAGGATACCATGTAACATTCCAGTCTTGCATGAATACTGTATGTTTTAAAATGCAATAAAAAAAAACTATTGATGAAAAAAAAAAAAGAAACACAGAGCCCCCAATTATGAACTGTAAGCGAACACTAGTTGACCTCTAGGCAATTTGGGGAAACTGTAATCCCCCCCCCAGCACGTGACCCAAAGAGATATTAGAGACAACTGGATCATTTTCAAAGCTGGTACAGTGAGGTATTATAACCCTTTGCTGCCATCTAATTGGCTGCCTCTATTTAATCAAGCAGCTGCTTAAATAAATAATGCATGCCAATTGCAGCTCTTTCCAATGATTAATAAAGGTCCAACCCCCAGCGTCGTGTCTAAGGATATCTGCTAATTGAATGGAGCTCCCCTGACAGAGCAGGAGTAGCAGATATAAGTGGTGGTGAGTGCTAGGACCCAGGATCCTTCAGCAGCCAATTCATGGGACTCTAACCTCATTAATGGCTTGTGCTTCTCCCTGTACTAAATATGGCCATACACAGGCCTCTACAGTACCAATACCATTAGCCTGTGGGCCAATCAACAGACACTGTACTACACTGTACTATATCCTGTACTACACTGTACTATATCCTGTTCCATATCCTATACTGTACTATACTATATCCTGTACTATACTACACTATATACTGTACTACACTATACTATATAATGTAATATATTGTATACTGTAATATACTATACTATATACTGTACTATACTATATACTGTACTATACTGTACTATACTATATATTGTAATATACTACACTATACTATATACAATATACTGTAATATACTATATACTGTACTACATTATACTATATACAATATACTGTAATATATTATATACTGTACTACACTATACTAAATACACTACTATATACTGTAATATACCATATACTGTACTATATACTGTAATATACTATATACTATACTACACTATACTATATACTGTAATATACTATATACTGTACTACACTATACTATATTATACTGTACATACTATACTGTACTATATACTGTAATATACTATATACTATACTGTACTATATAATGTACTACACTACTATATACTGTACTATATAATGTACTACACTACTATATACTGTACTATATACTGTACTTTACTATATACTGTACTACAATATACTATATACACTGTACTATATACTGTAATATACTATAATAATTCTATTAGTATATATGAAGGAGCCCTCATTCTGTATGAGATAAATAAAATGATAAAAAGTATGAACCCACCTCTTTCTTCATCCAGCTCTTCAGAGCAGAAATAAGTGCTTTCACCCCGTGCTTTAAGTAGTTTGGAGGATGGAATCCATCTTCTCTTAGTTCTGAGTAAAGGGAAAGTTGAGGGAGAAAACTTGACTGTGTGTGAGGCGCCAATGAAGCAGGATGCCGGGGAAACCAAACTTGTAATAAAACGTAGAATCTTCATTAGTCCTGGTTAAAACCCAAATTTGAACTACGGGCAGAGGAACCAGCTTAACGCGTTTCGTGACCAAAGTCACTTCATCAGAAGCATAGGCGCCCCCTACAGGTGCAAGACTTTTAAGACCACACCAATTAAAAATGCATATTAGTTTAAAATCAAGTGATCACCATACATAAGTGAAAAAATCTCCAATAATTCATATAATAGATATAATTAATAAACATTGTGCATTTAAATGGTAACATATATCATAAGTATTCAAGCAGCAGATGAAACTTAATACAGCCCATAGTAAATAATTATAAATTTATCAATATATTACCGATAATAAAAACATATTGGTTTATCAGAACAACTCAATTGCATAAAAAAGTTACTCCAAAATCAGAATGATTAGTGATAATTATTAATGTTAATTATGCAATTCAAATGTAAATATAACATTTGACCGAGATGTGAGATAAATACAATATATAATAGCGATGTATCAAGGTACATGATGAAAACCCGTATGAGATTCAGGTTCAAATATTGAATGTCAGAATATCAGAATTTGATTCTATTAAACCTAAGGAGGAAACTCTAAAAGCAAAACAAAAAGTCTCTACAAAGCTTAAGATCTAAAGTAGCCGAAAAGTCAAAGAAGCATATATCAAAATTCAAATGAGTGACCATAAAACAGGAGATAAGGTAGGAGCATGGCAAGAAATCAACGGAGGGCACGCTTATTAGTGATTAATGATCAATGAAGCAGCTCAACTCCCACTCTCTATTCAGACCATGCGGTGCTATGGTATCTAAAGTATAGATCCAATACGCCTCTCTTCTCAAAAGGGAGGTCTCCAAATCTCCCTTACGGACATCAGGCACCACTCTGTCTATGATTCGAAAATGTATACATAGATTGCCTGCATGTTTGTCAAGTAGATGATTGGCTACGGCTGAGCTGTTATCTCTTCTAGAGACGCAGTTCAGATATTCAGATATGCGCTTTCTAGCTGGTCTATTGTTCTTGCCTACATATTGAAGTCCGCATACACAAGTAATCACATAAATGACCAATTTTGTGCCACAGTTGGCATAAAAGTTAATTTTGTGCCGTCTAGCGTTATCCCTACCTACAAAGGCCTTAGAAGGTTTTATATACCTACAAGATCCACACCGCGAGACCCCACACCTATAACAACCCTTGGTCTCTAGCCAATGAGTTGGTCGGGTAGTTACAGTATCCAGAAAAAGACTGGGGGATAGCCTGGAACCCAGGCTCCGTCCTTTCTTGTAGGTGAAATTTGGTTGGTGTGGGATGATGTTTTTTAATTGTGGGTCCTGAGTAAGGATTTTCCAGTACTTGTGGATGATTTTGCAAACAAAAAAGCTATCGCTCGAATAAGTAGTGATGATACGGGGGAATTCTCTAACAGAGGATCTCCTCTGAGTCCTAAAACATCTACACCCTGTGTGTTTAATCTTGGGTTTTAACAATTCCTCACGACTTGTCCCCACTGCCCTTTCGTAGGCCAATTTAACATCAGTGACGGAATACCCCCGTTCAACGAAACGGTCCCATAATGACATGGCCTGGGTATTAGAAGAATCCCAGGTGGTACATAGTCTACGTAGCCTCAGAAATTGGCTAACCGGAACACTCTTTCAAGTACTAGTCGGATGACAACTGTTGGCATGAAGTAGAGTGTTACGAGTTATTGGTTTCCGAAATAAATCTGTGATAATGTTTACACCATCGACTGTGAACCTGATATCCAAAACGAAATTTCATGTCTATTGATTTCACTAGTGAATGAAATACTCCAATTGGTATCATTAAGATAGTTAATAAAGGATTTGATGGAGGATTCATCGCCATTCCAAATCAAAATCAAGTCATCAATATAACGATAATAACAAATTATTCTCGAAAGAAAAGGGTTGGAGTCTCCGTATACAAATAGTCTTTCCCATAAACCCATGAAGAGGTTCGCGTATGAGGATGCAAACCGCGGGGTCAGTGACCCCCTACCCCATCTGAAAGGTGGAAAGAGTCAGAAGACGGCAAGTAATTCAAAGACTATAAAAAGAAAAAATGAAGGCATAGAATTTACCTTTCTAGAACATATTAAAAGTTAACTAAATGGTGAACCACTCCTTTAAAGTTTGGTTTTTCAACTCCATTCAGTCCTATAGCTCCTTCTATAAGCAGCTAATGTTAGATGCATTTCATACAAACAACGACCTTACACTCAGCTCCCAATATATCATTTCTCCTATCCCCGCACTTCATTTGCTTTTTCTATCAGATCCCAGCAAGCCCAGCATTGTCAGCTTCAGCCCCAAGCAATAATCCCTCCAGCTCTGAACTTGACATTCCCAGTCAGTGATTTCTTGGTGTAGCCCCTCCCCCCGTTGGGCGGGTCTAAAATGACACTGGGAAACAGGGCAGGCAAGAGCAGCCGAGTCGGATTCTGAAGATTTCACTCCTCTGCCAGGAAGGTGGATGAAAGTATAATGTGGATGGATTAGTTTAGTCTTCTAAATGAATCCTTTCTCAACTTAACACACACATGGAACGCTGCATAAAATGCTGCCGGGTAAATTTACAGATGACTTATGTTTGGGGAGGCTCAGCCTTTATTTTGTTGCTAGGGCCACTCCCCTTAGTAACGCCTCTAAAGTAACTCCTCCCTAAAGTTTCACCCTTCATTTGAAACGCATTGTAGAACTGTATTTAGACGCTAAATCCCCGAGTTGTGTTTTGGGTCTGCTGAAGTGCGTTGTGGTTCCGCTCAGTTTTCCCTCCCAGCCAGGAAGTCCCGGCCAATCATCGCTCCCCTCATTTGCATATTCTTCTCAGAGGACTATCCAGCCCGGCCGCTGCTTCCCAGAATTTCCTATTTGCATTCGTCGCCCCGCCCACGTCCGCCTACTTTCAGCTTCAATTAGCGACGCGTGATTGGCCAGCAGGTGTGTATGGGCGTGTCCCGTGCCCAACCTGAGAATGAGGAGGCGCCGAGGTGAAATTGCTGCGCTGAGGGGGCGGGGCTGAGTGTTCTGTTGTACTGGCTCTTGCCAGCTTCCATCATGGCACCGGGGGGCACTGCTGGGCAGCTACTGGTGCTCACTCTTTGGCTGGGGCTTCTTACCTGTCCCGCCCAGGGATTTCGGATTGTCACTTCGGACTACAACTGCTCCCTGCCGGTAAGTACCACAGAGAAGGGAAGGAATGGGGCACAAATGTCTGTTCTGTGACCCAGAGCCGAGTATAACCCGCAGCCAGATCTAAAACCAGCCCAAAACCAGCCAAGAGGGGCAAGTGATGGAGGGACAGGGGCAAGTGATGGAGGGAACTCAGGGGATGGTGATTACAGGAACACAGGAGCGGGTAATGCCAAGGACAAAATCATGCAAAATTAAAAAGTATAGACCAGTTGACAAAGTGCTTAGAACAGGTGCATCCACGATCTATTAAAGCTTATTTAAAGGTGAACTTCCCCTTTAAAAAGACTGTCTGGCTACTATTATGGTACAGTTTCCAGTAGCCAGAGTATAGTGAGAATATTCCTTCCATTTCTGATCTGATGGGAATCTGACAATCCAAATGGACCTGCACAATGATCCCTGTTTGGTTTGCAGGAAATAAAGGGGAACTACAGCTCTATACTTTTTGTAAGACGTCGATATTCTGCTTTAACCATTGGGGGGTTTCCTGTTTTGACTATTTCATCTCTATTTTTCAGGAGGTCACGTGCTCAGTTTTGAACAGTAAGTGATTTAACTTTTTCTTGTTTGTGCTTTTGGTGTTTTTAAAATCAGCTGATCGTGTCCCTTTAATATTTTACTAACATGACAGCACTTGCTGTGAGCAACTCGCCCTGTGACTGGGATCTGTACTGATTAACCTCTTCTTTGCCAGGCAATTGCATTAACAGTAGTTGGATCCACCCCAGTCAATGGACTCCATCTGCTCCCTCCAACTTAAAAGTTATTCTTATGGTAGAAGCGAATGAGTCGGGGGACCCCGCGCCAGTGTTCAGAATCAGCTGGACAGTGGCCCCTGATGGTGAGTGTCACATAAAGGGGAAATGTTAGAAATAAGTTGCTTCAATGTAATATCCAACCTGTGCAACCACCAACAAACTGCTCTCCATGGGTGTTGGGCTTAAACTGGATGGGGTGGAGGGGACGATCATAGTGCTTATTTGTACCCTGGGTACCCCTGGAACTATAGCAGGGTGACTGTTACCCCAGTGTTTCTATATATCTGTAACCTTGTTATGAGCTAAGGGGTCCAGTCTGAAGGCCAGTTAGGGGGAGATTTGGGGTGAGTGCTTATTTGTACCCTGGGTACCCCTGGAACCATAGCAGGGTGATTGTTACTCCAGTGTTTCAATATATCTGTAACCTTGTTATGAGCTAAGGGGTCCAGTCTGAAGGCCAGTTAGGGGGAGATTTGGGGTGAGTGCTTATTTGTACCCTGGGTACCCCTGGAACCATAGCAGGGTGATTGTTACTCCAGTGTTTCAATATATCTGTAACCTTGTTATGAGCTAAGGGGGCCCAGCCTGAAGGCCAGTTAGGGGAGAGATTTGGGGTGAGTGCTTATTTGTGCCCTGGGTACCCCTTGAACTATAGCAGGGTGACTGTTACCCAAATGTTTCTATATATCTGTAACCTTGTTCCAGCTCATTTTAAAGTTTGAGTGCTTATTTGAATTACTTCCCATTCCCATAATTGTGCTCTGCCTGCCTGTATTTCATATCACATGGCTTTACAATGACTTGGCCATTTATTGTTGTGCTCTCGTTTGGGCTGACTGGTTCTGTTTCACAGCCAGTATCCTGGGCCTGTTGGGGGCAGAAGTGTCGGTGATGCAGCGCAGCACTAATGAGCATCTGTGTGTCCAACTTCAGTTCGAAAACCAGTTCCCTCAGCAGCTGATGTCTGACAATAAGGGTTAAAAAGTCTAGATCAGGTTCATTAAATGTCTGTACCAGTCACAGGGACCTTCTCCTTCTCTCATATTTCAGTGGCAGTTTGTCTGCAGCAACTTTAAGGTTGATCCCGAGCAAATGTATGATGTGACTGTCCAGCACCTGCCCAGGCTGGTTAACTCCGACCTTAGGAACAGTAAAGAGATGTCTATCATTGTACAAGGTAAGTCGTGTTTCAGTCTCACTGGTTAGTTCTCATTACTACCTGTTTCCTTACTAAAAAAAGCCTTGGACTTATTTTATAGGTGGTTATAGTGACAAGTCCCTGCCGTTGCTTATCGTAAAACCTCCTTTCCCATAGTCTTTTGGAGATGTTCGCTAGGCAACCCTAGAAAATAAATTCAGATACTACCAGCACCCCCTGAGAATAGACTGCATGGACCTAAAGTTCATTAAGATCTGCCTTATATTGATCTAATGTCTTGTGTTTTGCAGGGTGCAGAGACAAAAGGATGAGTAAAATGAAGACTTGTTGCCAGCACGGTATGTTCTTCAGTTCTCTGTCTACCTTGAAAGTGAGAAATCCAGTGGGGCCAGTTACTTAAACATTAGCTCAGTGGGGGGGTCAAGCCTGTTAGTAGTAAAGAAGATGTGCGCGTGTTTATGTAGATTTTGATCTACCAGTAGACTACAAGCTGGTAAGTAGATCACAGCTTCAGAGCACTGTCAGCCCTTTCTGGTACTTTACATTATTGTTTGGCTGGATGATCCATCTGTATCACTCCATCTGTATGTGGAGATAGGAAGGTGATAAATGGATTTGGTCTGAGCCTTAGCATTGCTCAGGCCACTATGGATTCTGCTGGGGCAGAGCAAGACATTTTAAAGTAAGCGGATTAATGTTATGACTCAAGTGATGTTGGATTTACACAACCAAGTTCAGCATTTACAAGGACAAATAGCCCAATGAACACCTGCTTCATTTATTGCTGAAGCCCCTGTTCCTAAGATGCCCTTACCTGAGAAATTTACAGGAGACAGAAAGTGTTTTAGGAATTTTAGAAACCAATGCGAGTCTTTTTTTGCTTACTGATTATGAGGGCTTTTAGCCGCTATAGCAATTATTTTTGATGATCCCGACAGCATTGCCACAGCGGAGCTCCTTCTCCTGAATCTTTCCCAAGGCCACCTTTCTGTCATTGAATATGCTGCAAAATTCAGGAGATGGGTAGCAGATATTAAATGAAATCCTGCTGCACAAAGGTTTCATTTTAGAAGGGGTAGTAACTCCAGAAGACCTTGCTGAATTCATCAAGTTATGTCTGACTGATCTACGTCTTTCAGAAAGGCAAGAAGAAAAGAAGAGGAGTAAATCTTTTACCCCTTAGTCTGACTCCTTTGCTACCCCTTCTGGTCCTACTGCTCACTCAGGTGCTGAAGAGCCTATACAGTTAGGATTTGTGAAGAGCCCCTTGTCTGCTAAGGAAGGACATCAGAAAGTCTAACAAACGAAGCCTTTACTGTACAAAGAGTGGCCACTTTGCTGCAGCCTGAAAGGCAAGAAAATGATTGCCCAAAATCAAAGGACACTCAATCAGGTAATGCTTCTGAAAGAGTGGGGCAAGTAATCTTCAGTTGGCTCCTCCCCCCTCCCGTGTGTTGCCCATCCTCCCTCCTACCCCTTGGCCTACCCGTCCCGCTGGGCAAATGCCCCTAACTTGTTACTTACCCTTCTGCGCAGGTCCAGTCCAGGGAGTTCACAGACGACATCTTCTTCCACGCGATCTTCTTCCTGCTTTGAACGGCGTTTCGGCGCATGCGCAGTAGGAGCATTTCGCCGGTACGGATCTACTGCGTGGAAGAAGATGTCGCCTGTGAACTCCCTGGACTGGACCTGCGCAGAAGGGTAAGTAACAAGTTAGGGGCATTTGCCCAGCGGGACGGGTAGGCCAGGGGGGAGGAGGGAGGATGGGCAACACACGGGGGGGGGAGGGTTTTTGCGCCAACTAGGTTTCCTTCCCCTTTAAGTTAAATTTTAATATGTTATAGAATGGCTAATTTTTTATCGTTTTTGAATTATTTGCCTTCAGCGCTTTCAGCGTTCAAATTTGGGTCACTGACCTCATCTAAAAAGACAAATGCTTTGTAAGGCTACAAATTTATTGTTATTGCTACTTTCTCTTACTCATCTTTCTATTCAGACCCTCTCCTATTCATATTCCAGTCTCTTATTCAAATCAATGTATGGTTACTATGGTAATATGCACCCTAGCAACCTGATGGCTGAAATTGCAAACTGGAGAACTGCTGAATAAAAAGCGAGATAACCACAAATAATAAAAAATGAAAACCAATTGCAATTTGTCTCAGCATATCACTCTTTACATCACACTAAAAGTTTTTTTTAAAGGTGAACAACTTCTTTGAGAAAATGTTTTTATTTTTTTGGACCTGTGGAGGACGGCTATGGAATGGGATGTGTGGAATATTAGAAAGCATAATGTACCTACAGTATCTTGTCTGGGGTCTTAGCTCTCTTCTGCGCTGCCATAGTTCCTTTCCCCTCTGCACCTAGCTACCAGAATTCATCTCCACTCTCTCACTCAGAACAGAACATTATGACATTATGCTGCTAGCTGCATCACACTTTCATATACATATATATATATAGAAATGTTCAGATAGTACCTGCACTCTTTCTGCTGTTACATTCGGGGGTGCTATGGTCTAAAGAAATATGTAGCCTTCAAAATGGACCAGCACACCAGATTTTGAAGTGTTCAAATTCGTTTTATTTTTCATATCACTCGTGTATCCAACGTTTCGGCCCACATTGGGGCCTTTATCAAGGATAAATTGTAAGTGAATGGGTGGTCATATAAATACAAAAAAACTTTAAAAAAAGGGCGCCAAGATGACGTCATTAATGACAATTAATGTGATTGGTGCAAACAGTACAATATAAATCGAAGTGCATGTCATAATAAAATTCAACCACTAGATGTCACCAGTGTTCCATTGTTTTATCTCTGTGTATTATAGTAAAACAATATCTTTAACCCTTTCCCTGCCAGCCATTTTGTCCTAGATGCGAACTTCTACTGCCAAGCAGTTTTTAGATATTTTGCACTCTTTCACTTTAAGGGCCTTTCCTGGGGGGTCTTTTAGTTTACCCAGGAAAACAATATATTGTTTTTTTCACAATATGCAAGAATTTTGGTGTAATTCTACTTCTGTAAAGACATATAGGCTTCTATGGGCCAAATTCACTAAGATGCCAAGTTGCGCCAGGCGCTCCGCAAATTCACTAAAATCCGAAGTTGCGCACAGGGGTAGCGTTAGTTTGCGAAGTTGCGTTAGCGTTAATTCGCCAAGCAAAGCGAAGTTTCGCTAGCGATGGTTAATTTGCATACGGCGGCGAAATTCAAATTTCAATGGAGGAATACGTATCTGCACTACAAATGCCTAGAAAACCTTCAAATCAGCAAATATAAATTTTATTTTGCCCTACACATGTGCCCACTGTATAGGTAAGTTGCCATGAGTCAGGAAATGTAGGGGGGAAGGAGGGGAGCCCCAAAAATTTTTACGATCTTTTTCAGCCTATCACCGCTCATGTAGAAAACACGTCAGCGTTTTTTGGGACTTAGAAAAAAATTTGACTTTTTTGGAAACAATCCCTATCTACTCTATTGCGCTTCGCCAGGTCTGAGGTGGCGAAGGAAGTCTAGCGTAAAAGGTAGCGTTCAGTACACTGCGCAAGTTAGTGAATTAGACAGAATTTGAAAAAAGTACGTTCACCCAAGCGAACCATATCTTTTCGGAAAGTACACATTCCCACGAATCTAAATTGGGTATGCATGTCTTTCTACTCCAAAGTACCAAGCCGCAAACCATTCCTAAATTTGGTGATTTTGGCGACATTTCCAAAAATCACCTCAAAATTTCTACCCTGCAGTGTCGTATTACCGACATATTTTTAGGTATCAAGAGAAATCACCCCAAATATGAAAGCCTAGGGTCCTCTGAACAGTTTGATGCCCAATATGTATAGGTGTACCCAAGCACGTGGCATATAGGAGCCCCAAAAAGAAGACCCCCATATGGTCTGCCATTTCAGGTACTGCAAAATCAACACATTTACATAGTTTTTGGGGGGCAAAGGTAGAAAAAAGTAAGTTCACCCCAGAAAACCATATATTTTCGGAAAGTACACATTCCCACGAATCTAAATTGGGTATGCATGTCTTTGTACTTCAAAGTACCAAGCCGCAAACCATTCCTAAATTTGGTGACATTTCCAAAAGTCACCTCAAAATGTCCACCCTGCAGCATCGTATTTCCCACATATTTTTAGGTATCAAGGGAAATCACCCCAAATATGAAAGCCTAGGGTCCTCTGAACAGGTTGATGCCCAATATGTATAGGTGTACCCAAGCATGTGACATATAGGGGCCCCAAAAGGATGACCCCCATATGGTCTGTCATTTCAGATTCTGCAAAATCACATGTACATCATTTTGAGGGGGGCAAATGTAGAAAAAAGTAAGTTCACCCAAAAAAAACATATATTTTTGGAAATTACACATTGCCACAAATCTAAATTTGGTATGCATGTCTTTCTACTACAAAGTACCAAGCCGCAAACCATTCCTAAATTTGGTGATTTTGGTGACATTTCCAAAAAACACCTCAAAATTTCTACCCTGCAGCATCGTATTACCCGCATACTTTTAGGTATCAAGAGAAATCACCCCAAATATGAAAGCCTAGGGTCCTCTGAACAGTTTGATGCCCAATATGTATAGGTGTACCCACGCACGTGGCATATAGGAGCCCCAAAAGGATGACCCCCATATGGTCTGCCATTTCAGGTACTGCAAAATCAACACATTTCCATAGTTTTTGGGGGGGCAAAGGTAGAAAAAAGTAAGTTCACCCCAGAAAAACATATATTTTTGGAAAGTACACATTCTCATGAATCCAAATTGGGTATGCATGTCTTTCTACTCCAAAGCACCAAGCTGCAAAACATTCCTTAATTTGGCAAATATGGTGACATTTCCAAAAACCACCTCAAAACTTCCACCCTGCGGCATTGTATGTCCCACATACTATTGAGTATCAAGAGAAATCACCCCAAATATGAAAATGGCAGCATCCTGCATGGAACCTATAGTTCTGCACAATTTAGTATCATCTGCAAAAATAGAAACAGTACTTTCAATGTCCACCTCCAGGTCATTAATAAACAAGTTGAAAAGCAAGGGACCTAGTACAGAGCCCTGCGGTACTCCACTAACAACACTGGTCCAATTAGAAAATGTTCCATTTACCACCACTCTTTGTAGTCTATCTTTTAGGTGCCCAACTCACGCATATCTCCCCTATGATACACCAGGATATCTCTCCACCTCTGTACAATCTTTGAGCATCAATAACCGGGAACTTCGATTCCCCGTGGCAAGACCTCCTGGTCAAAAAACCTGGTAAACCTTCCTCGCCACTAATCATAATGCAAGCCAAAGTCCTACGAACGGCACATAGTACAATTCAGTTCATCCACCTAGTCCCGCAAACGCCCATTTGGGGTAACAATACATTCCCACACCTGGTCTCCATAAACCCTCTGAAAATCTGGCAGATGCTAAACCTCACCACGATAGGAGACTTATGGGCGTCTGGTAGGGTGAGACCCCTGCAAGAGTCGCAGGCCACAACGCTGCTCCCCCAATCCCAATGGCTCATGCACCATAGGGTTGGTACTGCCCTGACAAGACAATCCACCAGGGACAACATTTCCATTGCCAACTCCCCAGTGGTAGATCTCTTAGTAGATCCTGCTAAAAAGAGAAAAGTATCTTCCCTGTACAAAATGTTGCATAAGCCTCTCCAAAGAGACTCTATAATCCCCTCCAGGGAAGCCTGGGAAGATGACTTAGGGGTGATCACAGATGACCAATGGTCCTGGGTGCTGGCCACACCTAGCATGGTTTCTATGTGACTGAGGCACGGTATGCTGCAGCTGTACCTAATACACAGAGCCTACTATACGGTACAGAGGTTATATGTAATGAAAGTTCTGCATTCCCCAATATGTTTGAGATGCAATGAGGAGATAGCCACCCTGGATCATACCCTGTGGAGTTGCCCAAAGCTCAAGGATTACTGGGAGGGAGTGGGTGGTTGACCAGAGGAATCCCTGGGTGGAGTAATTGCACAGCCAGGTCATGTCTTCTAACATTGGACTTGAATACCAACTTGAACTTTTATACTAAAACTTTTATTGCTAAAGCCCTGTTTGAAGCCAGAAGGGGGCTTACTTTGCATTGGAAGGACTCCTCTCCCCCATTGGTGTGTGAATGGCATAAAGTGATGAAAGATCAAGCAGCAATGGAAAAAGCAATAATGGTCAAAAAAGGCCTCTTGGACAAAAACCCCCTTATCTGGCAGTACTGGACGGTAAACCAAAATACACCGCCCTTGTCCTCTCGGGGAAATGATGATAATGGGTAAACACCCCTTAACAACTGGTGGGCACTACGGGTGGGCATAGTGGAGTTCATCTCCTCCCCTGGGTAATATGTTAACCTAGGATTGCCTGTGCTTTATTATCTGGTGGAACTGTGTTATACCACTCCGTATGTATACCTGACATGTGACAATTATTCTAATAAGCAAAAAAAAATACAAAAAAAAAAGTTTTTAAAAATGTTTTTTCTCTGCCTAGCCCACTTCTGATGACATCACTTCTGGTTTCCAGCAACGGCACTTCCTGCTTTATGGTGGTCAGCGAGTCGCGGATCAGTTTGCAGATCAGGCAGTTGCGGGTCAGGTAGGTATAAATGTGGGTGTGGGTGCGGGTACTCTACCGTAAGGTGGGGCCTTCATATTAAAGTGGTGGTTCACCTTCAAGTTAACTTTTTGTATGTTATAGAATGAACAATTCTAAGCAACTTTGCAATTGGCCTTCATTATTTATTTTTTACAATTGTTTGTATTATTTGCCTTCTTCTTCTGATGCTTTCCAGATATCAAATGGGGGGTCACTGACCCCATCTCAAAACAAATGCTCTGTAAGGCTACACATTTACATATACTACTACTACTTTTTATTACTCCACTTTCTATCCAGGCCTCTCCTATTCATATTCCGGTCACTTCATCAAATCAATGTGTGGTTGCTAGGGGAATTTGGACCCTAGCAACCAGATTGTGGAAACTACAAACTGGAGAGCTGCTGAATAAAAAGCTAAATGACTCTAAAACCACAAATAATAAAAAGTGAAAACCAATATATCAGACTAAAAGTTAACTTAAAGGGGTTGTTCACCTTTGAGATAACTGTTAGTATGATGTAGAGAGGGATATTCTGAGACAATTTGCCATTGGTTTTCATTTTTTTATTTGAGGTTTTTAAGTTGTTCAACAGCTTTTTATTCAGCAGTTCTCCAGTTTGCAGTTTCCAAAATCTGGTTGCTAGGGTCCAAATTACCTTAGCAACCATTTACTTATTTGAATAAGAGACTGGGATATGAATAGGGGAGGGGCTGAATAGAAAAATAAGTAATAAAAAGAAAGAGCAATAATAGATCATTTGTAGCTTTACGGAGCATTTGCTTTTATATGGGGTCAATGACCCCCATTTGAAAACTGGGAATCAGAAAAAAAGGTTAATAATAATAAAAAAAATTAAAAATAAAAAGTAAATAATGAAGACTAATTGAAAAGTTGCGTAGAATTGGCCATTCTATAACATACTAAAAGTTATGTCCAATTTGTGCCCCCCTAGAACTGCTGCTGCCAAAATGGCCCTGTAATGTGTATGTTAGATAAGTGTAAGGAGATTCTCATGGCTAATCCCTTGTATCATTAAGCTTTAAATGATTGATAGAATTTTATGATACTGTGACTTTTAATTTTTTTTTACTTGTTTTAATTGTAATTTACTGTAAAATAGCTTCATGAGTTTATGAATGAAGACGATTATTTGTACTAATTGATGGAGCCACCGACGGACTCGATAAATAGCTTTGCAGTGCAGTCTGGGTAATCTGCCCCTGAGGAAGTATCTGAGATACGAAACGCGTTGGGCTACTGTTTGTTCATTTCAAAATATTGAATAAATTAACCATTTCAGCAAGATAAAGCTGCGATCCTAATTTCTTGTCATCTGCGACCCCCTAAAGAAGTCATCTTGATATTAAACTGAAGGAAAATAGAAGCCGTTTGTACAAACACCACGAGGAAAAAACGCAGACAACTGGAAGTAACGAGAGGCTCCGGTGAAGGATCCAAAGAAAACCCGACATCTATCAGTGAAACTCCCGTGTGCTAAAAATAAAAGATTGTCTCCCGCAAACCGGCATTACAGCAAAGGATTCCCCTTGGCAACAGGCAGCGCGGCGACATGTACAACCGGCAACAAGAGACGGTCACTTCTACCAATCAGGACTGCGCGTATAATTCATTAAGGGCCGACTGCATGTGAGAGTCGCTAAGTGCAATTACCCGCAGACGATTCTTCAATTCCTGACGGTACTTCACTCTCCTCAGTTTAAAGCAACAGGTACAGTGAGCGCTGGGGACAGACGGAAGACGAGCCCTGCTCCCATATAAAAGGCAAACACATGGGCATCTAAGTGTGAGTAGATCTGATGTGCAATATTAACCGCTGTATAAAGGTGTAATACACTATCAGCCTTTTCTTCTTATAGCAATTTGTACATCCGCTTATTTGTTCAGCGCAGACCTTCTTCCTGTATTGGCCGCAGCGCAGTGTGCCGGCTCAGAAAGGGAGGACGGAGGGGGGCCCTCAGACAGCAGCCCCGGGCCCCCCAGTCCGACCCTGGCCAGGGGTGCAATGCCACTCAATCACAGCCGCTCCTCCATTAGGGCTTACGAGGCCCCTTTGTTGGGATAACAGGAGGGCGAGGGAACTTTTTAAAAGATTAGTCTGTCTGCCCTGATCTTTTTTAAAGGACAGAATATTCAAATTGGTAAAAAAAAATATACCAGTCTCCTAATCTGTTACCCCAATGGAGAATCCAAGTGTTGGAGAGCTGATTGGTGCCATTTTCCCTGTGCCCCCAGGCAGGTCAGTCCTAAAGGTGGCCATACACTGAGAGATCCGCTCGTTTGGCGATGTCACCTTGAGGTGGGCAATATCTGGCTGATCCGATCATGGGCCCTAGGGCCCAACGATCGGATCCTAACGAATAGCAATGGGCGGTCGGATCGCGGGACTGCATCAACGAATAGATGCGGCCGCGGATTTTTCGTCCCATCTGATCGAGAAGATCTAGATCGGTGAAGCCCGTCGGGGGGCCCCATACACGGGTCAATAAGCTGCCGACGCGGCCTGTCTGCAGCTTTTATCGGCCCATGTATGGCCACCTTTAGAGTCTGAGTACCCCAGGGTAGAGCCCTGTAGGGTGTTGGGTACCCCCCAAAAAACAGCGAATCTGTAGGTTGTAGGAAGGACTTTCAGATGCAGGTTGGGGGTCTGAGGGTTTGCAGGTCAAGTTCTGGATCTTATCAAGTTTTATTCCTTTAAAAGTTTTTAAAAATGTTTTTTTTCTGCCTAGCCCACTAATGATGACATCACTTCTGGTTTCCAGCAATGGCACTTCCTGCTTTATGGTGGTCAGCTTTTCGTGGATCAGTTTGCAGATCAGGCAGTTGCGGGTCAGGTAGGTAAAAATGTGGGTGTGGGTTACAGGTCTTGGTATTAAAAATTGTTTCCACGCAGGACTCTTCCCCAGGGTTGGGCCACCATACTAAAGTTGTGGTTCACCTTTGAGTTAACTTTTAGTATTTTATAGAATAGGCGATTCTAAGCAACTTTTGGTCTTCGTTATTTATTTTTCATCATTTTGTTTTTTAATATTTGCCTTCTTCTGACTTTTTCCACATTTCAAATGGGGGTCATTGACTCCATCTAAAACCAATGCTCAGTAAGGCTACAAATTATTGTTATTCCTACTTTTTATTGCTCCTCTTTCTATTTAGGCCTCTGCCTTCCATATTGCAGTCTCTTATTCAAGTCAATTCATGGTTGCTAGGGTAATTTGAACCCTAGCAACCAGATATTGGAAACTGCAAACTGGAGAGCTGCTGAATAAAAAGCTATATAACTCAAAAACCACGAAAAATAAAAAATGGAAACCAAAATATGATACTAAAAGTTAACTTAAAGGGGATGTTCACCTTTGAGTTAACTTTTATTTTGTTCAGGTAAGTTTTATAGAACATAAGCAAATTTATACATCACATTCAGTAGGATATACGTATGAGCTTGACAACAATATTCCATTACAGGAGACAATAATGATCCAGTTCTAGCTAATATCTACTTATGTCTGGTCACACTATACTTTACCCTGACAGAGTTTATTTTACAAATAATCACAGCTCCAGTACCTCTGCGGGGGGTATTTCCTTAGCCAGGGGTCCCATATCCTATGGAACTTATCCAGACAGCCCTTATGCTAACATGAACTCTGGCGGGGCCTCCGCTTTCCAGTTAAGGGTAATGATTCTACGCACTTGAAATAGAGCTTTACTTAGGAATAGAGCCCCTTGAGAGTCCACAATAGTATCTGACTGTATATTTAATACGCATAGTTTAGGGTCATTTAGGTTATCCCTCCCCGTTACTTCCTCTAGGATCTCCAATGTCTCGCTCCAGTATGCCTGAAGCTTGGGGCAACTCCAAAGGGTATGTAGTAGATCCCACACTGCTTGTTTGCATCTAAGACATTGTGGTGAGTGATTGTGGAACATAAGTCTGCTCCTCGTGTAGTAGGCCCTATGTAGGAGGTACAGCTGTAATATTCTGTGCCTAGGAATGAAGGACACTTGAGACGGGGCTTTAAGCGCAGCCGACCACTGCGTATCAGTAAGGACTCCAAGATCCCTTTCCCATTGCTCTCTGCATTTTAAGGTTTTATCCTTGTGTCGGTACTTACAGATCAGTTTGTACACCCTTGAAATTATGCCCTGGGTCTTTTCTGTATTTATTAGTGCAATGATTAGGTGCCCAGCCATTTCCCGGGCTTCTCTTTGTACCACTTTGTTAGCTTTAACCTGAGCCTCATATAGAATAACCAATGGGATGAGGGGATGGCCCTCCCAGCTCAAGTTCGGAGAATGCAAGGGGTTTGTCATGTCGCCATACATCATCTATTGTGCGTACCCCTTTGTCTAACCAACCTTCTGGGGGCTTTGGCTCCACCACTCCGCCCAGGTTGGCGTTTCCCCATAGCCGGGTAGACGGGTCAACATTTGAAATTCCCATTAGATGGGTAATCTTGGATAAGACCCACTTGACATTCCCTAAAATGGGGTTGAGGTTAGTCCTGTTAGCTTTGACAGGCACCATGAGGAGTGCTTGGATAGGGGACAGGTTTTTGGGAATTAATGTACTCCAGACCTTATACAGGGCTCTATGGGCAATCCATCAGCACTTGCAGCTTTCCCATTAGGGAAAGAATCAATGGCCTCTTGCACCTCAATTAGGAATATACTTGACTCCAGGTGTTCTGGATACTCAGGAATTAGTTGGGGAAGCTGCATTGAGTTAAGGAATGCTTCTACCCCTGGCATATCTGCGGGGGCTGGGGTGGAGGAGCACAGCTTGGAGTAGAAGCCCTTTAGAATATTTTGTATTTCCAACGGATCTGCAGTTGGATTTCCATTTGCGTCTTTTAGGAGGGTGATGGCAGGGGGTGTTGAGTATTGTCTGGACAAATGGGCTAGCATTTTCCCTGCTTTTTCTCCGTGCTCGAGAATATTTACTTTGGAGAAAAGGTACTGTTGCTTTGCCTTTTCAGTCATATAGTCTGCAACCGCCTCTTGCGCTGATTTCAGTTCCCCAAATCCTTGAATTGTGGGATGTATTGTGACTTGTGTTTCTATCCTAATTACTTCTGTTCCAGCTGTTGTTGCCTAATGGCATATTGACCCTTGTAGGCATTGATTTCTACATGAAAGAACGGAGATGCCCTTTCAGTGCCTCCCACCCATTGAGGTGGTCGTCTGAATCCTCAATGGCCCCTAAAAGGTCAGTAATGGTTTCTTCTACTCTATCCTGAATTTTAAGTAGGTGCAACCAGAGAGGATTAAGAGACCATCTGGGTCTGCTTTGCTGGGGCTCTAGCCTCAATTCTAATTCCAATGGGGCGTAGTCTGAGATGCCTCTCGGCAGGTATTTAATACTCTTCACCGATGTGAGCGCTCTTTGGTTCAGAAAGGCATGATCTATTCGTGACAGGACCATATGTGAGGTGGAGAAGCATGAGTATTGCCTTACTCCCGGGTGGTAATGTCTCCATGCTTCCACTAGGCCAGCCGTCTCTGTAATAGATTGTGTGCGGGGGTCGAGACTGTCCTACCATCTCTACGCAGCCTATCCATGCTGGGGTCTATAAGGGCATTATAGTCTCCTATAGCTACTACGGCAGCATGGGGGAACTGTGCTATAAATTGGATTAGTTGCACCAGACACTCATCTGTGTAAGGGGGAGGTACATATATAGAGGCAAGCACCACCTCTTGAGATTGGAGGAGGCCATGTATAAAGATGTATCTGCCCTTTTTGTCTGTTTTGATGGATTCAAATCTAAAGGGTTCACTTTTATGTATTAGTATTGCTACTCCAGAAGAGTGTGTGGAGTATGGGGCTTGGTAGAACCATCCCACCCAGGGGCACCTCAGAGCCTGTGCCCCCATCAAATGGGTTTCCTGCAGTAGAATTACCTTGGCATTTGATTTTTTGAGGTAGTCCAGTGTAAATCTGCGCTTAATGGGATTGTTAAGGCCCCTGACATTCCAGCTAATACACTTTATAGACATTTATACATTCAATAGCATGTTGTGCAGGGTAGAACCAATTCCGATTTTCCCATGCATCGTACCTGAACATTAAATTATATGCGTATGCAAACTTATTAAAGGACCAGTAACATCAAGAATTTGTTAGTATACATCGAAAAATAAACACCATGACAAATAAAACTTTAAAATTACAAAGCCTTTATTAAGCAATAACTTACCAAAACTCCACTTCCGTTCCAGTTCAGAAAAGGTGACAGGGCGACCATCCACTGTGTGGCGCTGGATTTCTCCTCCCTGTCTATCTCTCATGTTGTACTTACAGCATGTGAAGCGGCTGCTGCATCAGGGATCGCTATATTGTACAGATCACCCCTGCTGCGGTGTAACTACACGTTCCTGAGTACAGAGTTTTAGCAGAGGAAGAGGGCACCGGGCTGCTGCTACTGTCTGGGCCATAATCCCACTGCAAGACACGGGGCAGCTGAAAGATCTAAGCTCTAGTTCTGGGAGTTGCCCTCTACATCGACCAGCTATACAGGAGCAACTGGTATCAAGTCCAAGGACTGAGAAGGGAGATTGGCACTAAGGGCACCGACTGCTGGACTTCGCCAGTTCAGGGGGGTCCCCTGAGGAAAGGAAAAAGACACACTAGCTGCTTAGCGAGAGTTATGCGGACTGAGAACCCGAGCCAGCGCTAGCTAATCCTGCACCGTGTCTCCCACCTCAGCGACTCGGTCCATGTTGAGCTGACTCTGCACATTGTGAGTGAGGATGGAACGGTCTTTGGTGCAGGCGATCACGGAGAGCCTGAGCACAAAGAGGATGGAGTCTGCCTTCCGATCCCCTCGGGCTGGTTCTGTCCCAGCCAGAAGAGTGCTCCCCGCTGCACTGCTACCATGGACCCGAACCATCCGACCTCCTGTGACACCACCAGCAGCAGCATCAGGCAGTGGCAGCCTCTGGGGCGCTGAGCTCAGGTAAACAACCATTGAGTCTCTGGCCACCGCCAACATGTGCGCCAAATACAGGGAGAGTGCTGGCGGCAGGGTGTCGGTGGCAGAGAGCAGAGGGGAAGAGGAGCAGAGGCCGGATGATGACAGCGATGGGCGCTATGAGCTGGTGCTAAGATCGGCTGAGCACAGGGCCTCCCAAGCAGGCATGAAGCTGGATGCCCCATGTGCTACCGGTGGAGGCAAGAAGTCCAAGGAGCAGAGGACTCTCCGGCTCAACATCAACGCCCGGGAGAGGAGGCGAATGCACGACCTGAATGATGCTCTGGATGAGCTCCACTTGGTGATTCCCTACATGCACAGCCCCTCGGTCCACAAGCTCTCCAAGATAGCCAACCTGCTCCTGGCCAAGAACTACATCCTCATGCAAGCCCAGGCACTCGAGGAGATGAGGCAGCTCATGGCTTATCTCAACCAAGGCCAGGCCATCTCCGCTGGCGCCTCCATCCCCAACTCTGCAGCTGCTGCTGTTGCGCTGCACCCTCACTCACGATGTGCAGAGTCAGCTCAATATGGACCGAGTCGCTGAGGTCGGAGACACGGTGCAGGAGATGGGCACTACTGCTGCTGCTTAGTGTCCCTTGTTCCTCTTCACATGCTGCTGTCAGTGAATAGCCAGGGAGGAGAAATCAAGTGCCGAAGAATGAATGGTCATCCTGTCGCCTTTTCTGAACAGGAACGGAAGTGGAGTTTTTGTGATTTTAAAGTTTAATTTGTCTTGGTGTTTTTATTTTGTTGTATTCTAACAAATTTTTTAAAAAAAATGTTTTGGTGTTACTGGTCCTTTAACCGTTAAGTATCCTCCCCCTCCCCTCCCCCTTCAGCCCCCTCCCCTTCCGCCCATGTCCCCAACTTTTGGCAGAATTTCTCCCTAACTAGCATAGCTAAACTGAAGAGTTCACTCTTGCTGGGCCCCTTAGGGTCGTGAACTGAAAAACACACATCACCTGGGAACTGGTGAATAAACAAGTGTAAAAGACTTTAAAGTTAGCAGTGCGCCTACTCGGTTCCATGGGGTTAACAGCTAGTATGTGAGTATAGCTTTGAAGAGGCAACTCATAAAATAGATGGTATGTACTGTCCCCTCAGTGTCCAATCAAGTTCTGGTTGGCCTTGTTGGCAATGATATCAATTATACAGAACAAAACATTCAACAGGCCTTACTCACTGTACATTCATTTGCGTGTTGGGCGGCTCTTTCCTTTGGCCACGAGAAAATGCTGCTGCTCTTGCCGTGCCTTAAGGTGTCAGGCCCGGATCTTCTGTGTGTCCAGCCAGTTTCTGAGCTTGAGCGGCGTGGTGAAGAATTGCGTCTGTCCCTCCACGATAACTCGCAGTCTGGCAGGATACAGCATCACGTACGGCAGGTTAAGGTCTCGGAGGTGCCGTTTCCCATCCATGAAGTTTGCTCTTTGGCGCTGGACTTCTGCCAAGAAATCTCCAAATACTGAGATCTTTGTGGCCTGGAAAGTAAGGGTGTCTTTCTTTCTCACCTGCGATAGTAAGGCATCCTGATATCTGGAGTTCAGTAAGCTCTCCTGTTCATATTCCGGTCTCTTAATCAAAATCAATTTGTGGTTGCTAGGGTAATTTAGACACTAGCAACCAGATACTGCAAACTGGAGAGCTGCTGAATAAAAAGCTAAATGGCTCTAAAATCACAAATAATAAAAAGTGAAAACCAATATATCATACTAAAGGTTAACTTAAAGGGGTTGTTCACCTCTGAGTTAACTGTCAGTATGATGTAGAGAGTGATATTCTGAGACAGTTTGCCATTGGTTTTTTATTTTTCATTTGTGGTTTTTAAGTTAGTTTGAGTTAGCTTTTTATTCAGCAGCTCTCCAGTTTGCAGTTTCCAAAATCTGGTTGCTAGGGTCCAAATTACCCTAGCAACCATTAACTTATTTGAATAAGACACTGGGGTATGAATAGGGGAGGGGCTGAATAGAAAGAGGAGTAATAAAAAAAGAGCAATAATAGATCTTTTGTAGCTTTACGGAGCATTTGTTTTTAGATGGGGTCAGTGACCCCTATTTGAAAACTGGAAAGAATCCGAAAAAAAAAACGGTTAATAATAATAAAAAAAAAAACAATAAAAAGTAAATAATGAAAACCAATTAAAAAGTTGCGTAGAATTGGGCATTCTATAACATACTAAAAGTTAACTGAAAGGTGAACCACCTCTTTAAAGGTGAACAGCCCATTTAATGGACAAGTTTTTTTCCTGCCTAGCCCACTAATGATGATGTCACTTCCCTTTTCCAGTAACTGCACTTCCTGCTTTATGGTGGTCAGCGTGTCGCGGATCAGTTTGCAGATCAGGCAGTTGCAGGTCAGGTAGGTAAAAATGTGGGTGTGGGTGACAGGTCCGGGTTCACCTTTAAAGGACCAGTAACATCAAATATTTTTACAAAAAAATTTGTTAGATGACAATGAAAAAAAACACCAAGACAAATTAAAATTTAAAATAGCAAAGCCTTTACTAAGAAATAACTCTGCTTCCCCTCCTCGTTGGAAAAGGCGACAGGGCGACCACCCATCCTGCGGCGCTCGATTTCTCCTCCCTGGCTATTCACTGACAGCGCATCAATCTCTTTCTCCAGCTCTTCAGAGGGCCAACGGGATGTCATTATTCCTGTCCCCACTGTAAGAAAGCAGCGTACCTTCCACACACAAGGGAAACCCAGAACCCCCTGCATTATTTTTAGGCTCTCTCTAATACTGGGGAGATGCGCAATCACACTGTACGGAGCAGTAAAGGGAGCCGTGTTTCTCTGCAGAGCCTGCCTTCGGGGAAGTGAACGAGCTGGACGGCGTGTTTGTGAATGGCAGGCCCCTGCCCAATGCCATCCGGCTACGGATCGGAACAGAGAAAGACGGCTATTCTGGCACTAAGAATATTCCCTCTGCCTGACAGCTCTGTGGGGTTTATACCACTTCCCACCTCCACCAGTTGCCCTTACCCATTGCTCAGCTTGAGTTCTCTGCACGCAGCGCTGCCCAGCTCAGGCCGCTCACAATCTGCGCTTTCCCTGACTGGCCAGTGTGATTGTGCGTCTCCTTTAAGTCCTTTAAGTTAACTTTTAGTATTTCATAGAATGGCTGATTCTAAGCAGCTTTTGGTCTTCGTTATTTCTTTTTTTATAGTTTTTTTTATTATTTGCCTTCTTCTAACTCTTTCCAGATTTCAAATGGGGGTCACCTACCCCATCTAAAAACAAATGCTCTGTAAGGCTACAAATTTATTATTGCAACTTTTTATTACTCCTCTTTCTATTTAGGCCTCTGCCTTTCATACTCCAGTCTTTTATTCAAGTCAATGCGTGGTTGCTAGGGGAATATGGACCGTAGCAACCAGATTTTGGAAACTGCAAACTGGAGAGCTGTTGAATAAAAAGCTAAATAACTCAAAAACCATAAATAATAAAAAATGAAAACTAATATATCATACTAAAAGTTAACTAAAAGGGGTTGTACACCTTTGAGTTAACTTTTAGTATGATGTTGAGAGTGATATTCTGAGATAATTTGTAATTGGTTTTCATTTTTTATTTGTGGTTTTTGAGTTATATGGTTGCTAGGGTCCAAAATACCCTAGCAACCATTGACTTATTTGAATAAGACACTGGGATATGAATAGGGGAAGGGCTGAATAGAAAGAGGAGTAATAAAAAAAGCAATAACAGATCATTTGTAGCTTTACGGAGCATTTGTTTTTAGATGGGTCAGTGACCCCCATTTGAAAACTGGCCAGGGGCAGTGTCGGAATGGGCTGGCGGGACATATTCAAATTGGTACAAAAAAATACACCAGTCTCCTAATCTGTTACCCTAATGGAGCATCCAAGTGTTGGAGAGCTGATTGGTGCCATTTTCCCTGTGCTCCCAGGCAGGGCAGTCCTAAGAGTCTGAGTACCCCAGGATAGAGGCCTGCAGGGTGTTGGGTACCCCCCAAAAAAGCAGCGAACCTGTAGGTTGTAGGAAGGACTTTCAGATGCAGGTTGGGGGTCTGAGGGTTTGCAGGTCAAGTTGTGGATCTTAGCAAGTTTTACTCCTTTAAAAGTTTTTGAAAATGTTTTTTTTTCTGCCTAGCCCACTAATGATGACATCACTTCCCATTTCCAGCAACAGCACTTCCTGCTTTATGGTGGTCAGCGTGTCGTGGATCAGTTTGCAGATCAGGCAGTTGCGGGTCAGGTAGGTAAAAATGTGGGTGTGGGTGCGGGTACTCTACCGTAAGGTGGGGCCTTCATATTAAAGTGGTGGTTCAACTTCACGTAAACGTTTAGTATGTTATAGAATGAACAATTCTAAGCAACTTTTCAATTGGTCTTCATTATTTAGTTTTTTAAAGTTTTTTTTTTTATTTTCCTTCTTCTTCTGATGCTTTCCAGATTTCAAATGGGGGGTCTCTGACCCCATCTAAAAAAAATTTATTGTTATTGCTACGTTTTATTACTCCTCTTTCTATCCAGGCCTCTCTTATTCATATTCCAGTCTCTTAATCAAATCAGTGCGTGGTTGCTAGGGGAATTTGGACCCTAGCACACAGATTGTGGAAACTGCAAACTGGAGAGCTGCTGAATAAAAAGCTAAATGACTCTAAAACCACAAATAATAAAAAGTGAAAATCAATATATCATACTAAAATTTAACTTAAAGGGGGGGCGGATCCAAGATGGCAGCTCCGTACTTTATCTTTAATCCTGGTTTAATCCCGAGACCATTCAATATAGTGGCTGGTTATAAAGTCTCTACACAAGCAGAGCGACGATATGGACAAGCACCGAGTAAGAACCACTGCTACTCGTATGGATAAATACCTGAGTTCTTCGCAGCCGGCCTCCGATCCAGAATCGAGACAGGGGAACGCTAACCCTCCTCCTACAGGCCCTGATGGCGTCAGCTTGTGGAACCCTCAAACGCTGATATCCTACAGGCGATTAATTCCTCGCATGCCAGCATGTCTTCTCAACTAGACACTATTAAGATTTACATTTCCCATCTGAGGCAAGATATCCAGAACCTGAGGGAACGTACAATGGAGGCCGAACATCGGATCGAATGGGACGCTGGCACCCTAATGCCAGACAGAATGGAACCAGTTAGGATTTCATGGCCTACTGTTCGGGATCCCGGTGAGCCATTCAGCAGCATGGACACCGACACAATGGCAATGATTCAGGCCGTAGTAATGGACACATAGACCTCAGAAACAGTTATCCCAGTAAAGCTTTATACGCTACGGGCCATGCCTCCCTCCATTACCAGACGGCCTGCTTTCTGCACTAGTCCCTGCAGTGATTGATTTTTCAAGGGGGCATGGGGCGGACCTGCAGTTCTATGGGATACGATTGCTACTTGGAGCTATTGGAATCTCGGCCCTGTTTATTGTTGGCAGGATATGAATGATGGGACATCCACCCATTTCACTATGGGCCAAACAACAAAGTTGCTGTTAGCCAGATCCTGTTTGTGAGCAGGGCGCCCCCACATGACGTCTTACAAGTACCAGACTCAAGGTTTTACTCCAGGGCAGCGGATTATTATACCCATTACTATTGTGGTATAAGCTCTTAGGGGCCTCACCAGAACTCACCCTGCACATAGGGAGCCAGCCTGCAGTGGGTTGCGTGTCTACATTTTTGGTAGCCTGCTTTGTATAACATGGTTAATTACTACATGGTTTCTCGATTGTCACACACGGATATCACATGCCCATGGTACGGGCTGACCAGTACTAACTCATCTACAAGTTAGTAGTTTCCCCTGTTTTTTCTCCCCAGAGGAGTTTTCCCTAGTTCGGGGTATAGGCTCATCCATGTTAGGGGGATGGGCAGGGTGGGATGAGGGTTGTTGGGCGTTACCTTTTCTATGTTTTTATTGTTTCTTTTTTCTCTTCTGTGCTAAATTTTTCTTTTCTGTAATGGTGTACACTGCTGAGAATGTATATGTCACTACAAAATGCATGTTATAGCGGTAGTATCGTGGAATGTTAGGAGACTCAACTGCAAATTCAAAAGAGCCTTACTATTTGATTATGTTAAGAAATATCGCCCTGCAGTATTGATTCTTCAGGATACTCATCTGACCGGCCGGAAATTGCTAGTCCTCAAACGTTTCTGGGTAGCGCACGCCTATCCCTCTCCTTTTTCAACCCATGCGAGAGGAGTGTCCATACTGATTCGGAAAGGGGTGCTGTTTGATTTTTTTAGATGTCCGCACAGACTTTTATGGCCAATACATAGTACTACATTGCAAAATCAATAACCAACCACTAGTGCTTGTTAATGTATATTGTCCTCCCCCCTTCTCATTGGCAGTTCTGGAACAAATTTATAAAATCATCGCAGGTCTACCTGCGGTGCCCATTTGCATGCTGGGAGACTTTAATAATGTGGATCCCCAGTTAGACAGGTTGAGCCAGGCTAAGCACCACTGTCTAAACCTCAAAACGTGGACTGAATCCTTAGGTCTTTTGGAATTGTGGAGATGGAAACACCCGACAGAACAGCAATACTCCTGCTATTCCCCCAGTTATGGCTCACTGTCACGCATAGATATGGCTCTCTCCTCCGCTGATTTTGCACAGATGGTCGAGTCGGTGGAATACCTCCTTAGGGCATTTTCGGACCTCTCCCTGTTATCGGTGTTTCTGGCACCGGGCCCCAAGATAGCACGGGCAAACTGGAGACTTAACCCGTTATGGCTTACTAATCACCATAATAGGGACCAAGTCGAGCAGGAATATGTTGCATATTGGTTCATCAATCAAGGCACGACCTCTCCTGCTCTGTTAAGGGACTCATCCAAAGCTGTTGCCAGGGGTGTTTTGATTAAGGAAGTGGCGACCGCCCGAACTTTAAGCAAAGCAGAGGTGGTGGAGGCTGAACAGGCCCTTATGGAGGCTGAAAACAAGTATAAGTCTGAGCAAACGGAAGGCAACAAACTGTGTCTGAGTCAGGCCCAAAGGAACCTTGAACTTGCGCAAACTAAACTAACAAAAAAGAGACTCCTCTATCTAAACCAGAAGGTGTTGATCAAGGGGACAAGGCAGGGAAACTGCTGGCCAGACTTGCTAACCTACAGGATTTGCAGACCCTGATCCCGAGATTCAGGAACTCCAAGGGGAACTTGGTCTCTAACCCACAGGACATCTTACAGTGTTTTGCCAGTTTCTATGAGGATCTGTATAGCTCTAAAGCTCATTACTTGAACAACTATACAAATTCCTGGACTCTATAGAATTTTCCCACCTGACGCCTGAGGAGGCTCTATATTTGGATAGTCCAATCACTAAACTAGAGGTACCAGATACCCTGGCCTCAATCTCGAAGGGTAAAACCCCTGGAGAAGATGGATTTCAAGTGCCGTGGTATGTCATGTAAGGCAAACCCCTTCTTCTTCCCTCAACAAAATATTCCTAAACTCAATTGAAGAAGGCACTCTTCCTCTCTCATTCCATGCTGCAATAATAATTCTGATACAAAGGAAGAGAAGGACCCTGAACAATGTGATGCATATAGGCCAATCTCCCTGATCAACACAGACACCAAAATATTTGTCAAAATCAGAGCAATGCGATTGGTTAAGGTGATCTCCTCCATCATTCTTTCCAATCAAACGGGTAATGCCTGAAAAATCCGCCTTGACTAACCTCAGACGGGTGTATACACATCTACAATATGACAACATAGGCTCCAGGATAATAGTATCTTTAGACGCCGCCAAAGCGTTTGATTCAGTAGAATGGACGTACCTGTGGGAAACTCTCGGGTGCTTTGGATTTGGCCCCTATTTCATAGGCTGGATCCAGCTTCTATATCAAAGGCCAACAGCTCGGATTAAAATTCATGGGGCACTCTCTGATCCCTTTCTATTGGCACGGGGCACCAGGAAAGGGTGTCCCCTGTCGCCGCTTTTATTTGCCATTGCCATCGAGTCACTAGCCCTACTCATTAGGCAGAATCCAGACATAAAAGGGCTAAAAATGGGCACTCTGGAGGATAATCTGGTGCTTTACGCTGACAACCTTTTGCTTTTTCTGGCCGACTGTCAAGACTCTTTATTGAAGACAACATTGAGCCTATAACAAACAAGGGAAAGTTGTGCTCACCACTAATTTTTAAAACCATTAGGAGGGGGTGCAATGAGGCTGTGACCACAAAATACATATACACAAATACAAGAGTCCTCTGCACTCAACCCATTATCAATATATTTAAGACAGAGACATTTTGTGCATACCGCTACTGAAAAATGCCTTACCCTTTAAACAAAACAGGGATTGTTTGTCCATATATTGCAATATATTTAAGCTGGCCAACTACGTCACAGTCATCCCATATCTGGCCAGTCCTATGCTCAATTTTATCTGATTCATTAAGAATTCTATTGCTTCATTATACATTTTACAAAGGGACTAAGTTTTACCTTAGTCCCTTTGAACATGATATTTTTTGCTCAAATTTCTCCACAAGCAACATAACTCTCCCCTGTGGGTTCCCATAACGTAGAATTATATTCGTAGAATAAACTCCATTCTGATTCCATTCCTATGGGCCAATAAAGTGCCCAGGTTATCATGGAACGTAATTACGCCCCCAATTCTAGAGGGTGGACTCGGACTCCCACATTTGTATTGTTTTTTAGCAAGTCAAATCCACCACATGCACAGCTGGTTCCATGTAGATGAATCTGATGCGGGGTCAATCCTTCTAGCCCTACGAGTGGGATCATGGGAAGCCCTCAGGAACCTGCCTTATAGGAAGCTAGCGGATTCTACGTCCTGCCCCTCTACCATTACAACTCCATACAGAGCGTGGACTGCGGCTCACAAAACGTCAGGTCATATCCCTCCAATTCTGTCACCATATCTGCCGTTATGGAAGAACTCCCACTTGCACCACTTTGTGAGTCTCCAGGACTTTCATTATTGTCCACAGTTGGGGATCAAGTTTTCTGATGACCTACTGGTGGAGAATAACTTCCCTTCGTATATACAACTGAAGGCCAAAGTAGAAGCCCAGACCATACAATTTTATAGGTATTTAAAACTCAGGCAAGCCCAATTTGGTTCCCTTACTCTGGAATTCAAGACCCCTCCGTCCGAACTCACACTTAGGGACCCTCAGACCCGGATGCTTACCTCTCGACTATACTGAGGCCTGATTGGCTTAATCCCCTCACCTTTTGATAGAGCCAAAATGAAATGGTCACACATAAGGCCAGCTATAAATGACGACCAATGGGAGGAGGCAACGGAGTCTATATACAAGGACCTGATCTCCATCAGGGATAGAATGATTCAATTGAAGTTCAGTCACCAATTGTACATCACACCTATAAAATTACAAGAAATGGGTGGGCGTCCGCAGGCGGAGTGTCCCAGGTGCCAAGATCTGAATTCCTCCCTTCTCCACCTGGCATGGGAATGCCCCTCAATAAGATGATTTTGGTGAGATGTTACCCAATATTTGGAGAATAGTCTGGACTTTCCGAATCTCAATACTCAATACCTACTTCCCACAAAATAAAACAAAGTCCCTGGCCAGAGTTCTAATATTCTATGCAAAAACATTGATGATAATGAACTGGATGGGGCAGAACGCGCCTACGGTGGACCAATGGGTCAATCTTGTTAATAAACTGCTTCCAGCCATTAGGCTCACTTACGATAGTAGAGGATGCCCCGCAAAATTTTTCAAAGTTTGGTCCCCATGGCTTGATCTCCACCCAACTGATAATGTGCATCATCAGTAGTTTGAGAGCTCCTGACATTCCACGAGAGGTATGGCAGAAAGTATTTGGGCGACCTACAAATGCTAAAATGACACTTGTTATATACAGTGCTTGTTAAGCTTTTAACTAGAAGGACACCATCTTTTAGTCTTGTCTTGTTTCTTTTCGCTTTTCTTGTTTAGTATGCTAAAACTCAATAAAAAAACAACCTTGAATAAAAAGTTAACTTAAAGGGGTTGTTAACTGTTAGTAGGATTTTGAGAGTGATATTCTGAGACAATTTACAATTAGTTTTAATTTTTTATTTGTGGTTTTTGAGTTATTCAGCAGCTCTCCAGGTTGCCGTTTCCAAAATCTGGTTGCTAGGGTCCAAATTACCCTAGCAACCATTCACTTATTTAAATACGAGACTTGGATATGAATAGGGGAGGGGCTGAATAGAAATGAGGAGTAATAAAAAAAGAGCAATAATAGATCTGTAGCTTTACGTAATACTTGTTTTTAGATGGGGTCAGTGAAGAATCAGAAAAAAAGGTAAATAAAAACCACACTAAAAAGTAAACAATGACCATTCTATAACATACTAAAAGTTAACTGAAAGGTGAACAGCCCATTTAATGTACAAGTCGACAACCAGGTGATTGTGCTGTTAGCATGAACTACCCACTGACCTTGTCATGCTCCTTTAAACGTTTTTTACATTTTTTTTTCTGCCTAGCCCACTAATGATGACGTCACTTCCCGTTTCCAGCAACGGCACTTCCTGCTTTATGGTGGTCAGCGAGTCGCGGATCAATTTGCAGATCAGGCAGTTGCGGGTCAGGTAGGTAAAAATGTGGGTGTGGGTTACAGGTCCAAATTTCAAAAAAAAATTCCGCGCAGGACTCTACCCCAGGGTGGGGCCCTGGCAACTAGATTGTGGAAACTACAAACTGAATAAAAAGCTAAATGTCTCTAAAACCACAAATAATAAAAAGTGAAAACCAATATATCATACTAAACGTTAACTTAAAGGGGTTGTTCACCTTTGAGTAAACGTTTAGGATGATGTTGAGAGTGATATTCTGAGACAATTTTCTATTGGTTTCCATTTTTTTTTTTTATTTACGATTTTTGCATTTTACATATGATTTCTTATAGGAACGATAAGGATAGAAAGAAAGAAGAGGAAAGGGATGGAGGGGGAGGAGGAGTTCTGGCAAAAGTTCTTAATACGGTAATTCATATTTCAGCTTTGCACATTTGCTCTAGGTCTTATTTCTGATACTATTTGGACATTTCTATACAGTTTCTCTCGTATGCTTTTCTTACAAGCCGTGCTGATATTGGGTAAATGTTCGTTCATATAGTTGGATGCGCTCTATTTCTTTTTATATCTCTCTTTTTGCCGGTAATGTACTTTTTTTCCCAATGCCGTGCTAGTAGGCTCCTGCCCGCCAGCAGTATTTGCACAATTGTTTTTTTGGAGGTTCAATCTCTTTGGATAGTGTCTTGGCCCAGTAGCGCTAATGCAGGCTGAAACGTGGTTTGTATTTTCGTAACTTCTACTATAAGTTGGTTGACACAGTCCCAAAATTTCTTTGCAATTGAACATGTCCACCATATGTGCAGGGAAGTGCCCACTTCCTACTGACACCTCCAGCAAAGGTTTGTTGATTTGGGGAAGGCTTTGTGTTCCTTTTCTGGTGTCATCTGTACATAATCTTGATGGATAGTTCATGATGATTAATGTTCTGGAGAATATTGATGTTTGCCTAAAGAGGCGTTGCCATAAGTTCTTGCTTAATGGCATTTGTAGATCGTCCTGCCATCTGTCCATTGCTACTAGGGGTTTTACTGTATCATAGTCCAGTAATAAGTTATAAATAATTGTATTTCCCTTTTTCCTTCCTGTGGGAGCCCAGCATCGAAGTTCAAATCTAGTCGGCTGGTGTGCCCCTAACCATTTGTTCCTTTGGAGATAGTGTTGTGCCCTTAAATAAGTGTAGAAGTGGGCACTTGGTAGATCATGTTTGTTTGTAGGGTGGAAAAGGTTATAAGGTCCATCCTGGTCATATAGATCTTTTATTTTTGAAATGCCCGCTTTCTGACATTTCTCTAGATCTAAGTCCTGTATCCCCTCCTCCAAGATGCTGATCGGTAGTAGCGTAGATAATGGGATGGTTAGGTTGCGGTTTGCCTGGTTGCATACCAGGTCAGCGGTGTTGCTTTAATTGATAAGGGCAGTTGCACCATTCGTGTTCGGTGATGTGTCCCCATAGTCCATATATGTGATATTCCAGTGTGTCCAAAGTGAGACTTACTGTATGTATCCATTTTTCCATGTCTACCCAATTTTTAGCATCCAGAGGTAAGTGGCAGTCGGCCAATTGGTCTAGGATAGAAGCCCAATAGTACAATCGTAGGTTCGGGCATGCCAAACCAGCTTTTTGCTTAAGGGCTTGCATAATGTCCTGTGCGAGTCTTGGTTTCTTATGGTTCCATATAAACGCTTGTATTATTCTTTGGAGTTGCTTAAAGAAGGAGTTGTCTAGTGGAATGGGTAAAGCTCTAAATTTGTATAGAATTTTTGGTAAAATCAGCATTTTTCGCAGCATTAATACTGCCTATCCAGGATACATATAAAGTTTTCCATGTCTGTAAAGTTGTTTGAGTATCTTTAAATATTGTGGTGTAATTCTGTTGATAAAGATTGTTCGGATCTGCTGTTATTTTGCTTCCCAGATAACTGATTGCTGTGGTTTGGAAGTCCAGGTCGTATTTCTTTTTCAGCTTATTGGTATCCGATATTGGCATACAAACCGGCATTGCTTGCTTGCGTTTCGGTAATATTGAGTTTATAGTATGACAGTTTGCCAAAATGTCCAATCAATTCAAACATCTCCTGTAAGGCAACTTCAGGGTTAGTTATTGTCAGTGCAATATCATCAGCAAACAATATAATGTTATGCTCTTGTGGGCCTAGTGTTATCCCTCTAATCTTTTGTGAGCTCCTAATAGCATAGGCTAATGGTTCAATACTTAAATGTAGATAAGAGGTGAGAGTGGGCACCCTTGCCTGGTTCCATTTGATAAGGAAAAGGGGGTTGACAGGAAACCATTCACGTTCACTTGAGCGGTCAGAGTAGAGGACCATAATGGCAGTTATTAGTGAAGAAGGAATTTGAATGACTCTAGGACTAATTTTAGATATAACCAATTTACCCCATCGAACGCCTTTTCGTCGTTCAATGGCAATACCATAGATGGTATGTTATCTTTATGTAGCTGATGTATCAATGTAATTGTCAGGGAGCCGGGAGCTCCCTCCAGGGAAGCAGTCAGGATCGAGGAGGAAGCCCTCTCGAGGGAGCAAGGTCGCGGTGTCCAAAGGGTTAATCCAAAGAGTAGTCAGAATCCAGGCAAGAGTTCAGGGGCAGGCAGATAATAGCAAAGTCCAAAGTCCAGGCAAGGGTCAAGATAATAATCAGGAACAAGATTAGCAATATCAGCTCACAGGGAACCCAGGAAACACTTAGGGAAAGTTTTCCTATACTTGGGTGCCATTCTGGCGTCTGGGTAGCGTTTTTATGTTTGAATTTGGCGCCATAGTGACATCACCGACGTCCTGACGCTGGCGTCGATGCGCTGGCGTGTTTGCACCGGCGCCGCTACTGTCGTGGCGGCCATGGGCGCCGCCATTTTGGGAGCGACGCCGGAAGGGATAGACGCGCCGCCCGGAGCTCCTGGAACTGCTCCGGGCGGCGTTCGTGACAGTAATAAGCCCTCTAGTATTGTAGTGTTTAACAAATCCTGTCTGGTCGTTACAGACTAAGTGTGGTAGTACTGTCTGAATCCGGTCTGCTAAAATAGATGCATATATGTTTAATAAAGATATCGGGGGTAGTTGGGGCATTTAGTGCTATCTTTCCCTGGCTTGGGGATTGTCGAAATGTATGATTTCAACACTTGAGGAAACTTCCCTGTAGTTGCTGCTGCATTTAAGGCTCTTGTAAGGTAAGGTGTTAATAGCGTAGCGAGGTTTTATAGAACCTGTTTTGAGGCAGATTTTATATCACCTTCCTAAATTCCTTTGTTGTTATTGGGCTATTTAGGGTTGAGGTTGCTATGGTAGGTATACCTGGTAGTTGTATATGCTCCAGGAACGAGCGTATCTCCACCTCGGTAGGTTTAGTAATAGAGAGGTTATCCTTCATGTTGTAAAGGTCACTATAGAATTGGGCAAATGTATCAGCTACTGTATATCTTTTGGGTTGATTTTAACCTCTTGAGTGGTCGAATGTATTTTCCCTATTCTCTGCTGTAATGTTTGTTGAACCGATTGCTTTTTATGAATGGCAGTTGCTCTATTTCCCATGGCATCGTTTATACTCTTGCGTTTAGTAAGTTGACTTTGGCATCTGCTTAGAATAAGGAGATTTAGCTCTTCTTTTGGTCCATTTAACTGGCCTATAATATCTGAGGAGGGTGCGTGCGTTTGAGTTGTTCCAGCTCATTTATTTTGATTAGTAGTTGTTGTTGCTTAGCTCTAGCTGGTTTGGCTTTATAGGCAGCAATACTGATCAGTTGCCCTCTGACCGCTGCCTTATGGTCACACCAGAGGTTTAGGTCTGGCCCGTTAGTGCTATCATTGAGGGGAAAGAAATCCGTAATACTTGTTTCTAATTGATCCATTGTGTTTTTATCTGTAAGAAGCGTGTAATTTAGTCTCCACGGGGGTCTAGTGGTAAACTGATGTTTTTCCTGTAGTATAAATGCGACTAGTGAGTGCTCTGTCCATGTTGTGTTTTTGATTTCACATTTAGGAGTTTGCTTAAGTGTTTGGGGATAGATCAGGAATAGGTCAATTCTCATATATATGATTTGTGATGAGCTGAGTAATAGGTAAAGTCCTTCATGGTAGGATTATGGACTCTCCAAATATCATATAAGTTGTATTGATCTAGGAGTTTAGTAAAACTTAAGAGATTTTTTCATTACTGTTTTACGGTATCATGGGGGTAATAGGGCTGCCTGCAGGGTTTTCTCCATTTCCGGGTCTGCTACATTATTAAAGTCACCACCTATAATGACAATACCCTGTTTGAGACTTTGTACTTGATGTTGGGCTTGTTTTAAGAAAAGATTCTGATTAGTGTTTGGAGAGTACAGATTCACCAGGGTATATTGTTGTTGGTTTACATTTCAAATTACAATTAAATATCTGCCCTTAGAGTCAGCCAAATGTTGTACACTTGTTATATTTAAAGGGATACTGTCATGGGAAAACATGTTTTTTTTTCAAAATGAATCAGTTAATAATGCTACTCCAGCAGAATTCTGCACTGAAATCCATTTCTCAAAAGAGCAAACAGATTTTTTTATATTCAGTTTTGAAATCTGACATGGGGCTAGACATATTGTCAGTTTCCCAGCTGACCCCATTCATGTGACTTGTGCTCTGATAAACTTCAGTCACTCTTTACTGCTTTACTGCAAACAACAGAACAATGGGGAGGTAACCAGATAGCAGCTCCCTAACACAGGATAACAGCTGCCTGGTAGATCTAAGAACAACACTCAATAGTAAAAGCCAAGTCCCACTGAGACTGATTCAGTTATATTAAGCAGGAGAAATAAAGCTTGCCAGAAAGTAGTTCCATCCTAAAGTGTAGGCACAAGTCACATGACTGGGGGCAGCTGGGAAACTGACAATATGTCTAGCCCCATGTCAGATTTCAAAACTGAATATAAAGAAATCTGTTTGCTCTTTTGAGAATTGGATTTCAGTGCAGAATTCTGCTGGAGCAGCACTATTAACTTTTTTTTAAAAAAAAACGTTTTCCCATGACTGTATCCCTTTAAGGATCTTCTAGCCAGAATGGCTACACTTCTTTTTTTCTGTTTTCGATATTGCCACTGCTATCATTTTGTAATGCTTATTATTATATTAAAGAGGTGGTTCGCCTTTAAGTTAATTTTAGTATTTTATTAAATGGCCGATTCTAAGCAACTTTTGGTCTTCATTATTTATTTTTCATAATTTTTTTTTTTTAATATTTGCCTTTTCAGATTTCAAATGGGGGTCACTGACCCCCTAAAACCAATGCTCAGTAAGGCAACAAATTATTGTTATTCCGACTTTTTATTACTTATCTTTCTATTTGGGTCTCTGCCTTTCATACTCCAGTCTCTTATTCAAGTCAATGCATGGTTCCTAGGGTAATTTGGACCCTAGCAACCAGATATTGGAAACTGCAAACTGGAGAGCTGCTGAATAAAAAGCTAAATGTCTCTAAAACCACGAATAATAAAAAATGGAAACCAAAATATCATACTAAAAGTTAACTTAAAGGGGTTGTTCACCTTTGAGTTAACTTTTAGTATGATCTTGAGAGTGATATTCTGAGATTTTGCCCTTGGTTTTTAATTTTTTATTTGTGGTTTTTGAGTTGCTTAGCTTTTTATTCAGCAGCTCTTCATTTATTTGAATAAGAGACTGGGGTATGAATAGGGGAGGGGCTGAATACAAAGAGGCGTAATAAAAAAGAGCATTTGTAGCTTTACGGAGCACTTGTATTTTGATGGGGTCAGTGACCCCCATTTGAAAACGGGAAAAAATAAGAAAAAAGGTAAATAAAAAACAATAAAAAGTAAATAATGAAGACCACTTGAAAAGTTGCATAGAATTCGCCATTCTTTAACCTACTAAAAGTTAACTGAAAGCTGAACAACCCCTTTAATGGACGAGTGGATAAGCAGGTGATTCGCATGAACTTACGAGGGGTTCCGAGGCCCCTTTGTTGGGAAACAGGAGGGTGAGGGAACTTTTTGAGAGATTAGTCGATCTGCCCGAGGTTCCCCGGCTCTGCTCCGCCGGCAGTAAATAGTTTTGTGCTACTGTATGTTTAATTCATGTGACAAGCAGCAGATAAGAATCCAGAAATGTATGTGTGTGTGTGGCAGCCTCTCAGGAAGGATTGCACAAAGCCACGGAGAAAAGTCCCACCTTTAAATGACAAACACAGAAGCCTCTCGGCTTGTTACCTGCCCCTTTATTTTCTTCCCTTCATCTATCGACTTGTGCTAAAGCCTCGCTGTTCCTGCTCAAACTGCTCCTGTTGTTCCAATTTGTTTTTTATACTCCACTAAATATTTTCTTCTTTCCCTTTTTCACTCGTCTTCTTTCCTCTTTCTTTTGTTTTTTTTACACTTTTTTTAAAGAATCTTATACTTTCCATTAAAAGGTTTCTGTGCGTTTCTCCAGGATTTCATCTCAGTTCCACTTACAACTCTTAGGCCCCAGGCCCCCAATGTTTTTAACTCTTAGGGCCCCAGGCCCCCAATGTTTTTAACTCTTAACTCGAAATCGCCTAGCGAGGCAATTTCGAGCGACAGTAGAAAAAAGATCGCCGCGTGTGTTTTTACGCCGCGATTCCCCATAGACGCCAGCGCAAAAGTTTCCCCAGCGATTGCGGATTAAAAGTCGCGGCGAAAAGTCACCGCAAGTCAAATCGCGGCGCTATCGCCTAGTGTGGCCTTAGCCTTAGGGCCCCAGGCCACCAATGTTTTTAACTCTTAGGGCCCCAGGCCACCAATATTTTTAATTCTTAGGGCCCCAGGCCACCAATGTTTTTAACTCTTAGGGCCCCAGGCCACCAATATTTTTAACTCTTAGAGCCCCAGGCCACCAATGTTTTTAACTCTTAGGGCCCCAGGCCACCAATATTTTTAATTCTTAGGGCCCCAGGCCACCAATGTTTTTAACTCTTAGGGCCCCAGGCCACCAATGTTTTTAACTCTTAGGGCCCCAGGCCACCAATGTTTTTAACTCTTAGGGCCCCAGGCCACCAATGTTTTAAATTCTTAGGGCTCCAGGCCACCAATGTTTTTAACTCTTAGGGCCCCAGGCCACCAATATTTTTAACTCTTAGAGCCCCAGGCCACCAATGTTTTTAACTCTTAGGGCCCCAGGCCACCAATATTTTTAATTCTTAGGGCCCCAGGCCACCAATGTTTTTAACTCTTAGGGCCCCAGGCCACCAATGTTTTTAACTCTTAGGGCCCCAGGCCACCAATGTTTTTAACTCTTAGGGCCCCAGGCCACCAATGTTTTAAATTCTTAGGGCTCCAGGCCACCAATGTTTTTAACTCTTAGGGCCCCAGGTCACCAATGTTTTTAACTCTTAGGCCACCAATGTTTTTAACTCTTAGGGCCCCAGGCCACCAATGTTTTTAACTCTTAGGGCCCCAGGCCACCAATGTTTTTAACTCTTAGGGCCCCAGGCCACCAATGTTTTAAATTCTTAGGGCTCCAGGCCACCAATGTTTTTAACTCTTAGGGCCCCAGGTCACCAATGTTTTTAACTCTTAGGGCCCCAGGCCACCAATGTTTTTAACTCTTAGGGCCCCAAGCCACCAATGTTTTTAACTCTTAAGGCCCAAGGCCACCAATGTTTTTAACTCTTAGGGCCCCAGGCCACCAATGTTTTAACTCAATCGCTTTAGCAGGAACCCCCCACCCCAAAAGGATGTCTCATAACCTGGAGAAAGTGGTACCCAAAAAACAAATCCAGTTTAGTCATTGGCCAATAACAAGCTACTTCATATACTAAATGTCTGGTATAGTGACAATAGGCTGGTGGGAAGTGGATGGAATTCCAGTGTTAAGAAAGGGGCCTTGGACTTGAATGGAAATGCTGTTACATTGTGGCCTATGGAGTAAAGCAATATTCTATTCCCTCCAATCATTAGAGATCAGTATGTGTCCCTATGTCTTTCAGCCCCGTCATGTACATATTAATCAATTAACCCTGCAGAGATATTAACCCATTCCCTTCTTCAACTAAACCCCTGTATCAGCACCACCACCCAGTTTTACCCTCACACAACCGCTCAGTCATCTTTAGTAGAACGAGGCACAGGAGCCCCTTCCCTCAATATTCACCATAGGGATTAAAGAAAAACACAGAGACATATTTATGGAGAAACCTGGCGGTGAGCACAGGATTTATTACAATTAATAGGCAATTTATATTTGGGCCTCCCTAACAGTGGATGATCCAGAGGAAGGAGAAAAACCCTAGAGTGCTATGGGGGCCAATCTGCACTAAAGGTAAAAATTCCTTCCTGACTCCTAGAAACGGCAGTCGGTTCTACACCCTGGATCATGGCTAGACCCCCCCGCCCCCTACCTATACACCCCCACCTCCTATTCACCCCTCACCTATACACCCCCCCTCAACCTTCTCCTATACACAACCCCCTACTCTCCCTCCTGTACATAACCCCCCCATTCTCACTCCTATACACAACCCCCTACTCTCCCTCCTATACTCAACCCCCTACTCTCCCTCCTGTACACAACCCCCTACTCTCCCTTTTGTACATAACCCCCACTCTCCCTCCTGTACACAACTCCTACTCTCCTTCCTGTACACAACCCCCTACTCTCCCTCCTTTACACAACCCCCTACTTTCCCTCTTGTACAAAACCCCCTACTCTCCCTCCTGTACACAACACCCTACTCTCCCTCCTGTACATAACCCCCCCATTCTCACTCCTGTACACAACCCCCTACTCTCCCTCCTATACTCAACCCCCTACTCTCCCTCCTGTACATAGCCCCCACTCTCCCTCCTATATACAACCCCCTACTCTCCCTCCTGTGCAAAACCCCCACTCTCCCTCTTGTACACAACCCCCTACTCTCTCTCCTGTACACAACCCCCTACTCTCCCTCTTGTATACAACCCCCTACTCTCCCTCCTGTACAAAACCCCCACTCTCCGTCTTGTACACAGCCCCCACTCTCCCTCCTATACACAACCCCCTACTCTCCCTCCTGTACATAACCCCCACTCTCCCTCCTATACACAACCCCCCACTCTCTCTCCTGTACATAGAGACTCTGGGAAGGGAGTGTGACTGTGGAATAGCAGGTATAGTAAGTAGAGAAAGTGCTATTAGTAGTAGTTGTAATACCCCAGCACTAACAGAAAACAGATAAAAATCAGTAGTAAGTGGAGGGGTTTATATGAAGCAGTTCTTATAATGTACAGTATATGTTTATATTGGGATCTTTGTACTGAATTATATGAGAATCTCCTACATGAATTTTTCAGCAGGGGAACACTAATTATTGAGCCCCCCAATCAGATTGTTGGATCCCCCTAAAGTCTCAATCAGCCCCATATAATTCCTGGGCACCCCAACAGTTGCAGGCTCATCTCTCTCTATAGAGTCACCCCTGCATTTCTGTAAAATGATTTGTATGAATCACAGCAGCTTTGGTTGGAAAAAACCCACATTCATTGAGTTCAACCTTTTGTCCTGGCAAAACCTGACCAACTGCAGGGGGTATTTGTGCGGCACATACAAGGGGCACAGCCAAAAACTATTGGTACTTCCCACTTGTGTTCATAGGGGGGCAGACAAATAACGTGTGGAGTGAATTGAGATGGCGGTGCTATTACATAGGGGGCACTTTGATATATATGGGGGTACAGTGTGTGGGTGCTGGGATGTATTTTGGCAGGGGGGTGTCAGACTAGTGTATTGGGTCCTGTGATTCGCTGTCGGCTCAGTGAGGCACTTTAAGAGGCAGTGACACCCCTTTTAAGGGGAATTTTGGTCCTTTCCACTTACACAAACTGCTGCACCACTGACTGTGCTAAATACAATGTGACTGAGATCCACCTGTGGCATTTTTGGAGAAACCATTGTATATGTTGCTTGTAACCCACCCAGCACCCATATAATACTGTTACATTATGTACTGTGGAATAAAGTGATATTGTAGTATAATATAGTAAGTAGGGTCTCCTCATATCTGTGTCTATTGCTCCTTGTGTATTTCAGCCCATCACTTACATATTAACCAATGAATTCCCAGATCAGAACCCATTCTAACAACCCCCTGCACAGATATTAACCCTGTGTATTTTAGCCCCATCACTTACATATTAACCAATGAATTCCTAGATCAGAACCCATTCTAACAACCCCCTGCACAGATATTAACCCTGTGTATTTTAGCCCCATCACTTACATATTAACCAATGAATTCCTAGATCAGAACCCATTCTAACAACCCCCTGCACAGATATTAACCCTGTGTATTTTAGCCCCATCACATACATATTAACCAATGAATTCCCAGATCAGAACCCATTCTAACAACCCCCTGCACAGATATTAACCCTGTGTATTTTAGCCCCATCACATACATATTAACCAATGAATTCCTAGAGCAGAACCCATTCTAACAACCCCCTGCACAGATATAAAACCATACAAACCTTTAACAAAACCTCTTTCCCACTCTGTCCCACACCTGCCCATTTGAGCAGTCCCCCCACAGTATTAAATGACACAATTGGTCAGTTACCTTTATCAGAATGAGGCACCGGAGCCTCTTACCTCCCCTCAAGATTCACCATAGAGATTCAATAAAAACACAGAGACATATTTATGGGCAAACCTGTTGGTGGGAACAGGATTTATTCATATTAAAGTCAATTTGGGTTGGGCATTCATAACAGCTAATGATCCAGAGGAAGGCAAAAACCCTAGGGAAAAATTCCTTCCTGACTCCAAATGGCAATCGGTATTACTCCCTGGATCATGGCTTAAAGGAACAGTTCAGTGTAAAAATAAAAACTATGCAAATAGATTGTGCACAATAAAAAATGTTTCTAATATAATGAGTTAGCCAAAAATGTAATGTATAAAGGCTGGAGTGACTGGATGTCTAACATAATAGCCAGAATATTACTTCCTGTGGCCCCCCTTCAAGTCACTGATTGGTTAGTGGCTGGTAACCAATCAGTGGAAACCAAGAGAGCTGCAAAACAGGAAGTAGTGTTCTGGCTATTATGTTACACATCCATTTACACCAGCCTACAAACATTACATTTTTGGCTAACTCACTATATTAGAAACATTATTTTATTTTCACAGTCTATTTACCCAGTTTTTCTATTTACATTAAACTGAACACTGGAATCATATTAAAGGAATCTTTCAGTATACAAATAAACACTGGCTAAATAGATAGTCTGTGCAAAATAAAAAATGTTTCTGATATAGTAAGCCAAAAATGTAATGTATAAAGGCTGGAGTGACTGGATGTCTGACATAATAGCCAGAACACTACTTCCTGATTTGCAGCCCATGTGGCCCCTTCAAGTCACTGATTGGTTAGTGGCTGGTAACCAATCAGTGGAAACTAAGAGAGCTGCAAAGCAGGAAGTAGTGTTCTGGCTCTTATGTTAGACATCCAGTCACTCCAGCCTTTATACATTACATTTTTGGCTAACTTACTATATTCAAAAATATTTTTTATTTTGCCCAACCTATCTATTTACCTAATGTTTATTTTAATACAGAACAGTTCCTTTAATATGTCTGTGTTTAATTCACTGTAAAAAAGAAAAACTGGGTAAATAGATAGGATGTTTAAAATAAAAAATGTTTCTAATATTGTAAGTTAGCCAAAAATGTAACATATAAAGGCTGGAGAGAATGAATGTCTAACATAATAGCCAGAACACTACTTCCTGATTTGCAGCCCATGTGGCTCCCTTCAAGTCACTGATTGGTTAGTGGCTGGTAACCAATCAGTGGAAACCAAGAGAGCTGCAAAGCAGGAAGTAGTGTTTTGGCTGTTATGTTAGACATCCAGTCACTCCAGCCTTTATACATTAGATTTTTGGCTAACTTACTATATCAGAAACATTTATTATTTGCACATCCTATCTATTTACCTAATGTTTATTTTAATACTGAATGATTCCTTTAATATGTGTGTGTGGAAGGGAGGGTGCAGGTGTAAGTGTATGTGTGAATGCTTGTGTGGGGTCCAGTGTGGGTGCAAGGTATTCACGGCGCAGGAGTGGGGCGACGACAGTTTATCCCTCTGAAGAACTTCTTGGTGGAACGCTGCAAAGAAAAGAAATATCTTGTAAATTGTTAAAGAAGAATTAATTACAGATAAATAATTATTAGCATGTCAGCTCTCTAGAATGGCACCTTTTATTCTTATATTGATCAGCTGGTGTGAGTCTAGTTTCTAGTAGCAAAGTTATTTCCAAAGAAGGGAGGAGCTACAACAGCCCTATGAGAGTTACCAAACCTCCCCATATTGGTCTATAGAGAATCAACAGCGGTATCTGGAGACTTGGCCAAATCTCTGCTCAGAGTCAGTAACCCAGTACAACCTATAGACAGCCATACCCTGGCCAAAAGGGGAAATTCTCTGACTGATCAGGCCACAGGCAAAAAAAGACAGAGAACATACAAGGCAGCTATGGCAACCTTTCAATTTCTCCAATCATTTGGGTAGACAGCCTGAACGGCTGGAAGGCTATAAAGTACACGAGAGCCAACATGGTGCATTAGCATATGAAAGTAGAAAGCCAGTAATTTTAGATATATTACCCAGATCCTCTGGAGCCTGATTGCAACCCTTCTTCTCCGGGTTGGCTGCTGCTGTTGTTGTTCAGCAGGAACTTCTTCTAGTTCATGCTTTTTCTCCTCTTGTTCCTCCATTTCTATCACCTCTTCTCTCTTTTCGGCAGGAACATATCTCTCCGGTTCTTCCCCCTTTTCTTGGTTTTCAACAGGAACATCTTCTTGTTCCTGCTTTTGCTCCTCTTGTTCCTCCATTTCTATCACCTCTTCTCTCTTTTCGGCAGGAACATCTCTCTCCGGTTCTTCCCCCTTTTCTTGGTTTTCAACAGGAACATCTTCTTGTTCCTGCTTTTGCTCCTCTTCTTCCTCCAGTTCCATCACCTCTTCTTTCTCCAGTTCTATCACTTCCTCTTGCTGTTCAGGAGGGTCATCTTTCTCCAGTTCTTCCAAATTCTTTTCAGCAGGACCATCTTCTTCTTGCTCCTTTTTCTGCTCCTCTTGTTCCTCCAGTTCCATCTCCTCCTCTTGCTGTTCTGGAGGAACCTCCTTCTCCAGTTCTTCCATATCCTCTTTCTTTTCAGCAGGACCATCTTCGTCTAGTTCCTTCTTTTGCTCCTCCTGTTCCTCCAGTTCCATCTCCTCCTCTTGCTGTTCTGGAGGAACCTCCTTCTCCAGTTCTTCCATATCCTCTTTCTTTTCAGCAGGACCATCTTCGTCTAGTTCCTTCTTTTGCTCCTCCTGTTCCTCCAGTTCCATCTCCTCCTCTTGCTGTTCTGGAGGAACCTCCTTCTCCAGTTCTTCCATATCCTCTATCTTTTCAGTAGGAACATCTTCATCTTGATCTTTCTTTTGCTCCTCTTGTTCCTCTTCACGGTGTTCCACCTCTTCTTGCTCCTCCTGATGGTTCTCCTCTTCCTGCAGGTGATCTTCCTCCACTTTTTCCTGTTCACTGGTCCTAAAGGGGATATAATGGAGAACAATTAGTAAGTGTAATTTGTTTCCAAAGTGTTGAGACTACAAATATCATTACTGAAGTAATAATATATTCCCTGATGATCTTTGATGTGTTGATGGGGCAGATTTAGTATATTATATGGGTAGATAAGAGTAAACTGATAGACCAGCTCATATTTTTGTGGAAAATGGGATAAAAAGAGCAGGTTTTCCAATATAATTTTTTTTTGCCTTCTTGCTGTGTTAAGATCATTATATAGAACCTATTTCTGTCTGCTCTTTGCCTGGACTGAATGGTTCCTAACGCACAATTCAAACTATTGCAAAGCCACACTTCAACTGGTTGTACAAGTGACTTTTTCTGTTTAGTCCTGATTAGATTAAATTAGATGTCTAATTGTAGGCTGCAGCTGAGGAATTCTGGGAGATTGTAGTGGCACCTGCAGTCCAATATGAAACTGTGTAATGCTGAAATCAGTGCTCTGACTGGCTACATCCACTTTTTCTAATATATATATTGTTCTTATGCATCATAAACTGGAATGGAATATTAAATGTAAAATACATACATGGCAGCTTCTTCCAGCTCCTTCTCTTTCTCTAGGAGTTTTCTCTCCATGCCCTCCGATATTGATCTTAAAGTCTGTTGGGGAAGACACAAGGAGAGGAGCAAAGGGTAAATAAGACATTTATACTCTGTATTGGAGGAAGCATGAGGGACAGAGACAGTGATCCGGACACTTACTTGAAAGGCTTCGGCAACCTCATCTCGGTTTATTTTGATGTTTCTGAGCTGTGGGAGAAAAAACTCAATGTTATACAAACACTGCATTGTACCCATGTTATTAGGGTTCCTATGAGGGGCCTCTGTGCATAACCCACACTGCATTGCAACAGTTTTTGCTTTTGCTTTGTTGCTGCTGAAAATGGGACTTAGGTGGGTGAGTTTAGAAGAGATCCAGTCAATAATACTGTTACTACTGTTACTAAGGCACCCAGTCACTAATATTAATACTAATAATGCCACTTACAGGTGATTCCGGTAGCTGGAAATCAGCCACAATCTTGTCCAGTTGTTCCTGTAACATAAAAAAAGTGTCAGAGTGAGGGAGAAATGGATTAAGCAATATTATCAGGTAGATGAGAAGCAGAAATATGGAGCAGCGCTGCTGTGCAGTTCCCATTCACCTGCAGTGTCACTATAGGCCACACATCAGTGATATGTATATAATTATAATAATAATTAGATATATGTTTTACTGTCGGTTCTTGGTTTAAAGGGCATAAGAACCAAATACACACAACAATAGGAATTTACAATAAATATTAATGCTTCACCCGCATGTACATGAAGGCCACAGGGCAATGTTTTTATAGACATGGGGATAGCATGTTAGTTTTCTTCTCAGTTTGGGATATAAAACATATATATTCTCCTCTATAATTAGTTTCTAGTCTGGAGGTGCAATAGCTGACTACATTGTATAAGCCAAGAGCTGGCAATCTAATGCCACACTGATTCAAAATAAATTACAAATAGTTAATGGACTGAAATAGACATAGGGCGCAACAGTCCATGAGAAATAAAAGGCCTGGGGACACAATATTTCTATAATAATAATAATTCCAATCTAATATCATTTATTCCCTATTTTAGATTCCTTACCAGATTCATGACCACGTAGATGAAGTAGACTAGGTTCGCCCTAGTCAGGTACTGGTGGGTGACTGCATATCTGATGAGGAAGTTGGCTCTGAAAAAGAATTGCCATTGAGCATTAATACAAGATTTTATCTACTGCTGCATTGCATTTCTACTAGGGGCCCTGGTTAACCTATATAGAGCCCAAATGATCCAAAAACCGTGAAAATAAAAAGGCACTAATAAAAGAACAATATCTGGCAAAATAATCTTTTTTAGAGATAGTTGAAGGAGGAAAAGTCAGCTAAAATGTTCTAAATTGCTTATGATGAATATTTATAAATAGGGCCCTGGTGTGGAGCCAATGGCCAAAGTCCATCCAATCTTGAAGCAGGGGGTTTATTTACTATGTGATGCTGCAATTAGAGAATGGGTGATTGGGTGCATGTGTCTGACCCCTGGCACACCTTGTACTTTATTCAGACCCCTAAGAGATAGTGTCTCAGGGGCCAAACAATACAGGACAGGTCAATTGACACCAAATTCTGAGGCCAATGAGGGATCCCATTTTGCCCCCTTATCTTTCCTACACACACCCCTGGGGCAATGACCAACAGTTCCCAAAAATAAGCAGATTTCTGTTTTACTTACAAGTCGTCCATCTGCCCGAACTCTCTCCTGTAGTGATGTTCTGCAAGGGAAAAACATTTCCATGAAACACTGAGCTAAAGGAGAGAAGAACATTCACATACAATTCTCTCTCTGACATTTTCTCCCACGGTCTGTCCGACTTTCTCCCAAACTTTCTGCCTTCAAAAGATCTCTTAAAATACACTTATTTAGAGAAACCTCCCCTCCCTCTGCTTAACTACCAAATGCAATACCACATACAGTACCACATCTCTCACCCGCTTATATCTGATCTTGCCCACACCTTGTGTCTTATTCCCTTCCCTTTAGATTGTAAGCTCTTTTTGCACAGAGCCTTCCTTACCTTTTGTACCAGTATTGGTTGTGATGTATGTAACTCCATATGTTCTATGTTTGTAATTAATGTGACTTAGTTGTATAAACACATTTACTTTACAGCACTGCAAAATATGTTGGCGCTATATAAATACATGTTATTATTAATAATAATAACAATAAACCAGCGCTACAGCCTTTGAAACCCTAGCAGCCTACTGAGAAGCCCATTAAATAAAGGAATGGATGACTCATATAATATTTACCATAAAAATAGAGGAGACTTTCGATGTTTGTCTCCTCCTCCTCCCTGAAGTTCTTCCAGGTCAACAAAATCGCCTGTAAGAAAAGAAAGAGAGATACAATTTAGAATGGGTGTAAACAGGGCCGTCATCGAAATCGCAGGGCCCCATATGACAAAATTTCCTGGGCTGAGCCCACCACAACCCCCACCTACAGGTCCGCCCTCCCCACCCCACAGGTCCACCCCCCACATTGGTGACTAGGGTTCCCACATGTTAATAAAAAATACAAAACTATTGGTGGTCAGGACCCCCCATAAAAAACATTTTTGGTCTGGCCCCCCATCAAAAAAACATTTGTGGTCTGGGCCCCCATTAAAAAACATTTGTGGTCAGGGCCCCACATTAAAAAATATTGGTGTCTCGGACCCCACATGGGGAAAAATAATTTGTTTCCGGTGCCCCCCCCACATGATAAGAAAATTGGAGGCCAGGGCCCCCCTTAAACTTCCATGTAAAAAAAAACTTGCCCCCCCCAGAAGTTTGAAAGAAAATTGGTGACCAGGGCCCCACCACACAACAGGGACCACAAAAGTTTATCTTTAGGGGGCCCTGCCATGTTGTACTTAATTCATTAGTGTGGCCCATCTGCTGTAAGTGAGCTGCCAACTGCAGAAGGGAGGAGGGGAGCAGCATTTTCTTCCCTTATTGGTCACAGAATTTCAAGTCCCGGTAAAGCTGCATGGCGATTGGATGAGCTGGAGGGGAAGTTCAAACCTCAGCTATCCAATCCAGCAGCTCAACTGGGACTTAAACTCTGTGACCAATAAGAGAAAGTAATGGACAGAAGATACCTCCCCCTTTGCTCCCGCCCTGCCTTCCCGAAGTTGGCAGCTCTCAGAAAGCAGGGGGGCCCCCGGCTAATCAAGTAAGTGCCGCGTGACCGGGCCCCCTACAACTCTCTCCCCTCTCCCCTCCTGATGGCGGCCCTGGGTGTAAATGCCGCCTGTATCATGTCCAGTTTAGATGAGGGAATGTTTTTTCTCTTTTTTGGAAGTACAAAAGAAACAGATACATTACCTCCATCTCTATGGAGCGCTCCATGATGTTTCAGCCGTCTAAAGGAAGAAAAATGATACAAATCAGCAATATATTCGGCACAGCAATAGTTTCCCGTTTCAAAGACTTTAATATGAATGTGACAGTCGTTATTGTGTAGTTTAAGTGTTATCAGGTGAAATAAAGTACGAGATTAAGAGACAGATATTTCCTTATCTTTATTTCCCGGCATATTGTTACCCTCAATGTTAAATGGCACATTATAATGCTGGTGATTGTGTTGAATTTGATTCTTTTAAGGGATACATGTACTGTGAATATGAATGAATTTTGTTACAACAGCGCCACCTGCTGGTCATTTTCCCACCAGTCTGACCAGCAAGTAGTCAAGGAAGTTGTCAGGAGAAAGAAAGAGGCTGATGTTCTTCTGCTTAGGAATAAAATTATAAGCCTTTTTCACATCTTTCCTAAACAGAAGAACATCAGCCTCTTTCTTTCTCCTGACAACTTCCTTTGTACTGTGAATTCATATTCACAGTACAAGTATCCCTTAGTATCTTGGAATCAAAAGAAAATAAATAATGAATGTCAATAATAAAAGTGCTTAAAATAGCCCCCTCATCAATTTTACATTCACTTATTTTTAAGGTTTACTTATCCTTTAGAGGTGAACCACCCCTTTAAAGTCAGCCAATAGCGTGATTCTATATGTGTCTGGTCACCTTAACCCTCGCAGAGCATTCTTTACACTTCATTGATCTGCATTTACATTTACAGCAGCCATAGTGTATTGGGTGCAGAGTGGGAAAACACTGGGGTTAATACAAAGTCTCATGTGAACTTAAGGCAGAGTTGCTCTAACAGATATAATACAAGTATCAATTGGATTTTTTCAAGGTTACCTTTCAAAAAAACGCAGAAGCCGTAGATGTTGTCGCTTCTGGAATGAAAAAAAAAGGCACCGGCACAAGGCCGGGTACCCCAAGGGGTCTCCCTGAGGAGACCCTGGCTATCCCAAAAACTAGTTCTGATAAGGATGGATTATATCAAACTAGGGGGAAGCCAAAAAATGCTCTGATGATGATGAGCAGCAAACGTGTGCAGAACTTGCAAAAAATCGCAAAGGTCGCAGGAATCGCGGCAAACACGCTGTAGCCCGATGTCTGTATATAGAGAGAGGGAATAAAAATAATTACAAGTCAGCTTTACGGATAATGCATTCAGCACTTCATATTTCCCATAAAATACAGAGTATGGGAGAGATCTGACTATTTTACCCTTAATTTTAGCTTTGCGTCTCTAGAAATTCCCGGGCCTCAGATTGTACAAAACTGTAAGTCTGATCATAGCGACCAATAAGAAATGAGCATTGGCACCGATAAAGCAAGGACATAGTACACTGGTGCAATTTACTCCACGTTAGTAAGAATGGCCCAGTTATAGAGGTACAAGAAATAGCAAGTAGTATTAAATGGTCTAGTTCAAATTAGTATTAATACATTGGTTGCTATGGATAATTGCACTTTTGTACCAAAAATCAAACAATGATCCTTCTTGTCCCCAACTCAAGGACAGACTCATTGGTTTGTTAGATTTTCGTCCAATGTTTAGTAGTCAGGAATGTACCAAATCCATTGTCTCAATTGGACTGTTGTTTTTTTTAAACATTTTATATCTGGTTGCTAGGCTCTTTGCCCTTAGCAACCATCCATTTGTCTGAAATCAGTGACAAAAGGAGGAACCACTAGTTAGGGGGCTGTAAGCCAAATATTCCCCCCTTTTTTTCCATTAAAATAAGGGTTATTTGGCAATATACAGGCAATATTAGAGGCAATATACACTTAAAGCGATTCTGACACCTTTTTTTTTTTTTTTTTTAACACTGCCTGTGGATTTCTGATGGTGTATTCATCTTTGCTGTGGTTTTTTTTTTTAAAAACGAAGTTTCCCTTACTTTTGCCAAGCGATCTTCAGTGCAGCCTTTGTGTCATCCATTTTGGATAGTCCATTCAGAGCTTCCGCTCCTCAACGCGTCCTGTTTGAAGCAAATCCGCCGACAGCCAATCGGATGCGTTTTAGTTATGATACAGATTATGCCCTTACTGCTTCAGCGTCGCGCGTGACGTCATCACGCATTGCGCCGCACCATGTGACTTTGGCGGCCAATAGGAAACTGCTATACCGGCTTTCAGTGTTATAGGCACGAAATTCGAACTTTTTAAAACAGTTGAAACTTTGTTGCCTATTGTAAGTATGTATGGCAATTCACTGCACTCACTGACACATATTTAATACACTTTTAATACATATTATACCTTTTCTGGACACGAATCTTTTAGGAGATATTTTATTGGAATAAATGACAGCCAGGCAGCATTTCAAGAGATAACATTATTTTTTTATATGGCTGTCTCCTTATTCACATACTTCTTTGGAAATTTCAAGACGCAATTAATTCTGCAGAATAACTTTTATTACAAGCTTACAGCTTTCCATATATAAGTTTATATACAGTATATACTGTATGTATGTTGCTTTTTTTCGTTAAATTCTCTCTTTATAGATCATTTATTATTTTCTATATTTAAATTAAACTTTTCAATTTTTTTTTTTTTTTTTTTATTAGATAGTTTTGCATTTATTTGTCAACAGTCTTTTTTTTCCAAATCGGGGTTATAGACCCATGTAAATACAAAATAACTGTAAGATGAGACATGTCATTGCTAATTATTCTTTTCAGGCCCATTACTATTTTTTTTAACTGCCTCTTTATGAAATTCATGTCTGGTTGCTATGTATATTTGGATCCTAACAACCAGATTTTTAAATATGTAAACTGGAGAGCTGACCAATAAAATAATGTAACATGTAAAGCCATCTCTTTTTTAAAACAAATTTCAAATTGTTCCTAAATATCACTCGATGTTCAGCACACAAATTTAAAGGAACAGTATCACCCAAAATTTTTTAATGTTTGTTTTTATTTTTTGTACTGTGTTTGATTCAGAATCACTATTGTAGTTCATAGATCGCTATTTAGCAAAGGTGTAAAATTTAAAAAGGCTATATGGCACAGGTTGAATAGTGAATAAAAGATAACACCATTATGTTTTACAGAGCTTATCTGCTGTGTTGATATACTACTGAGCCTTTTCTACTTTGAATGGCTGCCCCCATGGCTACACAGCAGCTTGTTTACAGAAACTATAGTAGTACTTATCTGTTATCTACTGTGTATCCTGTGCTTGAATGGCTGCCCCCATGGCTACATAGCAACTTGTTTATATCAACTATAGTAGTACTTATCTGTTATCTACTGTGTGTCCTGTGCTGGAATTGCAGCCTGTTTATATCAACTATAGTAGTACTCATCTGTTATCTAACGTGTATCCTGTGCTTGAATGGCTACACAGCAACTTGTTTATATCAACTATAGTAGTAATTATCTGTTATCTACCGTGTATCCTGTGCTTGATTTGCAGCCTGTTTATATCAACTATAGTAGTACTCATCTGTTATCTACTGTGTATCCTGTGCTTGATTTGCAGCCTGTTTATATCAACTACAGTAGTACTCATCTGTTATCTACTGTGTATCCTGTGCTTGAATGGCTGCCACACAGCAACTTGTTTAAATAAACTATAGTAGTACTCATCTGTTTATATCAACTATAGTAGTAATTTTCTGTTATCTACTGTGTATCCTGTGCTTGAATGGCTGCCTGTTTATATCAACTATAGTAGTACTCGTCTGTTATCTACTGTGTATCCTGTGCTTGAATGGCTGCCACACAGCAACTTGTTTATATCAACTATAGTAGTAATTATCTGTTATCAACTGTGTATCCTGTGATTGATTTGCAGCCTGTGTATATCAACTATAGTAGTACTCGTCTGTTATCTACTGTGTGTCCTGTGCTTGATTTGCAGCCTGTTTATATCAACTATAGTAGTAATTTTCTGTTATCTACCGTGTATCCTGTGCTTGAATGGCTGCCACACAGCAACTTGTTTATATCAACTATAGTAGTAATTTTCTGTTATCTACTGTGTGTCCTTTGCTTGAATGGCTGCCACACAGCAACTTGTTTAAATAAACTATAGTAGTACTCGTCTGTTATCTACTGTGTATCCTGTGCTTGAATGGCTACACAGCAACTTGTTTATATCAACTATAGTAGTACTCATCTGTTATCTACTGTGTGTCCTTTGCTTGAATGGCTGCCACACAGCAACTTTTTTAAATAAACTATAGTAGTAATTATCTGTTATCTACTGTGTATCCTGTGCTTGATTTGCAGCCTGTTTATATCAACTATAGTAGTAATTATCTGTTATCTACTGTGTATCCTGTGCTTGAATGGCTGCCACACAGCAACTTGTTTAAATAAACTATAGCAGTAATTATCTGTTATCTACTGTGTGTCCTGTGCTTGATTTGCAGCCTGTTTATATCAACTATAGTAGTAATTTTCTGTTATCTACCGTGTATCCTGTGCTTGAATGGCTGCCACACAGCAACTTGTTTATATCAACTATAGTAGTAATTTTCTGTTATCTACTGTGTATCCTGTGCTTGATTTGCAGCCTGTTTATATCAACTATAGTAGTACTCGTCTGTTATCTACTGTGTATCCTGTGCTTGAATGGCTGCCACACAGCAACTTGTTTAAATAAACTATAGCAGTACTCATCTGTTATCTACTGTGTGTCCTGTGCTTGAATGGCTGCCACACAGCAACTTGTTTAAATAAACTATAGCAGTACACATCTGTTATCTTATGTGTATCCTGTGCTTGAATGGCTACACAGCAACTTGTTTATATCAACTATAGTAGTAATTATCTGTTATCTACTGTGTGTCCTGTGCTTGAATGGCTACATAGCAACTTGTTTATATCAACTATAGTAGTACTCATCTGTTATCTACTGTGTATCCTGTGCTTGAACTGCAGCCTGTTTATATCAACTATAGTAGTACTCATCTGTTATCTACCGTGTATCCTGTGCTTGAATGGCTACACAGCAACGTGTTTATATCAACTATAGTAGTAATTATCTGTTATCTACCGTGTGTCCTGTGCTTGAATGGCTACATAGCAACTTGTTTATATCAACTATAGTAGTACTCATCTGTTATCTACTGTGTATCCTGTGCTTGAACTGCAGCCTGTTTATATCAACTATAGTAGTACTCATCTGTTATCTACCGTGTATCCTGTGCTTTAATGGCTACACAGCAACGTGTTTATATCAACTATAGTAGTAATTATCTGTTATCTACCGTGTGTCCTGTGCTTGAATGGCTGCCACACAGACACTTGTTTATATCAACTATAGTAGTAATTATCTGTTATCTATTGTGTATCCTGTGCTTGAATTGCAGCCTGTTTATATCAACTATAGTAGTACTCGTCTGTTATCTACTGTGTATCCTGTGCTTGAATGTCTGCCACACAGCAACTTGTTTATATCAACTATAGTAGTACTCATCTGTTATCTACTGTGTGTCCTGTGCTGGAATGGCTGCCCCATGGCTACTTAGCAGCTTGTTTATATATACTATAGTAGTACTTATCTGTTATCTACTGTGTATGCTGTGCTTGATTTGCAGCCTGTTTATATCAACTATAGTAGTACTCGTCTGTTATCTACTGTGTGTCCTGTTCTTGAATGGCTACACAGCAACTTGTTTATATCAACTATAGTAGTAATTATCTGTTATCTACTGTGTATCCTGTGCTTGATTTGCAGCCTGTTTATATCAACTATAGTAGTACTCGTCTGTTATCTACTGTGTATCCTGTGCTTGAATGGCTGCCACACAGCAACTTGTTTAAATAAACTATAGGAGTACTCATCTGTTATCTACTGTGTGTCCTGTGCTTAAATGGCTACATAGCAACTTGTTTATATCAACTATAGTAGTACTCATCTGTTATCTACCGTGTATCCTGTGCTTGAATGGCTGCCACACAGCAACTTGTTTAAATAAACTATATTAGTACTCATCTGTTATCTACCGTGTGTCCTGTGCTTGAATGGCCACACAGCAACTTGTTTAAATAAACTATAGTAGTAATTATCTGTTATCTATTGTGTATCCTGTGCTTGATTTGCAGTCTGTTTATATCAACTATAGTAGTACTCGTCTGTTATCTACTGTGTATCCTGTGCTTGAATGGCTGCCACACAGCAACTTGTTTATATCAACTATAGTAGTACTCATCTGTTATCTACTGTGTGTCCTTTGCTTGAATGGCTGCCACACAGCAACTTGTTTAAATAAACTATAGTAGTAATTATCTTTTATCTACTGTGTATCCTGTGCTTGATTTGCAGTCTGTTTATATCAACTATAGTAGTAATTTTCTGTTATCTACCGTGTATCCTGTGCTTGAATGGCTGCCACACAGCAACTTGTTTATATCAACTATAGTAGTAATTTTCTGTTATCTACTGTGTATCCTGTGCTTGATTTGCAGCCTGTTTATATCAACTATAGTAGTACTCGTCTGTTATCTACTGTGTATCCTGTGCTTGAATGGCTGCCACACAGCAACTTGTTTATATCAACTATAGTAGTAATTATCTGTTATCTACTGTGTGTCCTGTGCTTGAATGGCTACATAGCAACTTGTTTATATCAACTATAGCAGTAATTATCTGTTATCTACCGTGTATCCTGTGCTTGATTTGCAGCCTGTTTATATCAACTATAGTAGTACTCGTCTGTTATCTACTGTGTGTCCTGTGCTTAATTTGCAGCCTGTTTATATCAACTATAGTAGTACTCATCTGTTATCTACTGTGTATCGTGTGCTTGAATGGCTACACAGCAACTTGTTTATATCAACTATAGTAGTACTCGTCTGTTATCTACTGTGTATCCTGTGCTTGAATGGCTGCCCCCATGGCTACACAGCAGCTTGTTTATATAAACTATAGTAGTACTTATCTGTTATCTACTGTGTATCGTGTGCTTGAATGGCTACACAGCAACTTGTTTATATAAACTATAGTAGTACTCGTCTGTTATCTACTGTGTATCCTGTGCTTGAATGGCTGCCACACAGCAACTTGTTTAAATAAACTATAGTAGTACTCATCTGTTATCTACTGTGTGTCCTGTGCTTGAATGGCTGCCCCCATGGCTACTCAGCAGCTTAATCAGATAGTAGCTCCCTAACACAATAACATTTATGTTGTTTGTGTGTTTTGACTAATATTGCTAATTTACTAATCTTAATGCTACATTTATTTCAGCTTTTTTCAAGATGCCTCAATGTATAGTGAAAGGATGTAGCAGTAGAAGTAATATTAAAACTAAATTAAAAAATATTATTCTACACGTCTTTCCAAAAAATTTACAAAGAATACAACTGTGGTTAACATCAATTGGTCAATTTCCTGATGAACAAATTGTTTCTCTAGCTGCACGAATTCTTGAGAAAAAAAACACAGATAGTTTTCGGATCTGTTCACAGCACTTCACACCAGATTGTTATTTTCTTCAAAGAGAACGAAGGTTGCTAAAGGAAAGTGCTGTCCCCACTGTCTTCCCAGAACTTTCTTCAATCAATATGGAATCTGCAGTTAGTGTGGATGAAAACCCAGAGTCCATGGAAAAAGATTCACTTGATTCCATAAGCAGGCCAAGAAAAAGAAAAAGAAAAAATACTTTTAGTGATGCAAGCACAAACACTGAAACCACAGCGTATGTGGATAATGGCACTCAATGTGATTTTGACATTGCAGAAAAGTACGCTCAGGTACCTGAGGAATCACACATCTATGATCCTGTCATTGTGGATATTTTTAAAGAACATTCTTATAGCCAGTATGAATCCACTCATATGAAGCAAGATCCAATAACATCCCCCATTCATCATCCTGTGGCTCTTTCAAATGAAAATGACATTTTAGATATCAGCGGCATTTTTGAAGATTTTTTTAGTACTATTGAAAATGTAGATGTTAGTCATTCTACAGTTTCATCATCTCTGCGGTGCATAACTACTACACCAAAGAAAACGCCTGCAAACATAATCAATTTACCATCATTTGCTGAATTGACAATTATTTCTGACAAAACTCAACTTGAGGAATCTCTCAATGAATCTGTTGACGAAGCATTTGTAAGTTGTACAAATGATCCTGACTTTAGTATTGGCAGTGAGGCAATCGAAGAAAGCTTTGTTAGTGAACTTGATTCTGAAATACACGAGTCTTTTATTCTTTCTCAAGAACGCACTCTGCTTCTAGACAGAAAATTCCTAATTTTTGAATCCAGTTTAGATACCTTACTTTACAAAGTTAAATGCCAGGCTTTTTCTGATTGCAATTGTCTGGTTGATAATTTTACCAAGAAAACAGAAGGATCTTTACTAACGGTTATGGGTTACTGCTCGGCAGGGCACCGGTTTCCACTTTTTGAGAGTCAGCCGAGGATAAATCGATATGCAGCAGGTAATATTCTTATAGCAGCTGCTACATTGTGTAGCGGTTCCAGCATACACAAGGTGCATGAATTTTTTAATATAATAGGCATGGAGCAAATTTCAGAAAGAACTTTTTTTCGATACCAGAAAAAATTCCTGTTTCCTGCTGTGTACAATATGTGGCTCAAAGAAAAAAAAGAAGTCAAAAAAATAATCGGACGCCAACCAGTAGGCTTGATGGGAGATGGGCAGTGCGACAGTCCTGGATTTTCTGCAAAATATTGCGCATATTCAATGATGGAGTTATCTTCCAAAAAAGTAGTTGACTTCCAAATTGTACAAAAAAGCGAGACGAAAACCTCTCCAGCAATGGAAAAATATGCATTTGAAAAATGCCTAGATAGAATTATCGAAGCCGGGATGGATGTGCGTTTACTAGCCACAGACAAACATCCTGGCATTAAAAGTTTAATGGCTAAAAAATATGGTGGCATTCATCACGAATTAGATATATGGCATTATGCCAAGAATATTAAGAAAAAAATAATTGCAGCAAGTAAAGGCAAACAGTGCAAAATTTTGGCATCCTGGTCAGAGCCTGTCGTGAGGCATTTTTGGTGGTCTTCCAGAAACTGTCAGGAAGATCCTGAAATGCTTCGAGAAATGTGGCTGTCAGTTTTGCACCATTCTATTAACGAGCATACATGGAGAGGTGCAGAGATTTACAAAAAGTGCTCCCATGCAACACTCTCGAAAGAACAAGTTACAAGAACGGATTGGCTGATTAAGGATTCCCCAGCTTATGTGAAGTTACATGAAATTGTAAACAATCCACAGCTTCTACAAGATCTACCGCAACTTATACATTATTGCCATACAGGTGCATTGGAATCCTATCACAGTGTTATGCTAAAATACAGAACAAAAAGGATTCATTTTAGCATGGACTCCATGGAAGCCCGTACCGTTCTGGCCATTTTATCGCATAATAATAATACAGAGAGAAAGCAAGCTACAGTGACATGCCCTAGAAAGGGAACAGGCTCCAAAGGTGAAGCTAGAACAAACCTTGTTTTTCCAAGATCAAGAAAGAGATGGGTTGTTAGAAACATTTTCGAAAAAAGATCAAATGAACATCTGATTGATGTACTTGAAGAAATTCTTCTACTATGCCAAAACAAGATTTGCAGCAACTGGCAATCACGTTCATCCATTCTTCCAAAACATCTGACTGAGGAGCCAAAACCGGATAAGAAAGCAGCTGTAGCTGAACATTTTTCAAGATTTTAGTAGAAGTTAACATTACCGAATGTTTGTGAAATATTATACAACAAACAATGCTAAGTTTGCCATATTGTAATATACAAAAATCACTTATTTTTGTTAAAAAAAAACACCATATCTTTTGTTGAAAAAAAACAAACAAATTCCTAAGATTTTTTTTTAATTAAACAAATAGTCGCATGTCACTTCATTTGATTTAAATATGAGTGTAACTCTTTTTCATCAAATTAAAGCAAATTCTTCAGTTTTTTTTTAATTTAAAAAATAGTCGCATGACACTTCATATGTTTTAAATATGAGTTTAACTCTTTTTCAACTTTTTAAATATTTTTCAGCAATTTTCTAGATTTCAGTAGAAGTTAACATTACCTAATGTTTGTGAAATATTATACAAGAAAAAATGATGTGTTTGCCATATTGTAATATACAAAAATCATTTATTTTTGTTGAAAAACATACACCGTATCTTTTGTTTAAAAAAAAAAAATCCTTAAGAATATTTTTTTATTAAAAAAATAGTCACATGACACTTCATATGATTTAAATATGAGTGTAACTCTTTTTCAACATATTAAAACAAAACTGAAGCTTTCAATTGCTTTTGTATATTTTATTACTTCTAAAATCAACTAAATAAGAATGTATTGCTTGCATGTTTCTTAAAAAAGATCAGGCAAGTTTAAACTTAGAATTCAAAACATAGACTGGAGGGGTGGAGATAGCGAAAGGGATAGAGAAAGAGAGAAAGAGGAATAGAGAGAGAGAAGGGGATAGAGAGATGGATAGAGAAAATGCAAGGGATAGAGAGAGGGAGAAAAATGGAGATAGAGAGGGATAGAGAGCTAGAAAAAGAGAGAGAGTGGGGTAGAGAAAGAAAGAGAGATAGAGAGGGAGAGAGAGAGAGGGGAGGCTAGAGAGGGAGGCAGGGGGAGGGATAGAGAAAGGGAGAAAGAGCAAGAGAAAAGGATAAATAAAGAGAGATAAAGAAAGGGATAGAGAGGGATATAGGAAAGGGGGATAGAGAGAGAGATTTAAAAAGATAGAGGGATAGAAAGGATCAAGAAAAAGCATATATTTATTATGGATGGAGTTCTCTCTAATTCATTGCCAGTCTGCTGCAAGGGGAAGGGTACTCAGTCCAAATATAGTTAATAAGTTAATCATTAATGCCTTGTCCATCATACAGTTAAGAATCCTGGTACTATAAATAGTTGTAGATGTGTAGTAATTAGGGATGCACTGAATCCACTATTTAGGATTCGGCCGAACCCCCGAATCCCTTCGCGAAAAATTCAGCCGAATACCGAACCGAATCCGAACCCTAATTTGTATATGCAAATTAGGGGTGGGAAGGGAAACACTTTCTACTTCCATGTTTTCTGACAAAAATTCACACAATTTCCTTCCCACCCCTAATTTGCATATGCAAATTAGGATTCGGATTCGGTTTGGCCAGGCAGAAGGATTCGGCCGAATCCTGCTGAAAAAGGCCCAATCCTGGCCGAATCACGATCCGAATCCTGGATTCGGTGCATCCCTAGTAGTAATGTTCATGAGATGGAACTTGACATCCAAAGAGTTTTCCTTTGCTGCATGCCAGCTGGTGATTTTTTTATGTTAAAGTAAAAAACAAACAAAGACTTTTAAAATTTTTATTTTTATTAAAACGAAGGCACTTGTCATTTCATTTTTTAAATATGAGAATTTTTTTCAACATATCAAAGCTATTTGAAGCTTTCTAGTGTTTATATATTTTATTACTCAAGATAACAAGTAACTTTATTTTACATTGATTCAGACACGTTCATATCCTGCACACCTTTCTCAGCGTAATCACTACATGCACTGAGTTATCTTCCAGGTTACTACACGGATGCAGAGCTGAGTGATACTTCCATAGGCTGAAGTCCTGATGTAATACGTGGAAGGATCATGCCGCCACCAGCCCTGCGTCAGTAAAGCAACCCAGAAGATATACAAAACAGTTGAAGCGATTTAATCAGCATTTTAATTCAGTTGAAGAGATCTTTTAGGTGGGTCAGAGGGTCAGTTGAGAGGAGGTTTGCGTGTTCAGTGTAGAACGGACTCTTCCAGTGATCAATTTTTTTTTTAACTTCAGACAGAAGCCACATCTGAGTCCCCACTGCCTTCAGGGCAGTCCAATGTGTATTGCAGAGAGGCTCCCTCTGTATTTCACTGCACGATCAGTAGCAGAGAGAGCATACTCTTTCATGTGCGAAGGATTTGTATGTGTATGTGAAGTGTACAGGGATAAATCATGTGACTGCTACTACTACTGAAACAGAGTGAGCCTCACTGCAATACAAATTGGACTGCCCTGTAGGCTGTGGGGAGGGGCGGGGACACAGATGTGGCTTCTGTCTGATGTTAAAAAAATTAAAATAAAAAAAAAATGATCACAGAAAGAGTCAGTTCTACACTGAACTCTGCCAAGAACAAAGGTGCAAATGCCCTGCATCAACTTGCTCTCTTCGATGTTACACATATATTTTAATAAACATGCACAATAAATAGTCACAAATAGCCAAACTCAAAAACCATCAGCATGACCTATAGGTAACTTCAAATGAATATTCTTTTTTTTTTTTTAAATATGTTTTTGAAAAGTCAACTTCTCTGTAAATTAATTGAAATAGAGAGATTTCATATGGCTTAATATACCGCCATCCTGAATCTCAGCAAAGGCTGTAGGATGTGTTACATATATATATATATATATATATATATATATATATATATATATATATATAAATATATATATATATATATAAAAATATATATAACTACACTCATAGAACTTACTTATAGAGTATTACCCCTGAAAAATGTAATCTTCATTTTGGACACTACTTGTTAGCCTTCATCAGGAAAAGGAAGAAGGTTTGCAAGTAGGGGCCAAAATAATAATTAAAATTTATTTTGTTTTACGCTATGAGAAAGCAATGTGAGTGTGGTTATTTGTAAATACATATGTATACAATTCATACCGGCAGTAAGTAAACAACCTTACACAAATTTTTAATCCAAATCAAAAGCCATGTCAGCAGCTGCGTAGTCCTGCAAAGGTATGAATCCCTGATATACACCATAAGAATCTGGGAATACAGTACGGATGGCTTTGACCACACAAGCAGGAACTGGTATGCGGTTGCGTCTTCCAAGAAATTCGTTTGTCCATATTATAAATGTTCTATAAGCCGTCATACGTAAGTATCTGTTGAAAATTAATATATTATTATACAATTATATTGATAGCTAAGTATACATTAGATAAACCTGTGACAAATATTCAAGATTGATATGCATGCAAGTTTATTACTTAATTCTTAATATAACAGATGGTGGGTTCATACTAATCAGCACTAGGTCCACCTCTGTATTTATAGTCACAAGGAATACTGATGCTCAGTATGAAGAGTTAATTGGATCAGGGCGACACAGGGCGATCCTAGCGCAATTCGGCGCCCAGCGACTTTTTGCCGCAACATTTCGCGGACGAATATCCCCAAAAATTTTCATAAACTTTTGCACTGGCAACAATGTAAAATCGCGGTAAAATCACCAGCGCTAAACACACGAAGCGATTTTTTTTTTTAAGTCGCCCTAGTTGCCTCGCTGGCCAATTCCTGGCGAATACAGTTAATGAATTGTCGCGTGTGTTTAGCGCTGGCGATTTTACATTTACAGCAGCGCAAAAGTTTAGGAAACCTTTTGGGAATATTCACCCACGAAAAGCCTCTGGGCGCAGAATCACCCCGTGTGGCCATAGCCTTAAAGTGGAGTTGTCATTATGAATGTAAGATAAACATTACTTACTTTTGAGACTAGCCTCTAGTACATGACAGTGTTATGAGTATATCAGTCACAAGGTAAAATCACACTTTTATGCACTTGGGGTGGCACAAGCATATATAAGGCTAAGGACACATGCGGCGATTTCGCTGCGATTCTGCCCCCCGCGAATTTTCCCCGCATGTTTGCGCGACTATTAATCCGAAATAGCTTTCCTAATTTCGGCGCAGGCATCAATGGAAAAACGCGGTGCCAGCGAGGCAACTTCGAGCAACAATATAAAATGAATCGCCGCGTGTGAATTAGCGCAGTGATTTCGCTGCGATTTTCCATTGACAACAGTGCCGAAATTAGAAAAGCTATTTCGGACTAATAGTCGCACAAACACGCAGTAAAAAGTCGTGGCGGGCAGAATCGCTGCACAATCGATGCGTGTGTCCTTAGCCTAAAAAAAGGATAACATATATACATTACCTGTGATATTCATCATCGGAAGGGCGTCTGGTCATGCTCTTCACCAATCGTAGATTGAAGTATACTGTATCTTCATACAGACACTGTTTAATGAAAAATGGACTTTCAACTATACAGTTGGTTCCTGGTTGTATTAGGTCAGCCACATTTTGATATTCTCGACAACAAATAGATTCTTTGGCATCAAATCACAATTCCGACAACTACACCACTGCATGTTACGAAGTCTGGGATGAAGCTCTTCTGTTGTTGTCGTTTCGGAGCCCACCGCAACTCTTCTAGTTGGATTCATCGGAAAACACGGATCATTCTGTGTTTCAATGTTCCTTGCTTTTCGCATCATTGTTAGAAGACGATTGGTCTATAGAGTTTGAAGATTACTATCATATGTCCTAAAGCAACAACGTGACCACCCAAATAAAATCTGTATGCTCTAGATTTAACTTACCCTTTCTTGTGGGGTCATAGTTTGCCATACTTCCGAATCTTTATCAAGCTCGAAATCTGCACAACTTGCCATGTTGAATGCAAATATGCACAAAATAATCTATTAAAAATAATTAATAATGGTTACTTGAATTATTTTTAAAATCAAACAAAAATGTTATACAAAAGTACAGCCTGCGAGAAACCCTAGCATAAACCAAACCCTAGCCCTATCAGTCTTCTGCAAAATACTTTTATAGAAACTATATTGTTCACGGGTATAGTTCTGTTTTAATTGTACTGTTGAAGCAGGGTAAACTTAAAAAAAAACAAAAACCAGTACAGTAAGTTCTCCATGTTACACTGCACTTCCCACCTAAAAATCAAATAATGTTAAACGTTTTTGGGTTTACAAATCTACATACATGTTTTAATGATGCAAGTTCTTTGATGCGGCTTGTGGATGACAATGTCTTGTGGCTTCATTGTTACAATGTTACCGGCTGCTATTCTTTTTGCGCTGTAAAAAACAGTAGGTATTTTTAAAAATTAACATCTGCCAAATATGTTAAGTTATATAGAGATAGAGGGAGAGAGAGATATAGAGAGTGATAGAGAAAGAGGGGGATAGAGAGAGAGAGAGGGGGATAGAGAGAGAGAGGGGGATAAAGAGAGAGGGGGATAAAGAGAGAGGGATAAAGAGAGAGAGGGGGATAGAGAGAGAGGGAGAGAGAGGGGGATAGAGAGAGAGAAAGGGGTAGAGCGAGAGAGAGGGGGATAGAGAGAGAGAGGGATAGAGAGAGAGAAAGGGGGATAGAGAGAGAGAGGGATAGAGAGAGAGAAAGGGAAAGTTATATAGAGAAGGACAGAGAAAGAGAGAGATAGAGAGTGAGAGATAAAGCTCGAGAGAGAGAGAGAGAGATTAGCCAAGAGACGTGTACCTGCTGAGGGAGCACTGAGGAAAGTTTGAAGGTCAGATGCAAGAGAAATTCCAATGTCAGGCTCAGCACATTTATCACATTTCTAGTGGAACTGTCGAGTGGGTTACAGATGTTCCTAAAGTAGTCAAATAAAGTGACGCTCAGTGGTTTGTTCTTTTTTGGTAGCCGGACAGCTCACTTCTCACCCTAATGAAAATGATTCAGAAGGCACTTCCAACAATCGCTAGAAAAAGGTAGAGATAGGGATAGAGAAAGAGAGATAGAGAGTGTGTGAGATAGAGAAATAGAGAAAGGGGTAGAGCGAGAGAAGGAGAAAGATAGAGAGAGAGAGGGATAGAGAGAGAGAAAGGGAAAGTTATATAGAGAAGGACAGAGAAAGAGAGAGATAGAGAGTGAGAGATAAAGCTCGAGAGAGAGAATAGCCAAAAGACGTGTACCTGCTGAGAGAGCACTGAGGAAAGTTTGAAGGTCAGATGCAAGAGAAATTCCAATGTCAGGCTCAGCACAGTTATCACATTTCTAGTGGAACTGTCGAGTGGGTTACAGATGTTCCTAAAGTAGACAAATAAAGTGACGCTCAGTGGTTTGTTCTTTTTTGGTAGCCGGTCAGCTCACTTCTCACCCTAATGAAAATGATTCAGAAGGCACTTCCAACAATCGCTAGAAAATGGTAGAGATAGGGATAGAGAAAGAGAGATAGAGAGTGTGTGAGATAGAGAAATAGAGAAAGGGGTAGAGCGAGAGAAGGAGAAAGATAGAGAGAGAGAGGGATAGAGAGAGAGAAAGGGAAAGTTATATAGAGAGAAAGTTATATAGAGAAGGACAGAGAAAGAGAGAGATAGAGAGTGAGAGATAAAGCTCGAGAGAGAGAGAGAGAGAGAATAGCCAAGAGACGTGTACCTGCTGAGGGAGCACTGAGGAAAGTTTGAAGGTCAGATGCAAGAGAAATTCCAATGTCAGGCTCAGCACAGTTATCACATTTCTAGTGGAACTGTCGAGTGGGTTACAGATGTTCCTAAAGTAGACAAATAAAGTGACGCTCAGTGGTTTGTTCTTTTTTGGTAGCCGGTCAGCTCACTTCTCACCCTAATGAAAATGATTCAGAAGGCACTTCCAACAATCGCTAGAAAATGGTAGAGATAGGGATAGAGAAAGAGAGATAGAGAGTGTGTGAGATAGAGAAATAGAGAAGGAGAAAGATAGAGAGAGAGAGGGACAGATAAAGAGAGAGGGACAGATAAAGAGAGAGGGACAGAGAAAGAGAGAGGGACAGAGAAAGAGAGAGAAATATAGAGAGAGAGGAATAGAGACAGAGGAATAGAGAGAGAGAGAGAGGCATGGACATAGAGAGATAGAGAGAGGCATGGAGATAGAGAAAAAGAGAGGGATAGAGAAAGAGAAAGAGAGAGAGAGGGATAGAGATAGAAGGGGGAAAGATAAAGAGGGAGAGGTATAGAGAGAGGGAGAGGGATAGAGAGAGGGGGATAGAGAGAGAGAGAGGGGGATAGAGAGAGAGAGAGGGGGATAGAGAGAGAGAGAGGGGGATAGAGAGAGGGGGATAGAGAGAGAGAGGGGGATAGAGAGAGAGGGGGATAGAGAGAGAGAGGGATAGAGAGAGAGAAAGGGAAAGATATATAGAGAAGGACAGAGAAAGAGAGAGATAGAGAGTGAGAGATAAAGCTCGAGAGAGAGAATAGCCAAGAGACGTGTACCTGCTGAGGGAGCACTGAGGAAAGTTTGAAGGTCAGATGCAAGAGAAATTCCAATGTCAGGCTCAGCACAGTTATCACATTTCTAGTGGAACTGTCGAGTGGGTTACAGATGTTCCTAAAGTAGACAAATAAAGTGACGCTCAGTGGTTTGTTCTTTTTTGGTAGCCGGTCAGCTCACTTCTCACCCTAATGAAAATGATTCAGAAGGCACTTCCAACAATCGCTAGAAAATGGTAGAGATAGGGATAGAGAAAGAGAGATAGAGAGTGTGTGAGATAGAGAAATAGAGAAGGAGAAAGATAGAGAGAGAGAGGGACAGATAAAGAGAGAGGGACAGAGAAAGAGAGAGGGACAGATAAAGAGAGAGGGACAGATAAAGAGAGAGGGACAGATAAAGAGAGAGGGACAGATAAAGAGAGAGGGATAGAGAAAGAGAGAGAAATATAGAGAGAGAGGAATAGAGATAGAGGAATAGAGAGAGAGAGAGAGGCATGGACATAGAGAGATAGAGAGAGGCATGGAGATAGAGAAAAAGAGAGGGATAGAGAAAGAGAAAGAGAGAGAGAGGGATAGAGATAGAAGGGGGAAAGATAAAGAGGGAGAGGGATAGAGAGAGGGAGAAGGATAGTGAGAGGGGGATAGAGAGAGAGAGAGGGGGATAGAGAGAGAGAGAGGGGGATAGAGAGAGAGAGGGGGATAGAGAGAGAGGGGGATAGAGAGAGAGAGGGATAGAGAGAGAGAAAGGGAAAGTTATATAGAGAAGGACAGAGAAAGAGAGAGATAGAGAGTGAGAGATAAAGCTCGAGAGAGAGAATAGCCAAGAGACGTGTACCTGCTGAGGGAGCACTGAGGAAAGTTTGAAGGTCAGATGCAAGAGAAATTCCAATGTCAGGCTCAGCACAGTTATCACATTTCTAGTGGAACTGTCGAGTGGGTTACAGATGTTCCTAAAGTAGACAAATAAAGTGACGCTCAGTGGTTTGTTCTTTTTTGGTAGCCGGTCAGCTCACTTCTCACCCTAATGAAAATGATTCAGAAGGCACTTCCAACAATCGCTGGGATCGTCTTTTTAAATTAACCCAGAAGTGCAAGTCTAAGGGTTAAACTCCCTTAGATAGTAATACATACATAGAGGGAAAGAGATACATAGAGAGAAAGAGATATAGATAGAGAAACATAGAGAGATAGAAAAAGGTAGAGATAGGGATAGAGAAAGAGAGATAGAGATAGAGAGTGTGTGATAGAGAAATAGAGAAGGGGTAGAGAGAGAGAAGGAGAAAGATAGAGAGAGAGAGAGAGAGGGACGGATAAAGAGAGAGGGACAGAGAAAGAGTAAGGGATAGAGAAAGAGAGAGAGGGATAGAGAAAGAGAGAGAGGGATAGAGAAAGAGAGAGAGGAATAGAGAGAGAGAGACATGGACATAGAGAGATAGAGAGAGAGGCATGGAGATAGAGAGATAAAAAGAGAGGGATAGAGAAAGAGAGATAAAAAGAGAGGGATAGAGAAAGAGAGAGAGAGGGATAGAGATAGAAGGGGGAAAGATAAAGAGGGAGGGGGATAGAGAGAGAGGAAGGGAGAGGATAGAGAGGGAGGGAGGGGATAGAGAGAGGGATAGAAAGAGAGAGGGAGAGAGAGGGATAGAGAGAGAAGGAGGGGGATAGAGAGAGAAGGAGAGGGATAGAGAGAGAAGGAGAGGAATAGAGAGAGAGAGGGGGATAGAGAGAGAGAGGGAGGGAGGGGGATAGAGGTGGGGAGGGAGGGAGATAGAGGGGGGGAGGGAGGGGGATAGAGGGGGGAGGGATAGAGAGAGGGGGATAGAGAGAGAGGAAGAGAGATAGAGAGAGAGGGAGGGGGATAGGGAGAGAGGGAGGGGGATAGGGAGAGAGGGAGGGAGAGAGGGAGGGGGATAGGGAGAGAGGGAGGGGGATAGGGAGGGAGGGAGGGGGATAGGGAGGGAGGGAGGGAGGGGGGGGATAGGGAGGGAGGGAGGGGATAGGGAGGGAGGGAGGGAGGGGGATAGGGAGGGAGGGGGATAGGGAGGGAGGGAGGGGGATAGGGAGGGAGGGAGGGGGATAGGGAGGGAGGGAGGGAGGGAGGGAGGGGGATAGGGAGGGAGGGAGGGAGGGGGATAGGGAGGGAGGGAGGGAGGGGGATAGGGAGGGAGGGAGGGGGATAGGGAGGGAGGGAGGGAGGGGGATAGGGAGGGAGGGAGGGGGATAGGGAGGGGGATAGGGAGGGAGGGAGGGGGGGAAAGAGAGGGAGGGGGGGATAGAGAGGGGGGGGGATAGAGAGGGGGGGGATAGAGAGGGGGGGGGAGGGATAGAGAGGGAGGGGGAGGGATAGAGAAAGAGGGGGATAGAGAGAGAGAGGGGGATAGAGAGAGGGAGAGAGAGGGGGATAGAAAGAGGGAGAGGGATAGAGTGTGAGAGAGAGGGATAGAGAAAGAGAGAGGAAGATGGAGGGAGGGATATAGAGAGAGAGGGATACAGATAGAAAGAGGGATAGAGAAGGAGATAGAGAGAAAGGGGGATAGAAAGAGAGAGATAGAAAGGCAGATAGGGATAGAGGGAAAGAGAAGGGGGATAGAGAGAGATAGAGAGAGGGGTAGATAAAAAGAGAGGGAGGGATAGAGAAAGAGAGAGTGAGAGATAGAGTGAGGGATGTAGAGGGCTAGAGACGGAAATGGAAATAGAGAGGGGGATAGAGAGCTAGAGAAGGATATAGAGAGAGAGGGATAGAAAGAGGGACAAAGAAAGAGAGAGACAGAGAGAAAGGGAGAGAGAGGTGTTAGAAAGAGTGAGGGATAGGTGTATAGAGACAGGGAGAGGGTAATAAGAGAGAGGGATAGAGAGGGAGACGGAGAGAGAAAAATATATATATACACACACACAATTGCTAAAACACAACCTTGTTTGAGGGTTAATAAAAAAATGCCTTCAGTGCAGAGAGTTCATTACTAATAAATTGAATGCTGCGACTGCTTTGTAAAATGGCGCTCCTTATCTCACAACACCCCCTCCCTTTTCCTCTATGGTAAATGAAGCTCGTGTCTTTCACCACCTAACCCCTCCCTTCTCCTCCTCCCACCTGAAGATAAATTTGCTTGTTATTGAACTGTATGTTTTATGGCTGAGCCGTGCATTCCTACCTCCTCCTCCAAGGAAAGACGTCTCCCTGCTCCTTCAGCAAAAGGCAGAAGATATCGCGAGAAGTGAGGCAGATTAGATAAGTGAGTCACATGACTCCACAACGAGCAGCACGCAGTGTAAGGGCAGGCTTTCTACAAACCTGACAAGCAACGGCTCACAAGAGGTGAGTAGGGACTGTGAAGAGTAGGGTCGTGAAGTCGGACGGAAATGGCACAAAAAAACAAAAACATCACAAACTTGTTTACACAGCGTTTTTTTAAAAAAAATAAAAACGGAATTAATTTATAACACTGACTAAACTATGCAAATAAGGTATAAGCCACATCCTGTCAGTATCGCTTTAACACAGAGCCAACCAACGGACAAAACCAACTGTCAAATCCCTATGGGTAAAGTCATCTCTCTTCCATGGGCCCTGCTGTATGTCCCTCCCACTCATTTACTATCACCCCCTACTGTCCCCATGGCACGTGCCTCTGCTTCCCACCCCTAGTTCCAGACTTGGATAAAGGGAACATGTATTTAGCTACAATGTTGGTACATAAGAGCAGGGCTGGGGGCAGATACCCTGGGGCAGAGGAGTAAATCTCTAAGGAGCCTGTCAGTACTGAGAACACAAATTAAGCAGCTTATGGTGAGGTACAGGGGTCCTAAATGTTCCCTTCATTAATAAATGTGAATATTTGCTGACAGTCCTGTATAACTGCCAAATCCTGGTCTGTGTCTCCCAACCAGCACTAAGATTAAAGGCTCCTCCCAAGCCCATTTTAGGGGAAAATCTCCAAATTCACTAAAATCAGTGACAAGTGGAACATCCGCTAGTCAGGGGGGGTGTAGCCCAAATATTTCTCCTTTTTTCCCAATAAAAGAAGGGTTATTTGGTAAAAAAAAAGTCTCAGAAGGAATATACACAACGCAGAGCCAACCAACGGACAAAACCAACTGTCAAATCCCTATGGGTAAAGTCCACCTCTCTTCTATGGGACCTGCTGTATGTCCCTCCCACTCATTTACTATCACCCCCCTACTGTCCCCATGGCACGTGCCTCTGCTTCCCACCCCTATTTACAGACTGGGGGGCACCAACTATCCCTTTTTTCACTAATATAAGGGATATTTGGCAAAAAAAAAGTCTTGGAGAGAATATATACTTAACCCAGAGCCAACCAACGGACTAAACCAACTGTCAAATCCCTAGGGAGAAATGATCTCTCTTCTATGGGACCTGCTGTATGTCCCCCACTCATTTACTATCACCCCCTACTGTCCCCATGGCACGTGCCTCTGCTTCCCACCCCTAGTTCCAGACTTGGATAAAGGGAACATGTATTTAGCTACAATGTTGGTACATAAGAGCAGGGCTGGGGGCAGATACCAGGGGGCAGAGGGGCAAATCTCTAAGGAGCCTGTCAGTACTGGGAACATAAATTAAGCAGCTTATGGTGAGGTACGAGGGTCCCAAAATGTTCCCTTCAGTAGATTATATGAATATTTGCTGACAGTCCTGTATAACTGCCAAATCCTGGGTCTCCCAACCAGCACTAAGATTAAAGGCTCCTCCCAAGCCAATTTTAGGGGGAAAAATCTCCAAATTCACTAAAATCAGCGAGAGGCACAACACCCACACGTTTGGGGGCATAACCCTATTATTTACCTAAAATAAGGGTTATTTGGCAAGAAAATCTCTCAGAGGGAAAGTACACTTACCTCTCACCAAAGTGACAACCAACGGACTGAACCAACGGTCACATCCCCAGGGTGAAGTCACCTCTGTTTCCTGCTCTTAAAGGGGAAGTGTCCCCTTTTGATGAGTGAGGTTTATATGGCATTTATTTCTAATTAGATGTGCAGTACATACACAGCCTATTAAGTACACTGAGCATTGCTTTGTATGTGTGGCCTATTGAGTCAGGGCACTGAGTCCAATGCCAATGGCAAGCCACGTAACAGAGAGGAATGCTGAAGCAGCAAACATAAGCCATTAGTGAGCCAGTACAGAGCCATATGGGTAAGTCATTAGACTACAGGACATTGATACATGAGAAATCTCTGGAACATCCACAATAAAGAGATGAGAATGAAACGTCTGGCCGTTCTGTCCCTTATTATTGGAGAAACAGAAGTAGATAATATCAGTAAGTACTGCAGGAAGCCCCAGTCTGCTTTGTACAAAGAGTGAAAATGTGTGTAGGGAAGTCATGTCAAATCTTTGCACTTATCCCTGTAAAGGAGCCTGTCTGTGTGCTGTGAGCTGTTACCTAGCAACCAGCTGTACAGGATCTCAGTGCTACAGGAAGTGACACAGCAGCTAGTGAGTGGCTGGCAGGAAGAGGAAGTAGCAGAAGAGAAAAGCCTGGCAGAGAGAAGCACACGCTGGACACAGAATTGAGAGACCAGAGAGCTGCCGGTGGGCCCAGAGAGCTGAGAGGCTCCACCAAAATCAGACATTTGGATCAGGCTGGGACAGGGAAGCCTCATACTGTGCCTGGAGAGACAGAGAGTGTGAAAGGAATCCAGACTGGAGGAACAACCAGCAGGAGATTCCTATCTGAGCATCCAAAGGGGCTGCTAGTCTCACTGTATGTCTGACTGTGCTGGACTCCACTCAAGACAAACTGTAAAGCATCTAAAGAGGATTTGGAGTGAGGACTGATATTTAAAGTGACAGGGTACTAAAGGAGCGCTCGCAGATTTCTACACATTTCTATTAGTTGGACTGTGAGGAGCCATCCGTTACTTTAAAGAACTTATCCAGTTATTTAGTCTGACAGACCACGCAAGCAAGTTAGTTACTGAGGCCCTATTGCCACCGGTTAGTGCTGTCTCTATTAGTTGCCCATTTATTTTACATAAACAAGTTCTGTGTAACAAATAGTGTGTGTGTTTTATTACTGTTAGGGATGCACCGAATACAGGATTCGGTTCGGGATTCGGCCAGGATTCTGCCTTTTTCAGCAGGATTCGGCTGAATCCGAATCCTAATTTGCATATGCAAATTAGGGGGGAGGGAAATTGCGTGACTTTTTGTCAGAAAACAAGGAAGTAAAAAATGTTTTCCCCTTCCCACCTCTAATTTGCATATGCAAATTAGGGTTCGGTTCGGTATTCGGCCGAATCTTTCGTGAAGGATTCGGGGATTTGATCGAATCCAAAAAAGTGGATTCGGTGCATCCCTAATTACTGTGTTCCCAATGGGGCCACTCGTAGGTTCCCACTAGGTGGAGACACTGCGCTACTAAGTACCAGGATCATACCTCCTAACTGTCCTGTTTTTAGAGGGACAGTCTCTCTTTTCAACCTGCAGTCCGTCATTTGTACTGCAAAGTCCTGTTTTTCTCTGCACTGAACAGCCAGAAAAAGAAACAAAGTTTCTAACTTAATTGGCTTTTGGTAGAGAGCCCAGAACAGCCGCAGCAGAAGATAAGATACTTTTGTAACAATTTCTACATAAGGAAATAAGTAATTGTAACAGGTCCCTTGGGAAATGTTAGACTCACAGCTTAAAGGGCAATTCATCTATATTAGAAAAACTATAATAATGGGAAAAAAACTGAAATATGTTCAAACTTTGATAACCTGCCATATTTTGTAAAATGAACATGCTAATTAGGGGACAGAGAGCAGAATTCTGCAGGGCAGCAGCTGAAGAGTGGAGCAGGAAGCAGTGCAGGAAGTAGTGCAAGACCAGTACTGGAAGTAGAGCAGGAAGTAATACAGGAAACAGTGCAGGAAGTAATACAGGAAACAGTGCAGGGCGTAGAGCAGGAAGTAGTGCAGAAAGTAATACAGGAAGCAGTGCACGAGACAGACTGGAGGAAAGAGGATCAGTTCTGTTCTGGACTTAGAATCGACAGCACAGAGATGAGTTGGACCAAGAAATGACAGGCAAAAGTATTGAGCAGGAGGAGAATCAACAGGTGGTGACTTGGGCAATGGGGATTGGGAGGAATGTAGTGGCTTCCTAGTTGCTTTGGTCTGTCACACTCAAGCTCACCACCAGGGGCGCTCCACCAATGAAGCGAGTTGAGACACTCGCCTCAGGCGGCAGCACCCCCCTGGTTACCAGGGGCGGCAAAAATGCCGCTCCTGGTAACTAAGAGCCGAATTTCCGGTTTTCAACCCGGAAATTCAGCTCTTCTAGTGCAGAGAGCGCAATCGCGCTCTCTGCACTAGCGTCTGCGCAGAAAATGTGAGCGCCGTGAGGAGGGGTCGGGGCGGCAACGGAAGGCCGCCTCAGGCGACATAAAGGCGCGGATCGGCGCTGCTCACCACACATTCAGACCAATCTGATTGGACAGATCATTGCATTGTACCAAATTGGGCCTATATTGCTAATACAGAGTTCTTTCAGGGTAAATCAGACTTGGAAGGTTGAGAACCTGGCACTGATATGTTTGCAGTCATCCACCCTATATACCGGGGCCCCCGGACTGGCCTCAGATCAGATTGAAAGACTGAACAGGTCTGTGTATGGCTATTTTAAATTTTTGGTTAATGTCTAGAGCAGGGTTCCCCAAACAGTAGCTCGCGAGCAACATGTTGCTCACTAAGCCCTTGGATGTTGCTCCCAGTAGCCTCAAGGCAGGTGCTTATTTTTGAATTCCTGGCTTAGAGACAAGTTTTGGTTGTATAAAAATTAGGTGTACTGCCAAACAGAGCCTCCTGTAGGCTACCAGTCCATATTGAGGCTACCAAACAGCCAATCACAGCTCTTATTTGACATCCCCATGGACTTTTTCATGTTTGTGTTGCTCTCCAACTCTTTTTTACATTTAAATGTGGCTCACGAGTAAAAAAGGTTGGGGACCCCTGGTCTAGAGAGTAAATCAACTTCTGACTGTTAATTATCTCATGGTGCCAGGTCTGCATTTGTCAGACACAGGCCAGCATGGCAAATTATCATGTTGGTGAGTGGCTGCTTGCAGCTCATTTAGTAAGCAGCCAATCACGGTGAGTCTGTCTAAACAGCTGATGTCTTGGGTATCTGCTTGCAATAACCGTTGTCTAGTGCACCCTACACCCCACCCACCTTGAGCTGAAACCTTTGTGCTTCATTGTAGAAGTGCAAAGAGCTGCAACTATGGGCTAAAACTGCAGTGCAAAAAATAAGGCTATTTTCACTCATTATTTCCACTTTACACCCTGTCCATGGCTTCATAAATGTCAGCTTCAGTTATGACTACTGAATGAACCAGTGAATAAGATACTTAATATAAAGTTAATGTCCCCTTTAAAATGCAACAAGTGGAATCACTAATTTGTCTGTTGTGGTTTTAGAAGCTGCTGCAGAAGAAAAGCGCAGGAGCGGAAGGCGGGATCCCATATCCAGGAACAGCCCCCGTAACAGCAGCTCCAGGAAGGCTCCAGGAGGAATGTCTCTAAGAGACTGGAGCAGTGGAGCAGGAATCTCAGAGGCATCTGGAGATGCTGAAGCACCTGAGGGAGCAGAATCTCCAAGTTCTACGCTTGGCCATGGTCCGGTAGGAAGGAGGGAGACTGGGAATGTGCTGTTGGTGTGTGTTTGTGTGTACGGCCACAGAATGACTGCACCCCAATGAACAGAAGTCTGTAATGTAAATCACTTGGTGCTAAGGCCAACTTAAAGGGCTGAAACAATATTGGCCTTTAAATTAAATTGTAGCATTAATACAGTAGCACAGTTTGCAGTTGTTCTTCATTTATTTATGGTTTGCAGTTTTGAAATAATCTAGCATTCTCCTAATGAACCGCATGGTGTCTGACAAGGAAGTGACACTCGTATACCCTCTTTATGAAATGGACACAAAACATTTTAATTGGATTAAATGATCACAAATATTTCATATTAAACTAATGTCCTTTGCTATATTGTATGTACATTATCATAAAGATTCCCTTTAACACAAGGGATTAAAATGCAAAAGGATTGTCAGGCCTTTTTTCCCTTCATTCAAATGTGACCCACTGTAGATTTCATGTTGCTGGCAGGAGGTAAAAGTCCCGCTATTATGCCGAAATATCTCCATCTTCCTACGGATACTGGTCCATCTTTTCCATCCTGAGACATGGTCTTCCATTCCAGTAGTTGAAAGCTCCAGTTCCGGTATCACGGCTAGATCATTAGGGAAGCAGCATTTTTCAACAGGAGAGGCAGAGCCACCTCCAAAATATCGACCTCCAGATCCAGGGACTGGCCGAGTCCTTCCAGAACCATAACGGCAAATATCACCGACGTAAAGTTGCTCTGGAGCTTTACCTGGAAGGGAAGGAAAGGAAGTTGTTTTGGGTTCCCAAAGACACTCAGAACATTTGGGTTGTGTTTAGGTTTTAAGGTTTTACACAAAGGTTTTCCAGACTCTATGGAAGAGCAGAAGGTGGAGTTAAAAAACTTTACCTTGTACGCCATGAGAATCCGGAAAACTCGGGACAGCAGAACTACCACTTACAACTGCAGTGAGACGGGAAATTAGTAGCTAATAACGAGTGGGACTGGAGGAGGCAGCTAACCTTTACCATAACAACTGTCATCTTCCTGGCCTCTGTCCCAGCTCTGCCATGTCCTTCATGTATCCCTCTACATCTGTGCACTGATTGGCTCTGGCGTAACGTAGGATCAGCTCCGCTAACTCCTCACCCTGTAACAAATATATCTTCTCTATTACTGACCAATGGAGCAGGGGTCTGGTCAGATCACCTGTGGGACATACCAGGTAGTGGGTTTACATTTAGGTCAGGGGGTTCTGGTCAAGCATGGTTGTGCCCACACAGGCCAGTGCTGGTTTTAGAATCAAAAAGCTTCCCTTCTTGTTCATGGAGTAACCCAACAATGTGAGTGTGATTGGTTGCTTTCACCTTGGTTCTGAAACAGCCAATCACAGTGAGATATTCCCAAGACATTGGCAATGATGTTCTGGTGCAGTAGAACCTGATAAAGGTGTGACACAAGCCTTGCACACTTACCTGGTGAACCTCTTGCATCAGGATATTTCCAGGGTGCAGGTCAGCATGGACGAAATTATCTGGGGGGGGGGAGATTGAAACAAAGAGATTCCAGTTTAGGCGATTGTGTGGACCAAGTTAAGCAGACATAGTGATTAGCATGTGGCTGCATTTGCAGCACAAGTGTACAACCCAAACAATCAGGGTTGGACTGGGACACTGGGAAAAAAAAACATGGTGGGCCGCAGCCCTCTTGGGACATTGCACTTGGGTGCTCCTAAGACTCTGCTGCTCTATTGCCCCCCCCCATGGGCAACAGTGGTACTGCAGCTAATCATCTATAAACATATGTATCTATGGACTTTAGCAAGAGAGAAATATGAATAAAGCAGCGCCCATATAACAGAAGCGCTTGCCATTTTGAGTAACATGTCCAACCCCAATGATCTTTTGTTTTATCTGGACAGTGTCTGGCTCTTGCAGGTATAGGGACAAAGGTTCTCCTTCCTAAAAACACAACACAAAATTGCCATTATTGGTATTAAATCATTTGCTATTCTCTGCACTACACAGACCAGCTCTGCTCCATTTCCCATAATGCTTTGCACACTGCTGTCAATCTTCTTACCCCAAGGCATTGTGGGAAGTACAATCTTGGCACAAGGAGCTCTATAACTAAGTTTTATACAGGTCATGGGCCTCGAGCACTGTTATATTTTAAAGCAGGGGGTACATTACGGATAAATTTTACCAGGTTATTCAAGGCCCCTGTCTATTAAGACTCTAAGAACTTACTTTGAAGGTCTCGAATCTAAAACACTTCTTTGAGTTTACCACTAGGAGGCAGCAGAGTATGGACTATGTGGGGCTCATCTGTTTCTGATGTTGGTTTCTGGACTCTCCCTTTAATTTATACAATGTCAGAAGTCAAGGGGGCACTAGAGGGGAGTCAGTTTTCTTATACGTTGTGCAGCTAATGGCAAATACTTCTACTTGAAGTTTAGGTTGTTTTTATTTTTTATTACCCTTAAATGGGATCAGCACCTACTTCTGTTACATTCTTTCAGGAGTCAGAACTGCCAGTGTCAAGATTAAAAACTGCAGATTGGCATTGCTTTCAATTGCAATTACATTTGCACATAAAATCATTGATATATATATATGAAAAAATAATAATGTACATTGGATTGTATGTTTGGGTGTACTACCCCTTTAATGTTACTCAAGCATCCTTCCCAGCTATCCATTAAGGTAAATACTGAACATAGAGGTTAGGGTTTTCTTTATTCTATGGCCCTGGGCTCTCCGGAGTTGCACTATGCAGGAATACACGTGGCTTCAATTTAGACAGGTTCTTAGATAAAGGCCGAAAGCATCAGATTTGGGATTCTATTGTTTGGCTCCACCTACCCCAATCTTCTTTGTCCCAAAAACATAAAGTAATTCCCAGTGACAAAGGGGAAATAAACCGACAGAACTGATTGGTATCGGCGTTTGCTTGTTCCCGTTTCTGCTTTTTTTTTTTTTTTTAACTTCCTGTTCGTAGACTGCAACTCCCATCATCCTCAGCCAACCAACAGCTGAATGTTCACTTTAACTACTGCCCATTTTAGAAGATTTTCAGCAGTTTAAGGCTGAGAGTAGAGGCAGCACAGAGGAAGGGGTGTAGGGTCGCTTACTCTTGTCCCGTTTTCTGCTAGTGACATCTCCTAGAAACAGGACGTGGGCATAGCAGGATTTCAGTTGTAATTTCTGTTTGTTCAGGGGGTACAGAAAGATTTAGGGTTGCCAGCGAGAACGATTTGCTTAGACTACCCGGGCACTATGGCCACTCACTCTGCTGATTGGTGCTTTGCTTTTATTCCCAATATCCAGAGGGTCGGACTGTGAAGCTGCAGCTGCTGATGGAAGTGATACCCCAGGAGATTCCCAGAGAGTCTGTTACCCTTGTCTCTTTAAATGACTACAATCCCTGCCATAAAGCAAGGCAGGACTGCTGCTCTTTTGCCAGACAGGAAGTAGAGACAGTCACATGATTATCCCCTCAATCCTATTTTACACAATATTTCCCATCAGTTTGCGCAGAGCTGTACCCACTTAGCATTGTATTAAAGGGGCATTAGATTACGGATCTTCAGAGGAATGGAAGGCATGTGCTGATCCTAATTTGGCCACTGGGGGGCACAGTTTCATGGGAGTGTATAGACAAGATTTCATTTAAGCTCAGTAGAAGTGCAGTAAGTTTTAACCTGTGCTTATAGGTAAAGGGCAAGTAAATCTCTGCAAAGAGTTTGATCAGAAAAAATAGTATTTAAATCCCACATTTATTTAGAAAAAAAAGGTGAAAAAGAGAGAATACATTTGATAGCACTTTTAGTACAGTTCTGTTGACCCAGGGGCCCGACGAGGGCCAAACCCCCACATACAAAGGAGTGAAATGATGAAAAGATCTTGTTCCAGAAGCTTCTGTACAATCTCCATATTTACACTTTACACAAAATCATAGAAAGTGGGGGGAGCGCAAGTAGTAGGGGCGCCACCTGGTCAGTAAAAATGCTGCTTAAAGTCAATGTTATTAAAAATGCAGAAAAAATATATATAATTATATATAATTCTAGCAAAGGTGGCACCGCTATGTTCAAGTGAAGTCCCATTTAGTTACCATCCCCTGACTGTCACTCAACAGGATCCGTATAAATAACAGTCAAACTCCACTCTGATTGGCTGTTTCCATAGCCCTGGGAAGATACTCATGCTGTGATTGGCTAATATTCCAGCTAGCGGTTTCCTCTAGCCTTTTAGAATATTCTGATTGGCTGCCCAGTATGCAGTTATAGGCTGATAATTTTATTATATAGTCCAAGTCGAGGGTTCAATGATGACCCACTGGAGGTTTAGCCCGGGGAGAGAGGGGTACGGCTTTGGCCTATAGTGAATCTTTATCGTGTTCTGCCTCCTAGTGGTGAAACCTACACCCCACAAAGCCTATGCCCAAAAAAGGAGAAGTCAGTCAGGTTTGGGCCTTGCTTCTTATAGAAAAGGGCCAATATCTGTGCCGGGAAACAACCAATTGAATGTCCACACTTTTAATTTAAGTAGGGTTTGCATGCATACGAAAAGGTTGGAGTCTCCGTATACAAATAGTCTTTCCCATAAACCCATGAAGAGGTTCGCGTATGAGGGTGCAAACCGCGCTCCCATCGACGCTCCCCTCTTCTGAAGGTAAAAGGAATCATTAAACATAAAATAATTGGTATTTAACAGGAACTCCAACGCCTGTAAAATAAGTTTGTTTTGGATATTAGGATACAAGTTAGAATGTTGTAACCAAAATTTGATGGCTAAGGTCCCTCGGTCATGTTGAATGGAGGAGTATAAAGAGCTCACATCCAAAGACACCCAGACGTAGGAAGATTTCCATTGGATAGTCTGAATCTTATTAATACAGTCAGTGCTGTCTCTGAGGTAACTAGGAAGCTCCAGGACAATGGGTAATAGCAATTCATCAACATATTCCGATAAGTGTTCATTCAGGGACCCAATTCCAGAAACTATTGGGCGACCCTGAACATTAATAAGGCTTTTATGAACTTTTGGTAACCAATGAAAGATTGGAATACGTGGATTCTTACAGTAGATATATTCAAATTCCCGATCAGCCAAAATGGATTCAAACTTAGCCCAATTTAATAAGTTCAACATTATGTCCTGAAACCTCCTAGTTGGATCAAAATCCAGCAGCTGATAGGTATCTGAGTCTCGTAATTGTCTGAGGGCTTCGGATTTATAGTACTCAGTGTCTAATACAACCACCGAACCCCCTTTATCCGCGTTCTTAATAATAATAATAATGGATTTGTTGGATTGTAGACTAGTGACAGCATTGAATTCACTCTTACTTAAATTATGGTGACTCCTATTGGGGGATCTAGTATGTTTAGCCAGATCATTTGTGACCAATTTTTGAAACAAATCAATATAAATTCCTCTACTTTGTACAGGGTAGAAGGTAGACCTCTCACCCAGTTGGGTATGTGTCACAATATGATCTGGGTGATCACCCCTATATGATTCGAGCAAAAGATCTTGCATAGTATTGAAAGTGCACAGTTCTTCAAAGGAAAAAGTATTGGACTGGTAACCTCTATGTGGGGTGTCCAAAGCATCATAAGATTATCCCCAACCTCCGTATCATGTCATGTATGAGAAATATCCAAAGCATCTCCATCAAAATTATCATCATCAGAGGAAACCTCATTAATACGACCAGTATTATAATGATGCATTAGAGTAAGCCTACGTATAAACTGGTTAAAGGGATACTGCATACCTCCCAACTGTCCCTTTTTTGGAGGGACAGTCCCTCTTTTGACAGCTCAACCCGCAGTCCCTCATTTGTACTGGAAAGTCCCTCTTTTCTCTGCACCGAACAGCCAGAAAAAGAAACAAAGTTTCTCACTTATTTGGCTTTTAGCAGAGAGCACAGGACAGCCAACAGGTGCAAATAAGATACTTTGTAACAATTTTGAGGCACAAAAAAACTGTTTAGATAAGGAGAAATATTTTCAAACTTTCATAACCTGCCAAATTTTGTAAAATGAACATGGTAATTAGGGGGTGTGGTCACAGAACAGGGCGTGGTCAAACAATTTCGCTGTTCTACATGCAAAAAAAATTTTTGTCCCTCTTTTTACTTCCAAAATGTTGGGAGGTATGATACTGTCAATTTCCCAGCTGCCCCAAGTCATGTGACTTGTGTTCTGATAAACTTCAATCATTCTTTACTGCTGTACTGCAAGTTGGAGTGATATCACCCCCTCCCTTTTTTCCCCCAGCAGCCTAACAAAAGAACAATGGGAAGGTAACCAGATAACAGCTCCCTAACACGAGATAACAGCTGCCTGGTAGATCTAAGAACAGCACTCAATAGTAAAAACCCATGTCCCACTGAGCATTCAGTTACATTGAGAAGGAAAAACAGCAGCCTGCCAAAAAGCATTTCTCTGCTAAAGTGCAGGCACAAGTCACGTGACCAGGGGCAGCTGGGAAATTGACAAAATGTCTAGCCCCATGTCAGATTTCAAAATTGAATATAAAAAAATCAATTTGCTCTTTTGAGAAATGGATTTCAGTGCAGAATTCTGCTGGAGCAGCACTATTAACTGATTAATTTTGGAAAAAAAAATTTTCTCATGACAGTATCCCTTTAACCTACAATATAACATCAAATGTTCGTATATCATGATCCGGGACAAAATTTAAACCATAGCTCAATACGTTTACACACAGGAAGAGCAGGACACACACAGGGAGCATAGGGAAGACAGAGCAGGGCACACACAGGAAGAGCAGGGCACACACAGGGAGCATAGGGAAGACAGAGCAGGGCACACACAGGAAGAGCAGGACACACACAGGGAGCATAGGGAAGACAGAGCAGGGCACACACAGGAAGAGCAGGACACACACAGGGAGCATAGGGAAGACAGAGTAGGGCACACACAGGGAGCATAGGGAAGACAGAGCAGGACACACACAGGGAGCATAGGGAAGACAGAGCAGGACACACACAGGAAGAGCAGGACACACACAGGGAGCATAGGGAAGACAGAGCAGGACACACACAGGGAGCATAGGGAAGACAGAACAGAGCAGGAGACAGGGGAAACCTATCAGGACCACTCTATGATGTACTACATACAGTGACACAAGGCTGGTGTCCTTCCAGCAGTTTGTATGAGTGTGAACAGGTGAACAATGTGGTCAGTTTCAGTCTGGGTCTCAGGTGTGAACAGTACAGGGTTTATGATGTGAACAATAGAGGTGTTACAGGTGTGAACAATACAGGGGAATCATGTGTGTGAACAATACAGGAGTTTATAGACTAATTTGAGGTGAAAGTGCGTTGTGGTTCTGCTCAGCTTTCCCTCCCAGCCAGGAAGTCCCGGCCAATCATCGCTCCCCTCATTTGCATATTATTCTCAGGGGACTTTCCAGCCCGGACGCTGCTTCCCAGAACTTCCTATTTGCATACGTTGCCCCGCCTACTTTCAGCTTCAATTTAGCGAAGCCTGATTGGCCGGCAGGTGTGTATGGGCGTGCGTGTTCCGTGCCCAACCTGAGAATGAGGAAGCGCTGAGGTGAAATTGCTGCGCTGAGGGGTCGGGGCTGAATTTTGCTCTGTTGTACTGGCTCTTGCCAGCTTCCATCATGGCACCGGGGGGCACTGCTGGGCAGCTACTGGCGCTCACTCTTTGGCTGGGGCTTCTTACCTGTCCCGCCCAGGCATTTCGGATTGTCACTTCGGACTACAACTGCTCCCTGCCGGTAAGTACCACAGAGAAGCATGGGCGTCCACAGAGGGGGGCAAGAGGGGGCAGTGCCCCCCCCTGGGACTGTGCACATAAGTTTCCACCTGTTCGTGCATTGGCCCCAGCTTACTGTGGTTTCTGTTGCGATCCCTCGAAGATTTTTCTTCTGTGCAGCAGAGTTTTCTTTTAGCTCCTTCCCTAGGTGCTCGCTCCCCCCTCCCTTGTCACAGTGCTGCTGGATCGTATTACTTCAGGCAGCTGTGACAGAGAGAGAGAGCAGCCAGGGAGCATCTGATTGGCCAGTAGCACAGATTGCAGTGCGGGAGAAAATGAAGGAAGGAAAGCCCTAACTATTGCAGTCTGCAGCCTTGTACTTGTGAGTTCTGGGGGTATTTATACAATTACTTGCCCCTGTGCCATCTGTTTGTGTGTTCTGCTGGTATTTATGTATGTACTTGCACCTGTACCATCTGTTTGTGAGTTCTGGGGGTATTTATACAATTACTTGCCCCTGTGCCATCTGTTTGTGTGTTCTGCTGGTATTTATGTATGTACTTGCACCTGTACCATCTGTTTGTGAGTTCTGGGGGTATTTATACAATTACTTGCCCCTGTGCCATCTGTTTGTGTGTTCTGCTGATATTTATGTATGTACTTGCCCCTGTACCATCTGTTTGTGGGTTCTGCGGGTATTTATGCATGTACTTGCCCCTAAGCCATCTGTTTGTGAGTTCTGGGGGTATTTATGCATGTACTTGCCACTGTACCATCTGTTTGAGTTCTTGTCAGACAACCGGTATTTTGAAGGGTTGCCCGGGTCAAAACTTCCTGGATGGTTTTTCAAATTAGGGAAACTGTGCAGGATTCCCTTGATTGACCCGGCGATCGGCTGATGGCAGTGACACACCTACCTATCTCACAGGCCCGCCCACAGATGCCTCCTTGCCCCACTCTGGAAAATTTTCTGCGGACACCCATGCAGAGAAGGTAAGGAATGGGGCACAAATGTCTGTTCTGTGACCCAGAGCCGAGTATAACCCGCAGCCAGATCTAAAACCAGCCCAAAACCAGCCAAGAGGCGCTTCAAAAGTAGCCCAAAAACAGCACAATATGTGAAAAGCCTAAAAAATTAATTAATATATGTGAAAATAAGCCTCAAATTTTCACTGACTCGCGAATTTCTCCGGGAAGTAAAATGGGACGTATTTGTCCATTATCAGGGACGGAACTACAGGTGGAGGCCCAGGAGTTAATATAAAGCCCTAATTCTTATACAATTTCTATTAATATTCAGAAAACAGGTCAACCTCTAGACGTTTTGATTTTTAACTGCAAAATTGTTTGAAATTGAGGAAAATGCGAGAATAATGCAGCCTCTTTCTTTCTCCTGACAACTTCCTTGACTACTTGCTGGTCAGACTGGTGGGAAAATGACAAGCAGGTGGCGCTGTTGTAACAAAATTCATTCATATTCACAGTACATGTATCCCTTAATATGTTAGAATTAAAAAAATAAATAAATGACTGTACATTGTAAAAGTGCTTAGAATAGCCCCCTCGTCAATTTTTCATTCACTTATTTTTAAGGTTTACTTATCCTTTAAAGGGCATGTAAAAGCAAACAAATAAAATCCCATTTTTACCTTATTTAATGAAAAAGAAACCTATCTCCAATATACTTTAATTCAAAAATATGTACTGTTTTATAAGAAACCTGACTATATGCAGTGAAATTCTGCCTTCATTTACTGCTGTGGATAGGAATTGTCAGACGGTCCCTAACTGCTCTGCAGGGAAACAATCATACTTATGAACAGCAGGGGGAGCCCCCGCCTTACTTCCCAGCCATGCAGAACTCAAGCAGCTTTGTTTGTTTCCCTGTAGAGCAGTCGGCGACTGTGTAGAGATTTGTATTTGATTTTATTTTTGCCTTTACATCCCCTTTACTGTTTCCAACTCCAGCTGCAGGGACAAAGATCATGGAGCCAGATTTAAACAGATAAACTGGGATTCTATTTGGAGGATTATTTTGCTGCAGCCACTGGTTCTGCAGAGTTGGAGAAAGTTTGTATTAAACAATACAAAAACAAAAAAATCCACATTAGATTACATGACAACACCGGACCCAGTGCAGTCTGTATATTCTGATTATTAATCTGATTGCTGTATCGGCTTCTGGCAGATATTATTTGACTTGTGCTGTTTTGATCATTTAAGACGATCCCTAAGCAACCCAGACCACACTGAGCATGTGCACAGTCTTGGTCTTGCAAAGTTGTTTAACAAAGTTACAAGATGGTGACCCCCTGTGGCCAACTTTGAAAGCATAAATCATTTGTTTGATTAGGCTTGTGGTGCAGTAAGTTCATGTTTATGTTTAGTATACAAAATACAGCATTTCAAGCATTAGTCTATTTTAGACTTTATTTCCCTTTAAGAGTGACGGGAGACTGGGGTACCGAGAAGCGATGTGCGGGCCGGCCCGATATCTGCAGATCGGGTAGGTTGGGGACAACCTCGCACCCCCATTTGTGGGTGGGCAGGCCCGGATTTGTGGAGAGGCCACCAAGGCCCGGGCCTAGGGTGGCAGGACTTTAGGGGACGGCATGATGCCTAAACGCACCCACATTAGTTCAGAAGCACTGGGGATGAGCAGATGATCCGATCGTTTTTTCAATTTCCCGTGCACCAGTCCCCATTGTTCCAGTCCCGACCCGCACATAACTAGTACAGAGCCCAAAATCTGGTAATTCCAGACTTCTACGCATGTCCCATTGCATGCTGGGTATTGTAGTCTTACATTAAACTTGGCAGTTAGCAAATTGCTAAACAAAAACTTCATTACCCAACACGCACCGGGAGGCTTGGCCACATTATGGCAAGAAAAACATTAGCTGGTTTTCCTTGGCTAGTTTGTACATTCAAAACCAGGCTGGCCTTTCAATTAGTTGCCAAATTTGGCTGGAAAACCGCCAACCTGGCAACCCTGCCCACAGCAGGTGTTCAGTCTGGCCGGGAGTCAGCAGCTGGAGGGCCACGCGCAGGGGCACTAGTTACAGGTGGGATATTCCTGACAGACGTGTGGGAGGGAAGTGGCATAAAGCTATGGTTGCCACCTTTTTTGGAAAAAAAATACCGGCCTTCCAATATATTTAGATATTTTCCCTGTTGATAACATTGGGGTCAAGTATACTGGCCAGGCGGCAACCCTACATAAAGCAGACATGCCTGACCTGTGGCCCCCCAACTGCTATTTGATGTAGAACCCCCTGTAGCAATCGGCATGGGATGCTGGGAGTTGCAGTTTTAGCAACAGATGGTTGGACATCCCATCTCTCCTACATAACATAAAATGCCCTGTGTGCTTTAATCAGCATTATTTTCTCATGAGGGGTGGGTGATACTGAAGGCACAGGGGCAAGTGATGGAGGAACAGGGGCAAGTGATGGAGGAACAGGGGCAAGTGATGGAGGGACAGGGGCAAGTGATGGAGGGACAGGGGCAAGTGATGGAGGGAACTCAGGGGATGGTGATTACAGGAACACAGGAGCGGGTAATGCCAAGGACAAATTTGGACATACAGTGGGCGCCAGTTAGACTGAAGATCACTGCTGCTCTTTTATTTTGGGTTAAACTTTAATCAACATATTTTCTATCCTTTAGTAATGATTACTGGAATGAACTGTATTTAAAAAATTTTGGTTTTTTTTTTAACTCCGCACCAAAACATTGAAAAATGTGCGACACAACATGAAGTGAACAAGACTCACAAACGCAGTATCTCTTTCTTTCTGTTGCCTGGTTCTGACTCATGAAGCAGTTTAGCAGAAGTCTGTTCTTCCTCAGCTCTGACAATTGGATGGCGTCTGCTATGTTGTTTCAAGAGTCGGAGCCTGCAGTGCAGAGAATATACTGAATACGGAATCTTCCTTGAGTGAATGTTCCGTGAGACTGCACCCCAGGGCAACTCTGGCTGGGGCCTCGGTATAATCGAAAGTCATGTGACGTCGCTCTACTTAGAACTGACCAGAGAAATGTCAAATTTACTACTAATCCTAACATTCATGTAGCCGTTTGGAAGTTAGCATGGAAGTTGATGTTTCTGGGGTCAGTGACCCTGACAACCAGGAGAAATTTTCAGATAGAGTCTTAAAATAGGCATTATAGGATTAACAATTCCAGATAAATCATGCAAAATTAATTAAGTATAGACCAGTTGACAAAGTGCTTAGAATATGTGCATTCACAAACTATTTAAGTTTATTTAAAGGGTAACTTCCCCTTTCAAAAGACTGTCTGGCTACAGTTTCCAGTAGCCAGAGTATAGTGAGAATATTCCTTCCATTTCTGATCTGATGGGAATCTGACAATCCGAATGGACCGTGCACAATGATCCCTTTTTGGTTTGCCAGAAATAAAGGGGAACTACAGCTCTATACTTTTTGTAAGACGTCGATATTCTGCTTTAACCACTGGGGGATTTCCTGTTCTGACTGTTTCATCTCTATTTTTCAGGGGGTCACGTGCTCATTTCTGAACAGTAAGTGATTTAACTTTTTCTTGTTTGTGCTTTTGGTGTTTTTAAAATCAGCTGATCGTGTCCCTTTAATATTCTACTAACATGACAGCACTTACTGTGAGCAACTCGCCCTGTGACTGGGATCTGTACTGATTAACCTCTTCTTTGCCAGGCAATTGCATCGACAGTAGTTGGATCCACCCCCGTCAATGGACTCCATCTGCTCCCTCCAACTTAGAAGTTCTTCTTGTGGTAGAAGCGAATGAGTCGGGGGACCCCGTGCCAGTGTTCAGAATCAGCTGGACAGTGGCCCCTGATGGTGAGTGTCACACAAAGGGGAAACGATAGAATGTAAAATCCAACCTGTGCATCCACTAACAAACTGCTGTCCGTGGGTGTTGAGCTTAAACTGGATCAGGTGGAGGGGATGATCAAGGCCCAGTCATAGTGCTGATTTGTTCCCTGGGCACCCCTAGAACTATAGCAGGTTGACCGTTACCCCAATGTTTCTATATATCTGTAACCTTGTTATGAGCTAAGGGGGCCCAGTCTGAAGGCCAGTTAGGGGGAGATTTGGGGTGAGTGATTATTTGTACCCTGGGTACCCCTGGAACTATAGCAGGGTGACACCCCAATGTTTCTATATATCTGTAACCTTGTTATGAGCTAAGGGGGCCCAGTCTGAAGGTCAGTTAGGGGGACATTTGGGCTGAGTGTTTATTTGTACCCTGGGTACCCCTAGAACTATAGCAGGTTGACCGTTACCCCAATGTTTCTATATATCTGTAACCTTGTTATGAGCTAAGGGAGCCCAGTCTGAAGGCCAGTTAGGGGGAGATTTGGGGTGAGTGCTTATTTGAGCCCTGGGTACCCCTGGAACTATAGCAGGGTGACTGTTACCCCAATGTTTCTATATATCTGTAACCTTGTTCCAGGTCATTTTAATTGTGCTCTGCCTGCCTGTATTTCATATCACATGGCTTTACAATGACTTGGCCATTTATTGTTGTGCTCTCGTTTGGGCTGACTGGTTCTGTTTCACAGCCAGTATCCTGGGCCTGTTGGGGGCAGAAGTGTCGGTGATGCAGCGCAGCACTAATGAGCATCTGTGTGTCCAACTTCAGTTCGAAAACCAGTTCCCTCAGCAGCTGATGTCTGACAATAAGCCAGTAAGATGTTCTTATTTTAATATTCAGATGGTGGGAGGTATGATTAGGGGGGTATGTTAGAGAAATGACGGGATTGCAGGGCAGGGTTAGAAAGTGTAGATAAGGTTCATTAAATGTCTGTACCAGTCACAGGGACCTCTCGTCTCTCATATTTCAGTGGCAGTTTGTCTTCAGCAACTTTAAGGTTGATCCCGAGCAAATGTATGATGTGACTGTCCAGCACCTGCCCAGGCTGGTTAACTCCAACCTTAGGAACAGTAAAGAGATGTCTATCATTGTACCAGGTAAGTCGTGTTTCAGCTCCCCTGCCACACTGGTTAGTTCTCATTACTACCTGTTTCCTTACTAAAAAAAAGCCTTGGACTTATTTTATAGGTTCTTATAGTGACAAGTCCCTGCCGTTGCTTATCGTAAAACCTCCTTTCCCATAGTCTTTTGGAGATGTTCGCTAGGCAACCCTAGAAAATAAATTCAGATACTACCAGCACCCCCTGAGAATAGACTGCATGGACCTGAAGTTCATTAAGATCTGCCTTATATTGATCTAATGTCTTGTGTTTTGTAGGGTGCCGAGACAAAAGGATGAGTAAAACGAAGACTTGTTGCCAGCACGGTATGTTCTGTCTACCTTGAAAGTGAAGATAAATGTAAAAAATCCAGTTGGGCCAGTTACTTAAACATTAGCTCAGTAGGGGCAGGTCAAGCCTGTTAGTAGTAAAGAAGATGTGTGCATGTCTATGTAGATTTTGATCTACCAGTAGACTGCAAGCTGGTAAGTAGGTCACAGCTTCAGAGCACTGTCAGCCCTTTCTGGTGCTTTACATTATTATTTGGCTGGATGATCCATCTGTATCACTCCATCTGTATGTGGAGATAGGAAGGTGATAAATGGATTTGGTCTGAGCCTTAGCATTGCTCAGGCCACTGTGGATTCTGCTGGGACAGAGCAAGACATTTTAAAGTCAGCCGATTAATATTATGTCTCAAGATTGGGATTTACACACCCAAGTTCAGCAAATCAGGACAAATAACCCAATGACCACCTGCTGCTGCATTTATTGCTGATCCCTTACCTGAGAAATTTACAGGAGACAGAAAGTGTTTTAGGGGTTCTATAAACCAATGCGAGTCTTTTTTCATTTGCAGCCTCTCATAATTTCCTAATGACTCCCTCAAAGTGGTGTTTTATGTTAACTCTTCTGCAAAGGGAAGCTAAAGCTTGGGCCTCCCCAATTATTGAACATAATAGCCCCTTGCTTACTGATTATGAGGGCTTTTTAGCCGCTATAGCAATAATTTTTGATGATCCCGACAGCATTGCTTCACCGGAGCTCATTCTCCTGAATCTTTTCCAAGGCCACCTCTCTATCGTTGATTTATTCTGCAAAATTCAGGAGATGGGTATTTAAATGGAATCCTGCTGCACAAAGGTTTCATTTTAGGAGGGGACTAACTGGGACTTAAGATGAATTAGCCAGGGTAGTAACTCCAGAAGACCTTGCTGAATTCACCAAGTTATGTCTGACTGATCTACGTCTTTCAGAAAGGCAAGAAGAAGCAGAGGAGTAAATCTTTTACCCCTTAGTCTGACTCCTTTGCTACCCCTTCTGGTCCTACTGCTCATTCAGGTGCTGAAGAGCCTATACAGTTAGGATTTGTGAGGGGCCCCTTGTCTGCTAAGGAAAAGAACCTCAGAAAGTCTAACAAACTATGCCTTTACTGTAGAAAGAGTGGCGACTTTGCTGCAGTCTGACAGGCAAGAAAAGGAATGCCCAAAATCAAAGGACACTCATTCAGTTGGCTCGGAAATCTAAACACTATTTTCTTGCAGACTTGTATGCCATTAGTTATCATTGTAGAAAAACAGATATGTTGGTACAAAGCACAACAGTTCATCCCCCACCCATACCCCCCCCCCTTCCCTCCAATTGCTTTTTGGTTTTGCGCTCTACATGGCAAGTACAACACAGCTCTAAATTATAGTATGATATAAATTATATCAAATTATATATTTGTAATATATTTATAATATCAAATTATGAAACTGAAATATTAACACTTTCTCTGAAGCCAGGGATGTTCTTTATGTTTTAAATAAAGAACATTCAGAAAAAGTAAGCTTTGATGTCCTCCCAACTCTACCAAATGTAAGGTAGGTCAAGTGAATGTATTTACTTACCTGAAACCCCAGACCGGTGCTCCTATTAGCAGAAAACTGCATCAGCCTGGGGTTTTTCTAGTGAGCAACACTGAGCACTTCTCTTCCGGCTTCTTCTTTATTCAAATTTCCTGGGGAAGATGCAAGCGCAGTAGAATGAAGCCGACTTTTTAGTCTTTTCATTCTAATGCACATGCGCAGCCGCATGAAGAAAGAAGAATAGAATCGCTCCGTGGTGCTCGCTGGAATTTCAGGTAAATACATTCACTTGGGGGTGCCTAACCTTTGGCACCCCCAAGTGCGAAACGATAAATCCCAGTTTGTTTAGGTAGAACCGTTCATCGTATGCCTCTCCATAAAGCTCATGGGATCACTTCCAGGAACTAAAATCCCTTATGGAAGAATATTTAATATTTCCACACCTAAAAACAAAGAATTAAAGGCATAACTTCAAGAGGATTTTGCAAAAGGGTTCATTTGCCCTCATCTTCTCCTGCAGGTGCTCTAAAAAAATTTTAAGAAAAGAGACGGGTCCTTGAGACCCTGTATAAACTACAGGGAATTAAATTGCATGGCTATTAAAAATCATCATCCGCTCCCTCTTATTCTCCAACTCCTTGATTGGCTGAGCACAGCTTAAATCTTTACTAAAGATGGGGGTCAATCAGTAGAAATTCAGATGCAGGACAAATCCACAGCAGTATTCTTTGACTGCAAAATCTTTTATTGGGAATGTAACAAGACGCAACATGTTTCGGGCTAGGCCCTTTATCAAGTGATAAAGGGCCTAGCCCGAAACATGTTGCGTCTTGTTACATTCCCAATAAAAGAAGGGCCTAGCCCGAAACATGTTGCGTCTTGTTACATTCCCAATAAAAGAAGGGCCTAGCCCGAAACATGTTGCGTCTTGTTACATTCCCAATAAAAGAAGGGCCTAGCCCGAAACATGTTGCGTCTTGTTACATTCCCAATAAAAGATTTTGCAGTCAAAGAATACTGCTGTGGATTTGTCCTGCATCTGAATTTCTACTGATTGACTCTATTGGGGCATCAACACAGGATACCCCGCAGGATAACCAATCAAGCATACAAACGGTGAGCTGCAGTTCATCTTTACTTACTAAAGATGGGGGTCACTGACCCCATCTAAAAAAACATGCTCTGTAAGGCTACACATATTGTTATTGCTACTCTTTCTTACTTAACTCAAAAAAGAGCAGGCACTTCCAAAGACCATGTATTACAGTTTATGTATTGTTTTATTTTGTACATGTCTTTTGTAGTTTATGAAGTGAGTCTCCCACCATAACATATTGACAGGTGATACATCTAGATGTGCCACATTTAAAGGAACCTGTGTGTAGGCCATGTGGGTTTCTTACGTGTATGGGGATAAAACGTTTCTCAAAGTCCTCAATTTTCTTGAGACAAATTGGCAACCGTCTCGTAAAATAGTGTCTAATGTAGGGTCAGTTTTCAGTATAGTTAGGTTCTTTTTTTACAATGTTCAAAATCTCAAAGTTTTGGGGACTATATGTCAAAATACATGATACAGAGTTGGATTTACAATTAGAAAAGATTTTTCTCCTAATTTGTTCGATTCTAGAATTAACTTCAATATAGAGTACCAAGATGGCGTCTAACCTGCCTATTGCTCAATGATGTCATATTAAGAGATTGTGGTGTTCCATGTTGCCTCATTTATGACACTGAAGTATACTTAACATTGTTTGGCTCTATCTTGTTTTAAATATGCTGTGGGAAGTGTGAGTACTTAGCGTAAGTATCTGAATTATATGAAACGCATAAGGCTGTATCCCTGTGTACCGAAAAAGTTTGCCTGGAGCATTGGTCTTTGGAAGTGTCTGCTCTTTTTTTCTACAAGGTGGTCCGCTCTCTTAGTTGAAGGTTCAGTGCGGTGCACCTGACCTGGACCTCTTCTCACAACTGGTGAGTTCTACCGAGACCAGAGAATTTTCTATATATATATTTTACTACTATCAACTAATGTTCATTGCTCGTTTCTATTCAGACCCTCTCCAATTCATATTCCAGTCTCTTATTCAAATCAATGTAGGTTGCTATGGTAATATGGACTCTAGCAACCAGATGCTAAATAACTTAAAAACCACAAATAATGAAAAATGAAAACCAAATTTTTTTTTTTTTTTTTTTTTTTGAAGCTGTGGGGGACGGATATGGGATGGGATGTGTGGAATATTGGAAAGCATAATGTACCTTCAGTATCTTGTCTGGGGGTCTTACTGTAGCACTCTCCTGCGTTGCCATAGTTCCTTTCCCCCCTGCGCCTAGCTACCATCACATTTTCTTATATATATATATATATATATATATATATATATATATATATATATATATATATATATATATATATAACAAAAAAAAAAACAAACTTCCTGATGACGGCTTGAGTTTGTAAGCGGAAACGTTGAAATAAATCTACCAGCTTTTTTTCACTTATTAAGACCTATGTGTGCGGAAGTTTTTTTTGTTTTATAGATATGAATTTTTGTCCAGCACCTAGGCATTAACATGGCTATCTGAGTGCACCTATCTAGTTATATGTATATATATATATTGCACTCCATTTCCTGTATAAATGCCCGGGTGCCAGAAAACATGTAATGATATATCTGCAGGAATAGCGAGGGACTCTTCTGAAGCTTAACAAATGTGATACTTTATTCGAGACTCAACGTTTCGATCCCCCACAGGATCTTCGTCAGGAGAATACAGAACAAAAAACCTCTGTTCTGTATTCTCCTGACGAAGATCCCTGTGGGTGATCGAAACGTTGAGTCCCCAATAAAGTATCACATTTGTTAAGCTTCAGAAGAGTCCTGTGAGTGAGTATATATATGTGTGTGTATGTGTAATTTTTTTTTTTTTGAAAAAAGGCTGAAGGAGCAGCCGAAACATCAGTATGTGCCAAATAAAAATATACAAATTCTTAATAAGACCTGAGGTGTGTCTTTTTTTTTTTTTTTTTTTTATCAAATATTTTTGGAACCCTTTGAAAACTGCACCCAGGCATCTGAATCACTTATTTTTTGAGAGTTCCGATATTCCTATTTTGTATATATATATACACAGAATATTATATTTTCCTTTCCCCAGGAGACTGCTGGGATCCCAACATTAGTGCGGAGAGTGACGGCGACGACCTCGTTGTGAGTTTCGACACCAGGAGTGACAGTTGCGACTACAGGATTCTAGTCAAGAACACTTTCATAGTTTCACTTAGAAGTCCACAATATCTTATAACTTTACATCCGGTAAGTGCAAAGGTACGAACACACCACTCAGCAGTTAACATATAGCATATGCGTTGCTCCTTGCTGAGTAGAAATGATGGCTCTCCCCATGGGATTAAAAAGGAGATTGAATTTATATTGTGCAAGGCCCTTACTTATGTGCAGTTCACGGCTTTCCGTGGCCCACTTAGTGTAAGGGTTGCTCTGTTCTTTGCTGATAGGATGGGAGCCTACCCGATGCCGTCTGTGTGATTACAGTGTAATATCAGCAGACAAAATTGCCCAGTAATCTCCCTATGTCTAGATTATAGGCTGATTTGGGGGAAGATTTATCAAGGGTCGAATTGAAAATTAAAATTTTCGAGTTTTTTCATGGTCAAAACTTTCAAATTCAACCAGGGAATTATTCAAATTCGATTCGAGTTTTTTCAAAAAAAATCTGAATGCGTTTTTCGAGATTTATCATACCCTGGACCTTTAAGAACTCAAATTCGACTATTCGCCACCTAAAACCTACCAAATTGCTGTTTAAGTCAATGGGAGAGGTCCAGGGATCAATTCTGAGTTGTTTGCAGCCTTCCTGACATTCGAGTTTTTTCAATTCCATTCGAATTCTATTGGAGTTTTAATAATTAGATTTTATTTATAAATTTAGTTTGGTCGAGTTTATGGGTGTTTTAAAAAACTCACATGAATTCGAAATTCGACCCTTGATAAATGTGCCTCTTAGTGTTGGTAGGCAGGCTTCTCATTGGAGCATCCTTTTGCATTGAGCTGCTTACTTAATGCAGTGGGAGGGTTTTATAGAAGTTTTGTGTCCACTTGTATTTCTTTATTGCGTAGTCTTTTTCATTAGGAGTCATTTAGGAAGACCCCCCGACAGAAGTGCTCTTGCAAGATCGCGCTCCTCAGTGCTTGAGAAAAGAGCATGTGTGTCTGGGGTCTTGCTGGGAAAATAGAAAATCTGTCAAGCACCCTGAACGCATGCAGTGCTTTATTCATTGGGGGCAGCTACAGGTCTCTTGTGCTCCAAAATGGAAGGCACCCTGCACTCCACATTGTAAATGCCCTGGTTAACAGTTCTGATTCTGGTTTGTTTTTACAGGATAATTGCTCCGAGCGTATGAATCACACCTTCAGGGGCCTGGCAGCTGACCCCCTCTGCTGGTATTTTATCCAGGTGAAGTATCCAGTTGTCTGGAAGTGTGTATAATGCAAGTTTCATAACTGTTCCTAGTGGTTTGATATGCCCTACTCTCTGTTATGGCCAGGGGGCAGGGCTCAGCCCACAAGCCATCTGAGGTGTTCAGTAGGCACTATTTGCACTAAATGTGTGGGCTCACATTGCATCTACCATGGATTTCATGCTTTCTAACAGTGACTCGTTCTCGTTTTAGGTATGGGCTGTTCTGCCAACCTGTAAGACTGACTGTATCCGTTATAATCACATGCCGCAGTGTAGCACAACCTCACCCCGTAAGTGAGAAACCCCAGTTATCTGCATATAGACTTCTTACCTGCAGCCATGCTCTGTTAAACGGCGCGGAATTCTGTGCCATAAAGCAAGACTAGAGTGCTGTTTGCAATCTCAGGAGACAGTAACATTCACAGTAACAAATATGGTCACAAGAATGGCAGATATAAGTGGAGGATTTATGTCCCCTATACGTAAAACCTGCCACAGGACCTTTTCTCTTTTTATATCAAGGTTACTAATACTTAACAGTGAATTGGAGATGTTGTTACGGCCATTTTGGGGTTAGACTAATCTTGTTTATTGATATGTCTCAACAGCACCGGTGTCCAACAAGCGGTTGCGCTTGTTCTTCATACCGGCAGCTTTTATCATCCTCCTTGCGCCCATCTTAATCATTTGCCTAGATGATTCAAAGAGTAAGTTCCATGACTTGTTCTCTCTCTTTCACTCTGTCAAGCTGCTCGGGCTCCATTTCTGACTCTGATATCGCTATGGGGGGCAGCTAGGGAGAGCAAATGATTCTTTAGAGAGCTTGTGATTCTTTGCACTAATTCTCTCTTTATAAATCTAATTTTTAATGAGAAATATTTGAACTGAGTTTAAATTGGGTCTTTCTTAGGGGGGAAAAAAACAATAGTTATAGTCACTGCACTTGCAGACGTGAATGACCCCTAGGGTGTGACATATCTGGACGAAGGATCTTTAGTTCTCCTTTAAATACAGCCTAAGGCATCCATAAGGTAGCGGGTTAGCGGGCATGTAGTATTTGCTACCAAAACAGGGAAATTAAATATTTACTAATACTGTATTCTTTTTTCTTTTTACAGCAGAAGATTTTAAACCAGGTAAGTCCAGGGCATTTTTTTGCTGTGTTGATGGTTTATGGTTAATTACTATGCTACCTAACCTAACAATATTTAATTACCTGCTGAAAGCAAAGGAGTTGAACTGTCACAGTACAGCAGCATGAATCACCTGGTTATAACAAGAAACAAACTCTGATGGAGCAGCAGTGTTGTATAACATGATAACGTCATAAGATAATATTCTATAGTCTCCGTTTTATGCATTTTTATTGCTATGAACAATCCCTTTTGATTTATTATCTCTCTGCTCTTCCAGCTCTGGACCTAACACCACCGGATGTCCGAGTAAAGAAGGTTTGGCTGGTGTATTCTGCAGACAGTCGCCGGTACTTGGACGTGGTAATCAAGTTTGCGGATTTCCTGCGGGACGCTTGGGGAATGGAGGTCGTGCTGGACCGTTGTCAAGTTAATAACATCGGACTGGCCGGTGCCGCAACCTGGCTGAACCATCAGAAATATGAGATCGAGAAAGTGAACGGGACTATTTTGCTTCTGTGTTCTCGGGGGACACAAGAGAAATGGCTAGACAGGCTAAATTATGAAGGGAACAAAGTGGCGCTGAGAGAAAACAGGCATTTATTTTCCCCTGACCAGGGTGACCTCTTCCCCTACACCCTCAACATTATCATTCCGGACTTTGAAATGAATATACAAGAGCGTTATGTGGTGGCTTATTTCGGTGATTTGAGCAGCATTGACAACATCCCCTCTCTATTTAAAATGTGCCCCCAGTACTGCATCCCGCAAGACATACAAGATGTGTTCTTTAGGATTCATAGGATAGAACAGTGCCGTCCTGGAGTTAAGGTCACCGCTCCACAGCAGGAAACCAAAAGTTATGGCTTCTTGATGGAAGCCTTGAACAAGTGCAAGGTCTGGCAGGACGAGCATCCCGATTGGTTCCAGAAACAGTGTTTGCCCAATGATGGAGTGGAATCTGACCACGAAGATGAAGATATTAGCGAAGGTCTTACACAGCAGCTTAAACCACTTGTGCGCATTCCCAATTGTTCAATCTCTATGATGAACCCTGTCATTGCTAAGCCACTCTCTACCATGGTAACCGACCCTATTATTGCAGAAGGGCCTTCAAGCCTCCTGGTTCAGCCTCACGTGCATGAAGGGGGCTCAAGTGTGCAAACATGGCAGCCTATCCTAATGGATGGACAAATCTGTAGACAGGATCTCCACTTGAATCCTCCGCAAGATGACAGCGTATCTGTTAGAGAACATGACTCTTCTCCGCTCTCAGACCAGGGTTACCTCTCATTGGATCTGCTGAGAGAGGAGCATATGAAACTTTTAATGCAGCTGCCCCAGAGTGACCTCCTAGAGATTCCAGAGGAGGAAGACTACTTGAGGCTGGAGCAAGTGAAGCATTCTGAGCAGCCAGACCAGGGATACATCACCTGGGACTCAATGAGTAGTCTGGACAGGGAATCTTTGATGGCAGCCCAAGTTAAACTGCTGCAGCAGAGTGGAGTCTTGGAATGATGCAGTCAAGTGAGGCCACGCACTGTTTGTGATTACTTCTTACATGTGCACTTATATGTGTGTATATTATATACTCCTAACATATTATTAAGCGTAAACGTATGATGAAAGTGGCCTTCCAGATGCAGCAGGGACGGGATTGGTAAAAGAGATTTGCCACACTTTAAACAACTGTTGCTAGACCGCAAATCCCAAAAATGCTTTTAAGAATACAACCGCTTTTTAAGAATACGGTTGTATCCTTAAAACGATATTGCTCAATTAAATCTTTCCAACCTTGTCCACCCCTGTTACATAAATCATGGATATCCTCAGCCTGCTGCCCCTTCCACTCCCTTTATTATGCCCTAGGTAACTTGTCCTCAAACCAGCCGAGCCTCTCCTCAAAGCGGCTGTAGGGCTTCCATGAGAAACACACGAGTCCTGTTCCAAAATTTAACGCCACTTTAATCAATGACAATAGATTACAATCACTTAATAGGAGGTAAATATATATAACTGTAAATACATTTTCTTAGCGACTTCAGAGCTGTACAGTGTAAATAAAAATACTTTCTGCCACCTGCTCCAAACTGCTCATCCTTAGAATAAACTTCAAATCAGTTGGCACTTCTCGCAGATACACAGGAATGTCTCATTTATCACTAGAAACGAATATCTTTACATCACATTTAGAGCTGCTACAAAACTGCGGGAGCCCATTACTTACCCCACAAAGTTCATGGCTGCGGTTAGAAGTTTGGCCAGCAGAGGTTGTTTAAAGCCCAGAATAAATATTTTTTCTCCCCCTTTAACAGTAAAAGGGCTTGACAATCTTTTTGCCTCCTGCGCGAACAGGCAGCCCTGTATTTATTAAGCAGTGTCTTAATCTGGCAGTTTTGCTTTTAAACTAGCACCTATAGGGGTAACAGGTTGTAGCAAATTCACTGCAGAAGCATGTTGTACCCCTGAAATCGGGAATCGGTGTGTAGACATGAGTATATAACGTGCTACCCTCAGTTTTATAGTATATTTATTTAGTATAAAAATAAGAATTGCTTTATGCACACAGGAGAGGCATTGGGAAACCTGCAGCTCTTGAACTATAGGTCCCAGCATACCCTATAAGCAGAAGGCCACTCTGTTTAGTAAGAAACAGCCAGTGCTAAGAACCACATGCTTGGCACACAATTACCTTTTCTGTATTACATGTCACTTGACATTAACATACATGCACTATACAGGGTTTGTTTAAAGGGATACTGTCATGGGAAAAAAAATTTTTTCCAAAATTAATCAGTTAATAGTGCTGCTCCAGCATAATTCTGCAATGAAATCCATATCTCAAAAGAGCAAAGAGATTTTTTTTTATATTCAATTTTAAAATCTGACATGAGGCTAGACATATTGTCAATTTCCCAGCTGCCCCAAGTCATGTGACTTGTGCTCTGATAAACTTCAGTCACTCTTTACTGCTATACTGCAAGTTTGAGTGATATCACCCCCCTCCCTTCCCCCCCCCCCAGCAGCCAAACAAAAGAACAATGGGAAGATAACCAGATAACAGCTCCCTAACACAAGATAACAGCTGCCTGGTAGATCTAAGAACAAAACGGTAGATCTAAGAACAACACTCAAATAGTAAAAACCCATGTCCCACTGAGACACATTCAGTTACATTGAGAAGGAAAAACAGCAGCCTGCCAGAAAGCATTTCTCTCCTAAAGTGCAGGCACAAGTCACATGACCAGGGGCAGCTGGGAAATTGACAAAATGTCTAGCCCCATGTCAGATTTCAAAATTGAATATAAAAAAAAAATCTGATTGCTCTTTTGAGAAATGGATTCAGTGCAGAATTATGCTGGAGCAGCACTATTAACTGATTCATTTTGAAAAAAAATTTTTTTCCCCATGACAGTATCCCTTTAACCAGATGCAGGTTATCTGCAGTAGGACGTCGCGGTAGGTAGGTTATCATATCTCCCTGATGTATGGTAGAGTTCAGGTGTAACAAATGCAATCAGGAAACCTGAAGGGCAGCCCTTGGGTGGCTTTACCTGGTTTATAACTTGGCAAGATTGTGGATATTGGGACTGGGAAAGGTCCAGAAGGGACAGCCCTTGTACAGAAGAGTAATGGAGGATTGTATGTAGCACCACAGACAAGGAACCAGTCCATAAAGTCCATTGGGCAAGCAGGAGCCAGTGAGATAGCGCTTGAACCATGCTTGAGGGGACGAGGTAGACTGTAGTACTGTTCCCATGACCATCTCAAAGGGATGGGGAGAGGCTTTGTCCTGGTGCAATAGAAGATCCGTAGCTTTGGTGACTTTATGGGACATCAGCTTGTAGATTTTATGGTGATAAACCCCCCCCCCGGGTAAACAGTGTGCAGGTGACACCAGTCCAGTGCACACAAAATGGTCAGGAAAAAGTTCACCTTAAATATCCCAGATGAAAGTAGAATATTCCATATTTGTTTTTTAGGTAAGCTCACACAATATAGGCAGTTAAGAAAGTGTTTCAAACTGGAAATGAATAAAGCCGAGCGCTGATAAGTCAGAAAACTGACCCCTGCAGCTCTGCTTCCAAAAGAGCCCCCTAATGCAGGGCAGCACTGGGTTCTATTGTGGTATATCGAGTGATTGTACCATACACTCAGAAACAGCAAGTCTTTATCAAACCCAACTGCAAGGGTCAGTTTCTGAACCCCAGGACCAAGCACAACTCATTCACCAATGGTCATAGGTGTTCTCCATTGTCCATAATGAACCAACTATCTAAGGCCAACTAGAGGTCCGTCTATTGATCTTTCAGTCAATGAAGAAAGCTTTAGTCAGTTGAACCAATATGGCACCGTTTATAGGGAACATAAACCTTCCATTGGAATCTCACATCAGATCTATTGCACTTCCCTTTATGCACCATCTGACCTTTCTATACCTTCCATAGTCACAGACTATTATCCCACTGTTACTATAGGCACCATCTCTCCTACTATACCTGCTATCCCACAGTCACACTCCCTTCCCAGAGACTATTATCCACTGTTACTATAGGCACCATCTCTCCTACTATACCTGCTATCCTACAGTCACACTCCCTTCCCAGAGACTATTATAAACTGTTACTATAGACACCATCTCTCCTACTATACCTGCTATCCTACAGTCACACTCCCTTCCCAGAGACTATTATCCACTGTTACTATAGGCACCATCTCTTCCTACTATACCTGCTATCCCACAGTCACACTCCCTTCCCAGAGACTATTATCCACTGTTACTATAGGCACCATCTCTCCCTACTATACCTGCTATCCCACAGTCACACTTCCTTCCCAGAGTCTATTATCCACTGTTACTATAGACACCATCTCTTCCTACTATACCTGCTATCCCACAGTCACACTCCCTTCCCAGAGACTATTATCCATTGTTACTATAGGCACCATCTCTCCCTACTATACCTGCTATCCCACAGTCACACTCCCTTCCCAGAGACTATTATCCCACTGTTACTATAGGCACCGTCTCTCCCTACTATACCTGCTATCCCACAGTCACACTCCCTTCCCAGAGACTATTATCCACTGTTACTATAGGCACCATCTCTCCCTACTATACCTGCTATCCTACAGTCATACTCACTTCCCAGAGACTATTATCCACTGTTACTATAGACACCATCTCTCCCTACTATACCTGCTATCCCACAGTCACATTCCCTTCCCAGAGACTACAATTCTATGTAAATGCAGAGTACATGTAACCTACGCAAAATCACTCATCCAGCATCTTGCTCATAATTAGAGCAAAGTTACAATGCCAACACCCACATAGATGCAGTCACTTGATAGATTGTTGCATCTGCTGAAAGCAGATTTTTTTCCCTGCCACCCACATACATTCTTACTCACCCATTTAAATACAATTACATTTGTGCCTTACTTGTCAGTATAGAGTATATTCCCTGCCCCCATCTGGCCCAGATACAATATGAAGAGGAAACCAAAACTGTCAGTTGTTTATTATCCACTGTTACTATAGACACCATCTCTCCCTACTATACCTGCTAACCCACAGTCACACTCCCTTCCCAGAGACTATTATCCACTGTTACTATAGGCACCATCTCTCCCTACTATACCTGCTATCCCACAGTCACACTCCCTTCCCAGAGACTATTATCCACTGTTACTATAGGCACCATCTCTCCCTACTATACCTGCTATCCCACAGTCACACTCCCTTCCCAGAGACTATTATCCCACTGTTACTATAGGCACCATCTCTCCCTACTATACCTGCTATCCCACAGTCACACTCCCTTCCCAGAGACTATTATCCACTGTTACTATAGGCACCATCTCTCCCTACTATACCTGCTATCCCACAGTCACACTTCCTTCCCAGAGACTATTATCCACTGTTACTATAGGCACCATCTCTCCCTACTATACCTGCTATCCCACAGTCACACTCCCTTCCCAGAGACTATTATCCACTGTTACTATAGGCACCATCTCTCCCTACTATACCTGCTATCCCACCGTCACACTCCCTTCCCAGAGACTATTATCCACTGTTACTATAGGCACCATCTCTCCCTACTATACCTGCTATCCCACAGTCACACTCCCTTCCCAGAGACTATTATCCACTGTTACTATAGGCACCATCTCTACCTACTATACCTGCTATCCCACAGTCACACTCCCTTCCCAGAGACTATTATCCCACTGTTACTATAGGCACCATTTCTCCCTACTATACCTGCTATCCCACAGTCACACTCCCTTCCCAGAGACTATTATCCACTGTTACTATAGGCACCATCTCTCCCTACTATACCTGCTATCCCACAGTCACACTCCCTTCCCAGAGACTATTATCCCACTGTTACTATAGACACCATCTCTCCCTACTATACCTGCTATCCCACAGTCACACTCCCTTCCCAGAGACTATTATCCCACTGTTACTATAGGCACCATTTCTCCCTACTATACCTGCTATCCCACAGTCACACTCCCTTCCCAGAGACTATTATCCCACTGTTACTATAGACACCATCTCTCCCTACTATACCTGCTATCCCACAGTCACACTCCCTTCCCAGAGACTATTATCCCACTGTTACTATAGGCACCATCTCTCCCTACTATACCTGCTATCCCACTGTCACACTCCCTTCCCAGAGACTACAATTCTATGTAAATGCAGAGTACATGTAACCTACGCAAAATCACTCATCCAGCATCTTGCTCATAATTAGAGCAAAGTTACAATGCCAACACCCACATAGATGCAGTCACTTGATAGATTGTTGCATCTGCTGAAAGCAGATTTTTTTCCCTGCCACCCACATTTAAATACAATTACATTTGTGCCTTACTTGTCAGTATAGAGTATATTCCCTGCCCCCATCTGGCCCAGATACAATATGAGGAGGAAACCAAAACTGTCAGTTGTTATTTGTTCAAATGGTTGTGTGCCTGTATATGTAGGATTTTATTCTAGAGATGTATAGAAATGTGCCCCCAGAACATTCCTTCTCTGTATATTTGTATTTATACATATGGGAGGAGGGAGGTGCCATATTGATTCCCTTAGACAGTACAGTATGAGGGTATAGCTTATTGTGTGCCCAGAACATTCCTTCTCTGTATATTTGTATTTATACATATGGGAGGAGGTGCCATATTGATTCCCTTAGACAGTACAGTATGAGGGTATAGCTTATTGTGTGCCCAGAACATTCCTTCTCTGTATATTTGTATTTATACATATGGGAGGAGGAGGTGCCATATTGATTCCCTTAGACAGTACAGTATGAGGGTATAGCTTATTGTGTGCCCAGAACATTCCTTCTCTGTATATTTGTATTTATACATATGGGAGGAGGGAGGTGCCATATTGATTCCCTTAGACAGTACAGTATGAGGGTATAGCTTATTGTGTGCCCAGAACATTCCTTCTCTGTATATTTGTATTTATACATATGGGAGGAGGGAGGTGCCATATTGATTCCCTTAGACAGTACAGTATGAGGGTATAGCTTATTGTGTGCCCAGAACATCCCTTCTCTGTATATTTGTATTTATACATATGGGAGGAGGGAGGTGCCATATTGATTCCCTTAGACAGTACAGTATGAGGGTATAGCTTATTGTGTGCCCAGAACATTCCTTCTCTGTATATTTGTATTTATACATATGGGAGGAGGGAGGTGCCATATTGATTCCCTTAGACAGTACAGTATGAGGGTATAGCTTATTGTGTGCCCAGAACATTCCTTCTCTGTATATTTGTATTTATACATATGGGAGGAGGGAGGTGCCATATTGATTCCCTTAGACAGTACAGTATGAGGGTATAGCTTATTTTCCCACCTTAATTCATTTGTATCCTTTTTGAATGCTGGGCATTCTCCACCAATGGATAAGCAAAGCCAAGATACATGGGAATTTGCGAATACTTGGAAATTGGATTTCCTATTGATTGCCTCTGGGTTGCTGAAAGCTGGGAATATTTATGTTAGCACATAGCTTTGCACAGCAACCTTCTGAGTGGGATTCCAGCTTTCAGAGAATTGCAGTTTCCAGCAACTGACCTAAAGCTGTGACACCCAGGCAGAGGGATGCTGGGTAATCCCATAATTCTTCATCATTGCCTTTAACTACATACCAGGGCTGGGTAGATCTTTATGGAAGGTGACAGAAATTTCTCACTAAATAAATTTTCAGCCGACGGTAGGCAGTCGGCAAAATGACCAGCAGGTGGTGCTGTTGTATCAAATTCATTATCCATATCAAAACTGTTTGCAGCATGCGTCTAAATACTATGTGTGCAGCATGCGTCTAAATAAAGCGCAATTGAGCCATGCATGAATGTAAAGATCAGATTATAAAGGTTATGAGGTGGCAACTCCCACACAAACTAAATAACTTCAGTGCCCTTTTGGGTGGGTGCACTAGTACCATTTTAAGGGAATTTGGCAGTTCAGAACATTATTGTCTTGGTGTAGCATCGTTTCTTTTTTAGATGGTGTTACTTGACCTTTTTTGAACCAAACCCAGATTAAATCTAAGGATTTACCCTCAGGACCCAAGAGTTGGTACAGAGTAAACCCAATTACTATTGTCTAGTCGAGAAAGGAATGCAGTTGTATCAAAGAGGATCATGGGGGCCCACCATAAGCAACACATAGCATGGAGAACTCAAAGTGCCTGGCGCATAAAGGGTTAAATAGTTATTGATTATTGTTAGCTCTTTCACTGCCATGACTAAATAAACCTATCATATAATGTGCAATTGATCCAACCTTGTGACGCAGGGCCACCAGTATTGCACCTGTATCTAGAATCTCCGCCATAAAGGAAGGTGGGACTGCTGCACAAACAGTGGCATTGATGTCATAGTTCACATTGGCAATTGCTTTTTATGATGATGACCGGATCCCTGTAAGAATGATTCTATACCATACAGAATTATTTAAAGGGCTAGTCACCACACTTTCAATAGTATTTTAAAAAATATCAAAATAGATTTTAGGAAGTCAGAACCAACACCATTTGGAAGCTGAACTCCATTTCTTAAAACAACCTGTTTCCAGCTGTACCTCCCTTGGGGAAACTCTTTGAACTTGACCATTTTCTACCCATGGTCCATTTCAGGTCTTTTTGGATAACTTCCCTGTAAATATCGGCACATACACACTGAAGTCCTGCTGAGCTTTGTGCCTCTAAGGCAGTAGTTTCCAAACTCTGGGGTTGTCCCCCATGGTGAGGGCTGGAAATAGTGGTGAGGGGGAAAGTATGAAGGACATTTAGGGTACAAACTGTAGAATATTGCAATTTGCTTTCCAATTTACATAAAAAATCCCACCTGGAAGGTAAGTTAGGGTGATATTAATGGTGAATATGTATTTGGTGCCCAATATATTTTTGGAAATATGGCTGCATGACTGATACAGTGATATTTTTCTATATCTGTACCCATTTCACTGGCTAAATGAGACTTTGACCAATGGTTCAACCTTCCAGGAGGACCCTGACTGAACATCAGACCTTTAAGAGGGGCCCTAAAAAAAAGTTGGTCCTTCAAGGAAGACCTTGACTGAATGTTAAACTTGAGCAAAAGTTGGATCTTCAAGTGGAGTCCTGACTTAAAGTTGGACCATCTAAGGGAGACCCTAACAAAAGGCCAAACCTTTAATGGGGGCCATAACCAAAGATTGGACCTGCTGGAATTTCAAGAGGGACCCTGAGTGAACCTTAGACTTTCAAGGAATACCCTGATCAATGGCTGTAACTTCAAGGGGGCCTGACCAAAGGTTTGACCTTCAAGGGTGGGGCTTGAAATGAAAAGGTTTAGCAACCACTAATATAGGGTGAATTTCAGGTTGAAATCTGGTTGTGACCCATGTTGGAATACCATGGTCTTCTACAGATGGAGCTGTGATGATCCTCAGGTCTGTGAGGCAACAGCCAGTGTGTTGACATAGGCATGAGGTCCCATATCATTTTCGGACACACAATGACTGAACTGTCCAGGAGGCCGGTCAGAATGCTCAGGACCTGGGGATCTTATAAGACAGCACAGCTCCAGCACTTCTAGCCAATGGCAGCCCAAGAAGAAGATGTTTTTTAGCATGAAAACTGAGATAGGTTGACCAGCTGGACCCAACATGAAAAAGCACCGTAGGGCAAGAAGAGAAGCGTCAACAAGAGTACCAAAAAGAAAACGCAAGAAAAGACGACAGCAGCCTGGTGGGGCTACAGCGTCCAGCTCAAATAGCCAAAGCACTGGAGAGACTAAAGCCACAAAATACACCACAAGTAGGGGATAACGCATAAAAGGGGAGTAGGGCAGCTTCTCTTCCAACATGTGCTCCAACAGGGCATAACTGTCTAGTAGGTCCAGACAGGAAGCCACAAAGTATCCAGTTGCTCTTTGGTGCAGCCAGCCCCGAGGATCAGCACTGAGGGAACGTACTAGTGTCCATAGTAATGGTACAGAGAGAGAAACTGTGAGTCTAAACCCAGTGCACCCAAGGGGAACTCCAGCTTCAATCTGGTCTAGTATGGGAGTGCAAAGTATCAGAGCCACTTTTGGAGTAAATGCAATTGAGTAAATTAGCCAAGCCAGGTGGCTGTAAGCAAATTGACCCTTCCTGTGTGGTTTCACTTGCCCATATCCAGAGGGCTTAAGTGAACCCTGTCTAGCTCTTTGACCTCTGCTGTTTTTGGAGTAAAATATACCCCATCCAGCTACCACTACTAGGTCAGTGGCTATCCAAGAGCACCAGTATAGGTCTGTACCAGCAATCAGGTAGAGGTCAAGTAAAGCCCCTTGTGCCAGCAGTAGAATTACAGAGAGCATCTTATAGCAGCCATGTAGGGCACAACTTCGCCCCCCTTGTGGCACCCTCCCTGGGCTCCCATGAGGGAATTCCCCAGCCGTCATCCCCAGAGTTGAGGTGGACGAAGAGGCCAAGGAGGGGGTTACAGGAAGGGGGGAGAGTGGGGGAAGCAGCGTGCCGGATGAAAGACCCAAGGGTAGGATGGAAAGGCGCTGAAGACTATGGGGCATGCATTAAGGGATTTGGCAGATTGTGGAAATACAATTGGGCACTGAATTTAGAGGGATAAATAGTGGGAACTGCTACTAAAGTGCTGGAGGTCATAAGGCGCCAACTTGGGTAAATTAAATAAGTACAGGAGGGGGTAATAAATAAGGGCACAAACACCTATGATGAATCCACTAACCTGGGTAATGGGTAGCAGGACCAGGGGACCTATATGGAGGATATTTGTGTGGCTCTCTGGAATGTGAATGTTAGCTATGGATGGTTGCTGGAAGAGTAGTGGGAATTTTGACTGTAAACTGGGGGTCCAGTCAGACTTGGCATGACCCACAGAGATGGCTTCTGGTTATACCACAGGGTCTGATAGATCCTATAGAGTTAGGTGAGACTCACACACATTCCAGTAGAGTAAGTGTGGCTCCCAAACTGAGGCTGGAGGTCCATTAGAGATGGTTGCTTGTAGATAGAGTAGGGGTAGGTTTACTCAAAGGCATGCTGGAGGTGCAGTCAGGCTAGGTGTGACTCACTTGGATGGCTTCTGGTGGTACCACAAAAAAATTGTTCCTTAAAGGGGTTGTTCACCTTTGAGTTCAGTTTTAGTATGATGTATGGTGGAGGTGCAGTCAGGCTAGATGTGACTCACATGGGTGGCTTTTGGTGGTCCCACTAACATCAGTTTGCCAAGTGAGGGATACTGGAGGTTCTGCCAGGGCTAGATGTGACTCATTTGGATGTTGAAGCTCCAGTTAGGAGTCAAATTGAGACCGGAGGTCTGAGCAGGTGCAGAAGGGACTTCCAGGGTTGGAAGCTGAGGTCCAGCCAAGGCAGGTGTGACCCCCCCCCCAAGGAAAGGATGCTGGTGGTCCTGCAGCTTTAGATGTTCCTCAGAAGAAGAGATGCTGGAGGCACTGGATTAGGTACATATGACACTTAGGTATGGATCCATCCAGGGGAGATTTCAATGGCAGCAATGAATTCATGCAGGTAGGTCTGACCGTGGTAGGTATGACTCCAGTACGGATGTTCTACTTGCACTGGAGGGGTCGGTGTATGACTCCTGCCTGACAGCTCCCCAGAATCGGCTGCTGTGGGTGTGACTCCGTGGTATATCTGCACTGGAAGTGACTAAGACCATGCGAGATGGAGGCACTGACACCGGCTGGGGTCCCCTGGGGTGGCTGCTTGGGAATCCCAGTGCCGGTAGTTCTCCAATGCCGATTAGTAGCAGAGCCGGCGAGCAAGCATCTCTCAGCAGCTACAGAGCCATCAGCACCGCCTCCTGCCTGAGGAATGGGAGGTTTGGGTGGGCGGAGTGGGATGAGGATGGAGAGAGCCATGGGGGAAGCAGGAGACATAGGTGTTCATGGGAAGGGGAGCCTAAGGCAAGAACCATTGCCCCTGGTCCCCATATTGGTGTCTAAAGACCTCACTAATTACTGATTCCTTCCTCATAACACAGCAGCTCACGATCTGGCAGCAGTTGGTCACATGATGCTGTGTGTTTGTGTTTGAGGGACTGTGTGAGGAGATGGCTCTGCTGCTTCTCTGTGGGTAATGGCTAACTCTGCTTGTGTCACTGTGAGGAGACTCAGGGTGCGTGTGAGACTGAGGGTGCTTGTGACTGCTAGTGAATGGGAGACTAAGGGTGAGTGCTTGTGTATGTGCGAGACAGACAGTGTGAGTGCGCTTGTGTATGTGCGAGAGACGGAGGGTGAGTGCGCTTGTGTATGTGCGAGAGACGGAGGGTGAGTGCGCTTGTGTATGTGCAAGAGACGGAGGGTGAGTGTGCTTGTGTATGTGTGAGGGAGAGGGTGAGTGTGTGAGTGAGAGACGGAGGGTGAGTGTGCGTGAGTGAGTGAGAGACGGAGTGTGAGTGCGCTTGTGTATGTGCGAGAGACGGAGTGTGAGTGCGCTTGTGTATGTGCGAGAGACGGAGTGTGAGTGTGCTTGTGTATGTGTGAGGGAGAGGGTGAGTGTGTGAGTGAGAGACGGAGGGTGAGTGTGCGTGAGTGAGTGAGAGACTGAGGGTGAGTGTGCTTGTGTATGTGTGAGAGAGAGAGGGTGAGTGTGCGTGTGTGAGTGAGTGAGAGACTGAGGGTGAGTGTGCTTGTGTATGTGTGAGAGAGAGAGGGTGAGTGTGCGTGTGTGAGTGAGTGAGAGACTGAGGGTGAGTGTGCTTGTGTATGTGTGAGAGAGAGAGGGTGAGTGTGCGTGTGTGAGTGAGTGAGAGACTGAGGGTGAGTGTGCTTGTGTATGTGTGAGAGAGAGGGTGAGTGTGCGTGAGTGAGTGAGTGAGAGACTGAGGGTGAGTGTGCTTGTGTAGGTGTGAGTGAGAGACTGCTTGCATGTTTGTGTGCGTGTGCATTATTGTTTAGCATGGGGGTGGGGGGTGTGACAAAGGAACCAACAAATGCTAATCTGAGCCCTTCTGTATTTAGTCAGTATTTATTTTAAGGAAAGCGCATGTTTCCTGGAATTCACTTCATTCTGAGAGTTGTAGCTCAGCAAAAATCAATAATCCACCCCCTACTGTAAAATATAACAATATTATAAATCACCCCGGAGTTTCATGATCCTATAATGGTGAACAGTCAAGTGATTTTATACAGGTCTTGGAACTATAAGGTGACTTCTGATATCCTCATATTTTACAACTGGGGGTGCATTTCTACACACAGTTTATACATCATGAATAATGTACCCCCTATTAGATAGGGATATTATAAATCACACAGGAGCTTGATGAGCATATACAAGGCCAAAGGCTTTTATACAGGTCATTGAACTCTGAAGTGACTAATGCCTTCATAATGTACAACAGGGGTACAGAAATGACATTACTAAGCACCAATTATAAAGATATCATTTACAGGATATTATTATCCCGTATTAAATATATATATACTTATAAATGGTGCTTAGTGATGTCATTGGTTTTATTCAGAGCTTAGTGATGTCATTTTTGTCCCATGACTCACTGAAACTTGTGTATTATAATAGATAAAGTACCCCCTTTTGCAAATCCTCTGTAACTTATAATAACCCTACAATATTTTACAATTGGTTTTTATTTGAGTTATTTAGCTTTTTATTCAGCAGCTGTCCAGTTTTACAATTTCAGCAGTCTGGTTGCTAGGGCCTAAATGACCATAGCAACCATACATTGATTTGAATAAGAGACTGGAATAGGAGAGGCCTGAATAGAAAGATGAGTAATAAATAGCAGCAATACTAATAAACTCGTAGCCTTACAGAGCATTTGTTTTGTTTTTTTTTAGATGGGGTCAGTGACCCCCATTTGAAAGCTGGAAAGTGTCAGAAGAAAAATTAAATAACTATAAAAAATAAATCATGAAGACCAATTAAAAAGTTGCTTATAATTGGCCATTCTATAACATGCTAAAACGTGTCTTAAAGGTGAACCTCCCCTTTAAAGGGGAAGCAAGTTTTGTTCAAGGTAAAGTTAACAATAAAGGAAAAAATCCAGTATCTTTCCCACTGTATTATCCACAACTCTCGCAATTCTTCCAATAACAGAGCGTTGAGTGTGGAGTTTCAGCGCCAGATTCTCCATCCTCCAAAAGTTTAGCATTTGTCTTGTGAGAGCAAAGGAGAGCTACTTAAGGAAGGACACGGGCAGAGCCGAAACATTGAAGAAGGTGCTCTCTGTATGTGCCGATTCTGTAAGTGACTAAGATTATATCATTGCATTTGACACCGTTTCCTACTGTAAATGGAACTTTTTACCTGCACCAGGGGCGTAACTATAGAGGAAGCAGACCCTGCGGCTGCAGGGGGCCCAGGAGGACCTAATTCATATACACTTTCAATAAATATTGGTAAAACAAGTCAACCGCTAAACATTTTGGGTAGGGATGCACCGAATCCAGGATTCAGTTCGGGATTCGGCCTTTTTCAGCAGGATTCGGATTCGGCTGAATCCTTCTTCTCGGCCGAACCAAATCCTAATTTGCATATGCAAAATTAGGGGCGGGGAGGGCGTGACTTTTTGTAATAAAGCAAGGACGTCTAAGCTCTTTTTCTTTCGCGAAGGATTTGGGGGTTCGGCCGAATCCAAAATAGTGGATTCGGTGCATCCCTAATTTTGGGGGCCTGAAAAATAATGCTGTGGGGCCCAGTAATATCTGGTTCTGCAACTTTTCTTCCATTTTCCAGAAATAAATATAAAAGGATCTTGTTCCACTGATTGGAAGGAAGCCGTGTTTCCCAGCAGCCCTTAGGCTCACAGTATAACTATAATGCAAACAGTCCCTCCTCTTAGTTCATTGTGAAGTGATGGATTCTGGAACTTGATGTCCCTCTGCTTTCCATAGTGAGTGGCGCAAAGATTCTCTGGAAAGTTGAGGGACTTCAAGCCATTACTTCACAACAGAACCAGGGAGGATGACTCTGCCAGTCTAAGGGATGGGGGACTGGTCCCAGCAGCAGTGACAGACAAAACATATTGACTTCCCTCCCTGGAAAATTCTTTGTTGACACCCATAGAGGCATGGGCTGAGTTACCTGGGAGAATGAGGGTAAGACCTACAGTTCATATGGCATTATAGAATTAAAAGGTGAATTGGGCATTAGAGAGTCAGAGTTGAGAAGCTCTGAGAAACAAGTAGTACTTGGCAAGATGGGGCAGAGACTGGGCATAAGGCAGATGATATCATGGAGCATCATAGTTGTATAGGAGACAGTTTTTTGCTGTAGTGATGGAGCATTGGGACTTTGGATCAGTGTATATTAAGCACTTTAGTTTTTGTCTCCTTCTATTGGTGGTTCAGAAATGTCTCTCTGATAGTGTACCTTCGGTTGGAACTAGTGATGTGAGGGCCGGCCGGTGGGTTTGGCCAGCTGCCCACAAAAAATCTTGGGGTTACGGGCAGTTGTGGGTTGAGCACTCGCTTTTGATCTCCCCGCTTGCAACATCACACTGCTGGCTTCCAGCACGTCAATTTATAGACTTTTACCTTCCCCCTGTTGTGACATCACTACAGGACTGTGACATCACTACAGGGCGGACGCAGGTCTATAAATAGAGGGGACGGAGTGGGCCTGGCTCACGTTGGGAGGAAAACTCGACCTGCACATCACTAGTTGGAACACTGTTAAGGTGGCCATACACGGGCAGATTAAAGCTGCCGATATCGGCTCTTTAGACCGAATCGGCAGTTTATCTGCCCGTGTGGGGGTTTCCAATAGGTCCTCCTGATCGATATTAGGCCAGATATCAATGGGTCAAGTCTGATTTTTTCCACGATCCAGGACCGTATCAGCTAGTTGATGCGGCCCTGCGACCCGTCGGTGCCCATTCGTAGCATTGTAATCCAAGGGCAGAAACGTTTCGGATTCACCCGATATCACCCAGCCATTAGTGGGCATATCGGGTCAAGATCCGCCAAATTAGCAGATTTAATAGTGTATGGCCACCTTTAATTACAGAAAATTCTTTGTTCTTCCTTTGTTGGACTATGGTGGCTTGGGGACCCTTATTTGTTTTTGCTCTACAGGTGGAGTGTGGAAGTTGAGAAGTTCCCTGTTGGTTCTACCATTAACCACACAAAGTCCCTTTACCAATGACATGTTTGGTGATTGATCTGCCCCTAAAGATTCTTGCTCCACTGCGGCTGTTTGGTTGAGAGGGGCCGGCTGATTCTTAGTAACCTTGCTCCAGTGGCAACGCATGGAAACTGAGGGCCACTCCAAGTTCATTATCTAATTGGTCCCACTATGCTCACAATCACTAGACACAGTGGGGGTCATTTATCAACACTGGGCAACTTTGCCCATGGGCAGTAACCCATGACAACCAATCACAATGCTGCATTCATTGTTCTGCTTGCAGCTGGCTTTGAAAAGCTAATCACTGATTGGTTGCTATAGGTAACTGCCCATGGGCAAATTTGCCCAGTGTTGATAAATGAGCCCCAGTAAGTACAGGACCCATTATCCAGAAAGCTCCGAATTACAAAAAGGCCATCTCTCATAGTAATAATAAAACGGTATTATTGATCCCAACTTAGATATAATTATCCTTATTGGAAGCAAAATCAGCCTATTGGGTTTATTTAATATTTACATGATTTCCTAGTAGACTTAAGGTATGAAGATCCAAATTATGGAAAGATACGTTATCTGGAAAACCCCAGGTTCTGGATAACAGGTCCCATACTATACTTATGCAAGTAGCTCTGGTGGAAATAAGAAATTCTGATGGGTCAGTCTATAAACATCTGAGACATTCAAGAAAACAGAAACCCACAAAAGAAATTAAAGGGGTGGTTCACCTTTATGTTAAGTTTTAGTATGTTATAGAATGACATATTCTAAACAACTTTTCAATTAATCTTCATTATTTTATTTTTTTTCGTTTTTTTTTAATTATTTGCCTTTTTCTTCTGACTTTTCCCAGCTTTCAAATGGGGGTCACTGACCCCATCTAAAAACAAATGCTCTGTAAGGCCACAAATGTATTGTTATTGCTACTTTTTATTACTCATCTTTATATTGAGGTCTCTTATTCAAACCAATGCATGTTTGATAGGGTAATTTGGACCCTAGCAACCAGATGGTTGGAACTACCGAATACAAAGTTAAATAACTCAAAAACCACAAATAATAAAAAATGAAAATAAATTGCAAATTGTCTCAGAATATCCCTCTCTACATCATACTAAAAGTTAACTCAAAGGCGAACAACCTTTGCGTTAACTTTCAGTATGACGTAGAAAGGGATATTCTGAGACAATTTGCAATTTATTTTCATTTTTTATTATTTGTGGTTACAAATGTGGTTATTGCTACTTTTTATTCCTCCTCTTTCTATTCAGGCCTCTCCTGTTCGTATTCCAGTCTCTTATTCAAATCGATGCATGGTTGCCGGGGGACTTTGCACACTAGCAACCAGATTGCTTAAAATGCAAATTGAAGAGCTGCTGAATAAAAAGCTAAATAACTCAAAAACCTTAAATAATAAAAAAATGAAAACCAATTGCCATTTGTCTCAGAATATCATGCTCTGCATCCTACTAAAAGTTATCTCAAAGGTGAACAGCCCCTTTAAGCCTCCACCTAGGCGTTAAAGTTGCGTATTTACTGTTGTGTTGTATTTTACCATTCAGTAAAGCTGGATCTGCTCAGTTATGGAGATGACAACGCTTATTTTATTGTTTCACACCAGAACAAAGGCACTTTGGGCTTCTGGTGTAAACCAGTTACAGACGGTGGTTCCCCTGAGACAGGAAGAATAACATTTGTTGTTCAGTTTTTCTTTTGCCAGACAGCCATCTTGTACCTATACTTCACCCTTTTCACTTGCCTTCCAGCTGTTGGTGACCTACAACTCCCAGAACCCTCGATCGCTTTCGACTGCCAGGGTGCAGGAAGTTCTAGTTCAAGGACAGTGGACAGGCTGCAAGCTGGACCCCTGTGAACTAAATGCTTAAACATTTAACAATAACCATACTGAATTTTATTATTAAACCTATAAATTTTCTGTAAAATTGGCCCTTGTTAGGACCCCAGGGAGAATGTCCCTCTATTCATGCTAAAACCAGTAAAATAGCACTATTCCTCCTGTTCTGTTACCATTGATCTCTTCTTATATCATCCAAACAAATATTGTGGATTCCCCCTCCCCCATTACAATACCGTTCATTCCCTTCTGTTACCTTTCATTCCCTTCAGACCCCCCTGCTTCATTCACTCGCACTCTCTAATCCTTCACTCTCTGAGACCCAACCCTCTTCCCTCAGCACCAAATTCACAGCATGTTCCACGTCTTTCACAATGTGCGATGCCTCCACCAAGGTGGGGTCTAGTCGGAAGTCTCGGTGCCCATGGAAGACAGTCTGAGTCACGCTCTCCCGTGTGTCCGTTGGCACCTCCCCCTGATTGCCGTACACCCCAGTGCACACCAGGATAGACCGGCAGCTGTGGGGCAGCCCATCCTCTGACTTCCCCCGGTTGCTCGTAAGGAAGTGATTGTAGAGATTGGCCCCGTAGATGTCTGCCATTGGATTGTCCCTATGAGGGGAAAGAAATAGGTAAAGAAAAACAGAGTTCCATTGAAAATATTTAAAATTATATGATTCTGATTGGCTGCAGATAGCTCTATTGTTTCAAACATTCTAATTTCCAACTGGCTGCAGGTAGCTGTGACCCTTCAAACATTTCATTTCTCTGATTGGCTGCAGGTACAGTAACTATGACCCTTTAAACATTCTATTTCTCTGATTGGCTGCAGGAGCTGTGACCCATCAAACATTCTATTTCTCTGATTGGCTGCAGGTAGCTGTGACCCATCAACCATTCTATTTCTCTGATTGTCTACAGGTAGCTGTAACCCTTCAAGCATTCTATTTCTCTGATTTGCTGCAGGTAGCTGTGACCTTTCATACATTGTAATTCTCTGATTGGCTGTAGGTAGCTGTGACCCTTAAAACATTCTAATTCTCTGATTGGCTGTAGGTAGCTGTGACCCTTCAAACTTTTTAATTCATTGATTGGCTGTAGGTAGCTGTGACCCTTCAAACATTCTTATTCTCTTATTGGCTGTAGATAGCTGGCCAGTAAAAATTATGGTTGATCTCAATGTTATTAATAGGGAAAAAAGATAAATATATAGGAAGGACGATATTTTTTTCTAGAAAAGGTGGCAACCCTACCCTTCAAACATTCTATTTCTCTGATTGTCTACAGGTAGCTGTGACCCTTCAAACATTCCAATTCTCTGATTGGCTGCAGGTAGCTGTGACCCTTAAAACATTCTATTTCTCTGATTGGCTGCAGGTAACTGTGACCCTTCAAACATTCTATTTCTCTGATTGGCTGCAGGTACAGTAGCTATGACCCTTCAAATATTCTATTTCTCTGATTGGCTGCAGGTAGCTGTGACCCTTCAAACATTCTATTTCTCTGATTGGCTGTAGGTAGCTGTGACTGTTTAAACATTATAATTCTCTGATTGGCTGCAGGTACAGTAGCTGTGACCCTTTAAATATTCTAATTCTCTAATTGGCTGCAGGTAACTGTGACACTTCAGACATTCTAATACTCTGATTGGCTGCAGATTGCTGTGACCCTTCAAACATTCTAATTCTCTGATTGGCTGCAGGTAACTGTGACCCTTCAAACATTCTAATTCTCTGATTGGCTGCAGGTAACTGTGGCTCTTCAAACATTCTATTTTTCTGATTGGCTGTAGGTAGCTGTGACCCTTCAAACATTCTATTTCTCTGATTGGCTGTAGGTAGCTGTGACCCTTCAAACATTCTGATTCTCTGATTGGCTGTAGGTAACTGTGACACTTCAAACATTCTTCTTCTCTGATTGGCTGTAGGTAGCTGTGACCCTTCAAAAATTCTATTTCTCTGATTGGCTGTAGGTAGATGTGACCCTTTAAACATTCTAATTCTCTGATTGGCTGCAGGTACAGTAGCTGTGACCCTTCAAACATTCTATTTCTCTAATTGGCTGCAGGTAACTGTGACACTTCAAACATTCTATTTCTCTGATTTGCTGCAGGTAGCTGTTACCTTTCAAACTCTGTAACATTCTGACTGGCTGCAGAATGGCCTATCACAACTCCCCCCGGTAAAAAAACTCACCCAATAGCGTACAGTGTGCGGATTGGTGCATCCCATCCCCTCTTCCTCGCTTGCTCCAGAATAAGGTGCTCTGCAAAACTATACGTCACCATACTGGGTTTCCCAATGAGCGCCTCGTACCTCAGCTCCCGCCCAGTAAGTTTGTGATAGAGAGTCTCCAGGCAGACAAGGAACGTGCCGTGCCCAAACCTGAATGGGACAAGTAGAGCTGTACTGGGAGATACATAGTATGCAAGGAGAACTATAGGGCCACCGTCGGGGGGGGGGGAAAACAGCTGTAGGGGCCCCAAAAGAGGCAAAACTGCGTACAATGGGGTTCTTACTGGCAGTGTCCACCTCCCTGGTGTTGAGCAATTACTATGATTCCCATGCTACCCATAATGCACCAGTGGTGCTGATTCTTTTTTATGTAACAGGACTGACTAGTTGGCTTTCCTCACCTGGGGTTCTTAGCTTCGGCCATCCATTGCAGGTCCATGTTACAGGCAAGGACAGGGATATGTGGGTACGGGACCTGGGGAAGCCATGCCGTTGGGCGCCCGTTGCTCAGTAGTATATCCAGGATTAGCTGCAGGCTGGTCTCCCACCGCACAGGTTCACCCAATAGGATCACAGCTGAGAAACAACAACAGGCATCTGGAATTGACTGGGGACACATTAACATTATACTATGTTAAAGCCCAAAGCCTAACAAGGCGCCCCTAATGAGGCATAGTACTTACTGTAATTGAATACCCAGGGTTAGTCTATTGCACATGTGCCATATAGTGGAAATGCAACTCTTGAGATGTGTAGTTATGCAGATGCATCTGAGGGCCCCATACATGGGCCAATAAGATGGTAACTTGGTCTGGAGGGGTTGAGTTGGCAGATTTTATTGGATAGGAATACCCCCCCCCCATATTTCTGTTATCCTCTGCTGAACATTGCAAGCAGCACCTCAGCCCTTTGTCATGAGACTGAATTAAAATAACCCTAAATTAGGACCCACTACAATAAAGGCAGGAGATTTAGGGCTCTTACTCACGTGCGTTTTTACCTGCGCTCCCCTGCGTTCCGTTTTTCGGCATTCAGCCCCAGGGGAGCGCAGGAATAGACGCATTTCATTATTTCAAATGGGGCTGTACTACAGGTTGAGACGCAACATGCTGCATTTTTCCTGCGTTCGGCGCCTACACGCGCCTGTGTGAGTACAGCCCCATTTGAAATAATGAAATGCGTCTATTCCTGCGCTCCCCTGCAGCTTAATGCCGAAAAACAGAATGCAGGGGAGCGCAGGTAAAAACGCTCGTGAGTAAGAGCTCTAAGATGCTCAGATTTCCCCCATCTTGACCTAAGCCAGAGTAAGCATGCGGTGCTGCACCCAACAGAACCAAACAGTAGAACTCACCTTCTATTGCTGGAAAGTTCTGGATCACAGGAGGCTGGGATAGATAAAGGAGAATTTAGAACATATATGAGTTTCACATGGTGTCGTGGTACCCACTTACATCTGGCTGGACCCCACTTATCCCACAGCTATACCGTTAGGTCCATCATTTGGACAGAGACAAACATTTTTCTCATTTTACCACAATGGATTTTAAATGAAACAACTCAGATGTGAGGAACTAAAGCCTTTTTTTTAACACAATCACTTCATTTCAGGGGCTCAAAAGCAATTGGACAAATTAAAAAAACTGCACGGAGAGCTCCTTTGACCGCATATTGTCTGTTCCCCCCCCTCAAATCAACTCCAGGGCTTTTATCTGCTTCATTGATAATGACATAACCAAGGAATTGCCCCCACCTGCCCATGAAATAGCCTTTGAGTCAATTGTCCAATTACTTTTGAGCCCCTGAAATGAAGTGATTATGTTACAAAAAAGGCTTTAGTTCCTCACATTTTTATGCAATCTTTGTGTTCAACCCACTGAATTAAAGCTGAAAGTCTGTAGTTCAACTGCATCTGAGTTTAAAATGCATTGTGGTAATGTACAGAACCAACATTAGAAAAAAAAAGTTATCTCTGTCCAAATATTTATGGACCAAACCGTAGGAACCCAAGACAGGTATGGCCAGATATCAGTTATGCAGGTGCTTCTGAGGGTCCCTCATGGGCCAATAAGGTATTAACTTGGTCTGAAGGGGTTAAGTTGGCATCTTTTATTGAACAGGAATCCCCCCCCCCCATTATTTCTGTTATCCTCTACAGAAATATTGGTCACAGTCTGCTCACTTCCCCTTTACTTGTACTTACTGGATTTTTAGGTCTGCGATTGTGATCCACCATATCGAGCAAAGGGTACGCCATTCGCAGGTCATTAATTGTAACAACATTTTGGAAGCCTTGGCTGCACAAAGCGAGTAAAGGTCAACTCAATGTAAGAATATGAAAAAGCAAAACCTGTACAGAGAGATCCCATAAAACTATGGCAGCATAGGTATTCCCTGTACTAAGCACAATTCAGCAGGAACAGCCCCTAAGTTTGCTCATAGTCTGTACAGAGCGATCCCATAAAACTATGGCAGCATAGGTATTCCTCTGTACTAAGCACAGTTCAGCAGGAACAGCCCCTAAGTTTGCTTATAGTCTGTACAGAGCGATCCCATAAAACTATGGCAGCATAGGTATTCCCTGTACTAAGCACAATTCAGCAGGAACAGTCCCCTAAGTTTGCTCATAGTCTGTACAGAGAGATCCCATAAAACTATGGCAGCATAGGTATTCCTCTGTACTAAGCACAGTTCAGCAGGAACAGCCCCTAAGTTTGCTTATAGTCTGTACAGAGCGATCCCATAAAACTATGGCAGCATAGGTATTCCCTGTACTAAGCACAATTCAGCAGGAACAGTCCCTAAGTTTGCTCATAGTCTGTACAGAGAGATCCCATAAAACTATGGCAGCATAGGTATTCCCCTATACTAAGCACAATTCAGCAGGAACAGTCCCCTAAGTTTGCTCATAGTCTGTACAGAGAGATCCCATAAAACTATGGCAGCATAGGTATTCCCCTGACCCCTGTACTAAGCACAATTCAGCAGGAACAGCCCCTAAGTTTGCTCATAGTCTGTACAGAGAGATCCCATAAAACTATGGCAGCATAGGTATTCCCTGTACTAAGCACAATTCAGCAGGAACAGCCCCTAAGTTTGCTCATAGTCTGTACAGAGAGATCCCATAAAACTATGGCAGCATAGGTATTCCCCTGTACTAAGCACAATTCAGCAGGAACTGCCCCTAAGTTTGCTCATAGTCTGTACAGAGAGATCCCATAAAACTATGGCAGCATAGGTATTCCCTGTACTAAGCACAATTCAGCAGGAACAGTCCCCTAAGTTTGCTCATAGTCTGTACAGAGAGATCTCATTAAACTATATCAGCAATTTTATGCAAATAAATTGTGAGCTTTGCAGTTCTGCATCAAAGGTTGCCAGTTGGCTTGAAGTTAAGGATACTCCCGGGCTATCTCATCCACGGGCCCCTGGCCAGACATCAGGACGCATTTGTCGTGGAATTGCTGGAACATGCGCAGGGGACTATGAGAGAGAATGACTTGCTCTGGTAACACCTGGCGAGAGAGAGAGACTTAAGGTTACAATGCAGGATTCTGTACAGGCCATTGGACCCCATCCTTCCTTATTCCCAACCCAACACATTCCAAGGAGTTGATGATGGAAGTGCACTACAGAACATAGAAGTTGTATGTTCCCACACACTAGTTTGCAAGTGCATGTGGAACCACATGTGGGTTCCAGAATGTATCTCATAGGGAACGAAGAAAGTACAGAGTTCTTGTACATGTCAATGGGTCCTGAACAATTAGGAGCAAAGTTGTTTGGGGTCTTTGGTCAGGGATGCCCAGCTTAACCCCTTACTTACCTCAACACCCAACACTCTGCTCAGCTCCATCGCCCTGGTTTGGCGCACGCAATTCCCCGCATTAGTCACAAAAACCACAGGCACCGTCATTCGCCCGTCTCTGCCCACCAGCTTCTTGAAGGCCTCGGCCGCCCCTGGGATGGGGTTTTTTCCCCTCACAATGACCCCATCGATATCAAACAGGAGGCCAAAACTTGGAGTTGGCTGAGAGGGGGTTAAACAGAAGAACAATATCACTGTAATCACCCCAAATCTCCCTCTAACTGATCTTCAGGCTGGGCCCCCTTAGCTCATTACAAGGTTACAGATATATTAGAAACATTGGGGTGTCACCCTGCTATAGTTCCAGGGGTACCCAGGGCACAAATAAGCACTCACCCCAAATCTCCCCCTAACTGGCCTTCAGACTGTGCCCCCTTAGCGCATAACAAGGTTACAGATATATAGAAACATTGGGGTAACAGTCACCCTGCTATAGTTCCAGGGGTACCCAGGGTACAAATAAGCACTCACCCCAAATCTTACCTTTGAGCAAAGGCAGGGCAAGACTGCACCACTGCAGTAACCCATAGCAACCATTCTGTGTTTTTTTTTTTTTGCAGGTAAATTAAATCTCTGATTAGTTCCTATGGCCTAGGGACTGGGTAAGGGTCATGTGAAGAGGGTTTCAGTGTGAATATTAAGGCACAACTGTGTTGGGAGTTTTAAATGTCTGTATAGTAAGGGAAGACAGTTTCAGGGGAATCAGTACTAAAGGTATGGGGTCCATTATCAGGAAACGCGTTATCCAGAAAGCTCACAATTAGGGGAAGGTCATCTCCCATAGACTCCATTGCAATCAAATAAATCACAATTTTAAAACATATTTCCTATTTCTCTGAAATAATAAAACAGTAGTTTGTACTAACATATAATCAAGCCTTATTAGAGGAAAAACAATCCTATTGGGTTAAATAATTTTTTTTAGTAGACTTCGGGTAAGGTGATCTAAAATACAGACACGTTATGCGGAATACCCCAGCGTTCTGGATAACAGGTCCCATAACTGTACCTGTGACCATCACACACACACAAGGGTACAACAGTACAGCTTCCCATACCCACTTGTGTGAATGCCCATCTGATTCTAAAGGCACTTGGCATTGGGCAGAATCACCGATTAAATTTCATGTGAAATCTTTCCCCAAGAAATACACAGTGAAGCAACTAGATAGATGAGGGGAGAGAGAACCAAGCAGTCTCTGTTTATCATTCAACTGACTGCACCGTATGGTTGCCAAGCAACTACACACATACAAAAGTTTTGTCTCCTAGATCAGGGGTCCCCAAACTTTTTTGGCCTGGTGACCAAAAAAGAGCCAATTTTTTTTCCATGGACCGGGGGGAGGGGTTGGAGGTAGGGATGCACCGAATCCACTATTTTGGATTCGGCCGAACCCCCGAATCCTTTGTGAAAGATTCGGCCGAATACCGAACCGAATCCGAACCCTAATTTGCATATGCAAATTATGGGTGGGAAGGGAAAAACATTTTTTACTTCCTTGTTTTCTGACAAAAAGTCACGTGATTTACCTCCCGCCCCTAATTTGCATATGCAAATTAGGGTTCGGATTCGGTTCTGCCTGGCAGAAGGATTTGGCCGAATCCGAATCCTGCTGAAAAAGGCCGAATCCTGGCCGAATCCCGAACCGAATCCTGGATTCGGTGCATCCCTAGTTGGAGGGGGTCGAAGGGGTCGGCGTCAGGAGCACCAACGTCCGATTTGGGCACGGCGTCGTCCAATTTGGCGCACCACCGGCCAATTTGCCTGTGCTGTTCTCAAGTTCTGGCCCGGCGGTTGTGGACCCCTGTCCTAGACAATTGGCATTTGCCCCAGTGATACAGTTAAACCTTACAGTCATGTGGAGCTAGGGTTGCCACCAGGCGACCTTAGAAGTAACCTAAGTAACCTGGCCGGCCACGGCGCCGGGTGATAACATGCTCGATTGCGAACTACATGTGAAGCACACATGCACAAAACTGCGATCGTTCGTGCATGTGCAGAAGCGCATTTCCGTACAGAAATTTCAGCAGCGGCTGGGGAGAGACGGAAACTGCGCAGAAGCGCATTTACACACTGAACTTCCGGCAGCAGCCGGGGAGATACGGGACCGGACATGGGGTAGGCGAGAGAGCAGGTATGTGCCTGACGCCCCCCCAGCTTTGCGCCCTAGACACGTGCCTATTCTTCCTACACCTAATTCCGGCCCTGGTTGCCACCTGTTTGGTTTTGACCCGAACAGTTCGGTTTTTCTAAGGCCTATTCGGGTCTCAACTTACTGTTCGGTTTTCAGCCTTGTGAAGCCCGAACGTTAATCTGGCCAAATGAAATTAAATACCAAGATCACTCAACGTAGTTATTATGTAGTGCAGTTAATTTCTTGTTATTAAAAAAATAGAAATAAGGAAATCAATCAAAAAATAAGAAATAGTTTTTCTAAATTGCTGTATTTCAGTGCTTTCTGGATAACTGATTTCTGTATAAGCGATCCCATAGCTGTAGTTAAAGGATCTGGTCTTACTCGTCGGGCACAATAGATAGAGGTAGGGTTTCCAGCCGTGTGGGTTTCTCCGTTTGTCCGTTCCAAACTTTCTGTCCCGTTTATAACATTGTGAAAAGTGGACAGAAATCCAACCATTTGCATATAAGTGATGTAATAACCCTGACCCAGCATCATAGCTCCATGACATCATTATGCCTGCCTGTGATGTCATCATGCCCACCCCAAGATCACTGCTCCGCCCCCAATGCTATCTGCCCTGCCCACATTATTCGGGTTTAGCCACCGGCAAAGGCGAGCCGATGTAAATACTCACCTGTACGGACGAATCAGTGAATCTCCTGTGCCCCGCGCCCCCTGCCAATTGTCTTGATTGACATCTCCCAGCGACTTTGGCCAAAGTGCAACAGAACCTCATGCTGAAAACCCACATGGCAAGAATTCCCCCTAAACTCACAGTCTACCAGGCACTGACTCTAACTGAAGCCTGGCAAGCCACAATACATAGCAGAGCACCCTAAGGAAACAGAAAGTGTCACCCTACTGGGACTATATAAAGCCTGTCACTGCCCCTTTTAGAGCTGCAGTCAGATGATACCTAATCCCAACATCACAGCCTCTGGCCCTGCACTGTGTCCTCAGCATAAGCAGAATATGACTTGTACTACCTGCATCCCCTACCCGCTGCCCACAGCCTGGCACTACCCCTGCCTAGTCCTTGCCCTTCCCGGAACAGCCGCGCAAGCCGCTCAGCCAATCGCAGTGCAGCTGTTACGGGCAAGGAATGGCGGATTCGCTGCCCGCCCAAAAAAAACTACAAGCCCCAGCATGCACTTGTACGGCACTGAGGCAGATAATGGCGCGCGACATGCTGGGAGATGTAGTTCGCGCAAACTCCTAGCGGGGAGGACGCAGCCATAAATAGATATCGCTGGGGGTTTATTTATGAGAGTATAAAGGGCGGGGTCGAGGAGGGGCTTGTTCAGAAAACGAAAGTCATTTTCATCCTTCAAAACCAGCCGGTGTCACTCTGGAGCATGTTTACTATCATTAGAAACAAATATCTGGAGACATTCGATTTAAACAGCCGCCTATAAATTAGAAAAGAAAAGGAAAAATCTGATTGGTTGCTATTGGGCAACATCTCCAGAATTCTCTCCAGATACTTATCTCCAATGTTAGTAAACATGGGCTGGTTCACTTTAAAGGACCAGTAACATCAAATTTTTTTTAAAAAAAAATTTGTTAGTATACATCAAAAAATAAACACCAAGACAAATAAAATTTTAAAATTGCAAAGTCTTTATTAAGAAATAACTTACCGAAACTCCACTTCCTGTCCTCTACAGAAAAGGCGACACGGCGACCATCCATTGTGCGGCGCTGGATTTCTCCTCTTTGGCTCTGTCTCATGTTGTATTGACAGCATGTGAAGCGGCTGCTGCATCAGGGAGCGCGGTTTCCATAACCGAGGATTGCTGGCTCATCGGCGCATCTGTAGAGTGGGGAAGCTGTTTAGAGTGGAGCTGGGCCACATCGTGGATGTTTGTAGTTCCAGGCAGCAGGCTGATCGGAGTTCCCAGTCACTGTCACGTAGCCACTCTCAACATGCGCTGCTTTCCGTGCTATAGAGAGCTTCTTACCGACCCAAATTCCATGCGTTGCTTTCCGTGCTATAGAGAGCTTCTTACCGACCCGAATTCCATGCGCTGCTTTCCGTGCTATAGAGAGCTTCTTACCGACCCGAATTCAATGCGCTGCTTTCCGTGCTATAGAGAGCTTCTTACCGACCCGAATTCCATGCGCTGCTTTCCGTGCTATAGAGAGCTTCTTACTGACCCGAATTCCATGCGCTGCTTTCCGTGCTATAGAGAGCTTCTTACCGACCCGAATTCCATGCGCTGCTTTCCATGCTATAGAGAGCTTCTTACCGACCCGAATTCAATGTGCTGCTTTTCGTGCTATAGAGAGCTTCTTACCGACCCGAATTCAATGCGCTGCTTTTCGTGCTATAGAGAGCTTCTTACCGACCCGAATTCAATGCGCTGCTTTTCGTGCTAAAGAGAGCTTCTTACCGACCCGAATTCCATGCGCTGCTTTCCGTGCTATAGAGAGCTTCTTACTGACCCGAATTCCATGCGCTGCTTTCCGTGCTATAGAGCGCTTCTTACCGACCCGAATTCAATGCGCTGCTTTCCGTGCTATAGAGAGCTTCTTACCGACCCGAATTCAATGCGCTGCTTTCCATGCTATAGAGAGCTTCTTACCGACCCGAATTCCATGCGCTGCTTTCCGTGCTATAGAGAGCTTCTTACCGACCCGAATTCAATGCGCTGCTTTCCGTGCTATAGAGAGCTTCTTACCGACCCGAATTCAATGCGCTGCTTTCCGTGCTATAGAGAGCTTCTTACCGACCCAAATTCCATGCGCTGCTATCCGTGCTATAGAGAGCTTCTTACCGACCCGAATTCAATGCGCTGCTTTCCGTGCTATAGAGAGCTTCTTACCGACCCGAATTCCATGCGCTGCTTTCCGTGCTATAGAGAGCTTCTTACCGACCCGAATTCAATGCGCTGCTTTCCGTGCTATAGAGAGCTTCTTACCGACCCGAATTCCATGCGCTGCTTTCCGTGCTATAGAGAGCTTCTTACTGACCCGAATTCCATGCGCTGCTTTCCGTGCTATAGAGAGCTTCTTACCGACCCGAATTCCATGCGCTGCTTTCCATGCTATAGAGAGCTTCTTACCGACCCGAATTCAATGTGCTGCTTTTCGTGCTATAGAGAGCTTCTTACCGACCCGAATTCAATGCGCTGCTTTTCGTGCTATAGAGAGCTTCTTACCGACCCGAATTCAATGCGCTGCTTTTCGTGCTAAAGAGAGCTTCTTACCGACCCGAATTCCATGCGCTGCTTTCCGTGCTATAGAGAGCTTCTTACTGACCCGAATTCCATGCGCTGCTTTCCGTGCTATAGAGAGCTTCTTACCGACCCGAATTCCATGCGCTGCTTTCCGTGCTATAGAGCGCTTCTTACCGACCCGAATTCAATGCGCTGCTTTCCGTGCTATAGAGAGCTTCTTACCGACCCGAATTCAATGCGCTGCTTTCCATGCTATAGAGAGCTTCTTACCGACCCGAATTCCATGCGCTGCTTTCCGTGCTATAGAGAGCTTCTTACCGACCCGAATTCAATGCGCTGCTTTCCGTGCTATAGAGAGCTTCTTACCGACCCGAATTCAATGCGCTGCTTTCCGTGCTATAGAGAGCTTCTTACCGACCCAAATTCCATGCGCTGCTATCCGTGCTATAGAGAGCTTCTTACCGACCCGAATTCAATGCGCTGCTTTCCGTGCTATAGAGAGCTTCTTACCGACCCGAATTCCATGCGCTGCTTTCCGTGCTATAGAGAGCTTCTTACCGACCCGAATTCAATGCGCTGCTTTCCGTGCTATAGAGAGCTTCTTACCGACCCGAATTCAATGCGCTGCTTTCCGTGCTATAGAGAGCTTCTTACCGGCCCAAATTCCATGCGCTGCTATCCGTGCTATAGAGAGCTTCTTTCAGACTCGTAACCTGCCCCCATCAATTACGAGCACTCTACATGGAGGAACAGCCATGGCCAGAGGATCCCCCTCTCTTTAGTTAGCATGCTTGCAAGGACCCCACTTGTGGTTATTATTAGGGAAACAGTCTTTTCTTGTATAAATGGGGTCCCTGTGCTTAGCCAGCAGGGGGATAATGGGATGGAAGGGAACGCTGGGCACTGGGAAACTCTAGAGAGGGAGAAGGAGTGAAATGGGCATTATATTCAAAAAAATATTTCTTCTCTCTAGTGGACCCTGACACTGAACAGGAACCCGCACTGTGTGTCCGCTTGCAGTTTAGCGCTCTATAGCACGGAAAGCAGTGCATGGAATTCGGGTCGGTAAGAAGCTCTCTATAGCACGGAAAGCAGCGCATGGAATTCGGGTCGGTAAGAAGCTCTCTATAGCACGGAAAGCAGCGCATGGAATTCGGGTCGGTAAGAAGCTCTCTATAGCACGGAAAGCAGCGCATGGAATTCGGGTCGGTAAGAAGCTCTCTATAGCACGGAAAGCAGCGCATGGAATTCGGGTCGGTAAGAAGCTCTCTATAGCACGGAAAGCAGCGCATGGAATTCGGGTCGGTAAGAAGCTCTCTATAGCACGGAAAGCAGCGCATGGAATTCGGGTCGGTAAGAAGCTCTCTATAGCACGGAAAGCAGCGCATGGAATTCGGGTCGGTAAGAAGCGCTCTATAGCACAGAAAGCAGCGCATTGAATTCGGGTCGGTAAGAAGCTCTCTATAGCACGGAAAGCAGCGCATTGAATTCGGGTCGGTAAGAAGCTCTCTATAGCACGGAAAGCAGTGCATGGAATTCGGGTCGGTAAGAAGCGCTCTATAGCACGGAAAGCAGCGCATTGAATTCGGGTCGGTAAGAAGCTCTCTATAGCACGGAAAGCAGCGCATGGAATTCGGGTCGGTAAGAAGCTCTCTATAGCACGGAAAGCAGCGCATTGAATTCGGGTCGGTAAGAAGCTCTCTATAGCACGGAAAGCAGCGCATGGAATTCGGGTCGGTAAGAAGCTCTCTATAGCACGGAAAGCAGCGCATTGAATTGGAGTCGGTAAGAAGCTCTCTATAGCACGGAAAGCAGCGCATGGAATTCGGGTCGGTAAGAAGCGCTCTATAGCACGGAAAGCAGCGCATTGAATTCGAGTCGGTAAGAAGCTCTCTATAGCACGGAAAGCAGCGCATGGAATTTGGGTCGTCCTGAAGCCACGAGTTCAATTCCTCTGAACACCAATGTGTGTGTGTGTTTTTTTTTTAATCCCCTGGCAACCAATGTATTATTTTAATACTCTATACGCCCCTGCCACCCATGTTTTTTAAATAATATTCTCTGGGGGCCCAATTTTTTTTTTTTACTTGTAAGGGGGGGGGGGCCTGGCATCAATGTTTTTTTTTAAAAAAAAACTTTTATGGGGGGGGCTGGCGTCAATGTTTTTTTTTTTTTAACTTATAGGGGGGCCCTGGTCACCAATTACTTTTTTTTTTTTAACTTATAACGGGGCCCTGACCATCAATGGCTTTTTATAAATTGTGTCGGGAGGAGGGGTTACCTTTGTTAGCGCGGGTTTGTGCTCATTATTTATTACTCTGCAGAAATCTAGGGTCACATATATATTCATATTCATTTTATACATTTTCCTTTGAAGTAAATAAAAGCAAGAGAAATAGGATCATACACCACATTTTATTCTACTATATAAAAAAACACAAATCTGAGGCAAACAACATTAACAAAAAAAAGACAGGAATCCCACCAACTCACCAACCCAAGTCAAATGAAACTATTTGCATTTGCTTCTGTACAATATATTCACTTTGGGTTTAATATGCAGCAGTTTATAAATCTCTGCTTCCGTCATCGTACCAGATGCATCACATTCACGGATCTCAACCTAGATTTGAGCTCTTACGTATATTTCCTTTTTATTAAAGAGAAAATAATAGAGAAAACTCACATAATAATTTAAAAAAGGAATACTTAGAGGGACATTGTCTAAATCATACTACAAGTTATTTTAAAGGTGAACTAACGCTTTAAACTGCAAGGTATGGCTTGAGTATTTATTGTAGGGATGCACCGAATCCAGGATTCGGTACGGGATTTGGGCAGGATTCAACCTTTTTCAGCAGGATTCGGATTTCAGCCGAATCCTTGTGCCTGGCCGAACCCGAATCCTAATTTGCATATGTAAATTGGGGCGGGTAGGAAATCACATGACTTCTCATCACAAAAGAAAAATTTTTTCCTCCTTTTCCTTTGCTGCCCTTAATTTGCGTATGCAAATTAGCATTCGGTTCGGTATTTGCTGAATCTTTCACAAAGGATTCGGCCGAATCCCAAATAGTGGATTCGGTGCATCCCTAATTTATTGTATTGCACTGTATTTATCCTGCTTTGTTTTCTGGGGTATTATACATGGAATTGGCCCTGTATTTCTCATACCGTGTGTTCTGGGGTATTATACATGGAATTGGCCCTGTATTTCTCATACCGTGTGTTCTGGGGTATTATACATGGAATTGGCCCTGTATTTCTCATACCGTGTGTTCTGGGGTATTATACATGGAATTGGCCCTGTATTTCTCATACCGTGTGTTCTGGGGTATTATACATGGAATTGGTCCTGTATTTATCCTGCTGTGTGTTCTGGGGTATTATACATGGAATTTGTCCTGTATCTATCCTGCTGTGTGTTCTGGGGTATTATACATGGAACTGGTCCTGTATTTATCCTGCTGTGTGTTCTGGGGTATTATACATAGAACTGGTCCTGTATTTATCTGCTGTGTGTTCTGGGGTATTATACATGGAATTGGTCCTGTATTTATCTGCTGTGTGTTCTGGGGTATTATACATGGAATTGGTCCTGTATTTATCTGCTGTGTGTTCTGGGGTATTATACATGGAATTGGTCCTGTATTTATCTGCTGTGTGTTCTGGGGTATTATACATGGAATTGGTCCTGTATTTATCCTGCTGTGTGTTCTGGGGTATTATACATGGAACTGGTCCTGTATTTCTCATACCGTGTGTTTTCGGGTATTTAACATGTAATTGGCCCAGTATTTATCCTGATGTGTGTTCTGGGGTATTATACATTATTATTATTATTATTATTATTATTAATAACATGTATTTTTAGAGCGTAAACATATTCTACAACGCTGTAAAATATGTGTTTATACAAAGAACATACAGAATTACATAAATAGCAATCAGTAACCAATACAAAAAGTTAAGAGGGCCCTGCACAGAAGAGCTTACAGTCTAGAAACATGGAATTGCCACCATATTTATCCTGGTATATGCTCTGGGGTATTATATATATTATATGGATTTGGCCCTGTGAAATATATAAAGGAATCTGTGTAGAAAATGAATTTCAGTAGTCGTCCTAATACAAAACTGCGTTTTGGGAAAGGTTTGGCCTTGGCACAACTCCCCCAGGTGACTGTATGCAGGAGATCACAAGCACTGTGCAAGGTTTATGCAGGTAATCTTTCTACTTACATAGTGCAAATGTTTGTGGATATTAACAGCTGAATCCTATGTTGGCAGAACATGGCGACAGTAAATATTTATTTATACACTACCCAATGTGTAATAAATCAGCATTGATCTGTATCTTCATGTAAGCCACTAGGGAATTAGTAAACACACCACTCCCTGCCTATCAAGGCTTTCCTTTATCCAGGGAATTGGCACGGATGAGGACGAAAATGTTTCCAAATCAGCAAGTCCAACTTACGAGTACCCCTTCATATATATTATACCCATGTGCAGGAAACCAGATCCACCATGAAAATTAGAGATGCATGGAATCCAATATTTTGGGATTCGGTCAAATCCCAAATCTTTCATGAAGGATTCTGCCGAATTCTGGACCAAACCCGAAGTCTAATTTGTAATGGTGTATGGAATCGTTTATGGTGTTAGGTCATTATAATACTTTGGTGTTAGTGAGGAACCACAGATGGACCCTACCCTCACAGAGGGGAAGGTTATATAAAATAAAGGCTAGATGGACTCATTGCATAAGGTTAAATAAGGCAATATTCCCTTGTCTCTCATCCTCTAAGGCTCATTTGGGGATGTTAATGCCTAATTCCACTATTTTAAGTGATTCTTCTTCTTCTGTACAAGTGTAGAGAGCTCATTTATTAAAGAATTGCAAAGTGCAATATGCCAACTCCACCACCTTTTATATAAATATAAATAATATAAATGCAGCATAGGCACAAGTTCCTAGTAGTAATGTCACCATAACCAGAAATGAGTCCTTATATTTCTCCTTTTCTAGCATCTGACTCAAGGCATTTTCATTCTTATATGGCACATGCACTTAAAGGGCATGTAAAGGCAAAAAAATAAAATCCCATTTTTACTTTCTTTAATGAAAAAGAAACCTATCTCCAATATTCTTTAATTAAAAAATCTGTACTGTTTTTATAAGAAACCTGACTTTATACAGTGAAATTCTCCCTTCGTTTACTGCTGTGGATAGGAATTGTCAAACGGTCCCTAACTGCTCTGCAGGGAAACAATCATACTTATGAACAGCAGGGGGAGCCCCCGCCTTACTTTCCAGCCATGCAGAACTCAAGCAGCTTTGTTTGTTTCCCTGTAGAGCAGTCGGCGACTGTGTAGAGATTTGTATTGGATTTTATTTTTGCCTTTACATCCCCTTTACTGTTTCCAACTCCAGCTGCAGGGACAAAGATCATGGAGCCAGATTTAAACAGATAAACTGGGATTCTATTTGGAGGATTGTTTTGCTGCAGGTTCTGCAGAGTTGGAGAAAGTTTGTATTAAACAATACAAAAACTATAAAATCCACATTAGATTACATGACAACACAGGACCCAGTGCAGTCTGTATATTCTGATTATTAATCAGTCTTGCTGTATTGGCTTCTGGCAGATATTATTTGACTTGTGCTGTTTTGATCATTTATGCTGATCCCTAAGCAGCCCAGACCACACTGAGCATGTGCACAGTCTTGGTCTTGCAAAGATAAATAACAAAGTTACAAGATGGTGACCCCCTGTGACCAACTTTGAAAGCATAAATTCTTTGTTTGATTAGGCTTGTGGTGCAGTAAGTTCATGTTTATGTTTAGTATACAAAATACAGCATTTCTAGCCTTATTCTATTTGAGACTTTAGTTTCCCTTTAAACTCTGGATTCAGAAGGGACAGGATTTAGGTGGCTTACAGGTGGGCTCAGAATAGCTGTGAATGGTCTATGCAAATGGGAGTGTGGGTAAAAATGTCCTTATTTTTATATGAGGAATGCTGGGAATTTATAAACTCGCTTCCCTTTTTATACGAAAATGTTTCCAGACCCGCTGGTCTCCATTACCAAATGCTGATTAAGTGCCCCTACCCCTGAAGCAAAAGCACTCACACACCACCCTACAGCTCCTTCTTCCAGTTCATGGCCAGATCTTTTATGAACTTGTCCCATTTCTTCTGCCATATTTCTGTAAGTTTCTCTTTTCCCTCCTTCGACAAAGCGCTGTACCTAATCATGGGAACATAACAGATTTTTGTGAGTCTCTTTACGCATTGTAAACCCCAGAACATTCCTCTGGGAAGGAAGTGTGACTGTGGGATAGCAGGTATAGTAGGGAGAGATGGTGCCTATAGTAACAGTGGATAATAGTCTCTGGGAAGGGAGTGTGACTGTGGGATAGCAGGTATATTAGGGAGAGATGGTGTCTATAGTAACAGTGGATAATAGTCTCTGGGAAGGGAGTGTGACTGTGGGATAGCAGGTATAGTAGGGAGAGATGGTGCCTATAGTAACAGTGGATAATAGTCTCTGGGAAGGGAGTGTGACTGTGGGATAGCAGGTATAGTAGGGAGAGATGGTGCCTATAGTAACAGTGGATAATAGTCTCTGGGAAGGGAGTGTGACTGTGGGATAGCAGGTATAGTAGGGAGAGATGGTGCCTATAGTAACAGTGGGATAAAGGTCTCTGGGAAGGGAGTGTGACTGTGGGATAGCAGATATAGTAGGGAGAGATGGTGCCTATAGTAACAGTGGGATAATAGTCTGTGGGAAGGGAGTGTGACTGTAGCATAGCAGGTATAGTAGGGAGAGATGGTGCCTATAGTAACAGTGGATAATAGTCTCTGGGAAGGGAGTGTGACTGTGGGATAGCAGGTATAGTAGGGAGAGATGGTGCCTATAGTAACAGTGGATAATAGTCTCTGGGAAGGGAGTGTGACTGTGGGATAGCAGGTATAGTAGGGAGAGATGGTGTCTATAGTAACAGTGGATAATAGTTTCTGGGAAGGGAGTGTGACTGTGGGATAGCAGGTATAGTAGGGAGAGATGGTGCCTATAGTAACAGTGGATAATAGTCTCTGGGAAGGGAGTGTGACTGTGGGATAGCAGGTATAGTAGGGAGAGATGGTGCCTATAGTAACAGTGGGATAATGGTCTCTGGGAAGGGAGTGTGGCTAGGTGCTTCAAGGAGCTACTTAACCCCAATAAACCTGTAAACATCATAACTGTGTAATTATAAAGGACCCTGACAAGGCCACAGAGAGATCCTTACTTGATAGAATTCTCAGCAAGCTTTTTTAGGGTCCTCAGATCTGCCTTGGCACCTCCAATTCCCATAAACATCTCGTAAAAGTCATACGAAATTCCCTGAGCACCGAAGATGGATGGGTCATCGGAGCTGACCACCAGAGGGTGCCCTTCAGCCATAAGCACTGCAGCAGGGTGATTGCGGAGGTCGGACACCAGCAGGAGAACCTGAGTCCCAGAGAAGAAAATTGTAAGATTTGGGACTATTGAGAAGTGTCTGGTACAGAGCAGTTATTTGTTATTAATGTTCCTGGAGAAAGGCCTTTACCTGATTGGAGATAGGGCAGATCTCAAGGGGGACATTCAGTTCGAGAGACAAGTTTCGGGCTACCGGATGCTTGAGGAGGGCATAGCCATGACCAATCCTGGTGGTGTTTAGGAGCAATGCATCCAGAACATTCTCATCCACGTCCTTTCCCTGCCAATCTGCATGGGTACAAGGGAGCACAGAAGATTATGAGGCACAGGACTTTCTAAAAATGACAGCAGTATAAAAAGTACAAGCATGATCTCCTTTTTGCCAGAGCTTTGCCCCATATATATGTCTTACTGGTCTCTCCTGCATGGAAGAAGTATGGCAGCTTGACTCCCAACTTGCTGGGGATGTTGAGGGCATCACTCAGCTGATAAAGGGAATGGCCGGCATCCTCTTGGCCAACCTGCAGGGGAAAAAAAATAATGGTTTACTCTAAAGAACCTCAAGGTGGAGAAAGAGCACAGAACATAATCCCCAGAACTCTATAGTTTTGCCCTGTTGTCCTGAGTTCTCCTTGCATGGAGGACTGTACTTCCTGCTACCCATGTGACTGCAATGACTTCCTTACTGCCAAACAGCAGCAGTGCAGTCTTGTTTTATGGCAAGCAATAGCATGATCTTTATCAAACATAGGAGGGCTGTTACCAAATCGAATCCGGCCATTATTTCGGGGAACGCCTCCATCAGCTTCATCGCAAGGTGCACAGCCTCCGTAACCTGAGCTAAATCTTCATGCCTGACAAGATAGAGGCCAATGTCACTTTGGAGCCCAACATAGGGTTAATTCTCTGTGGGGATTAAAAACAAGTTACCTGTGCACGGTGTAGATGATTTTAGCGCCCAGGAAATCCGGGTGGGCTCCAACAAACTTATTTGCCATGTCCCTGTAGATGGCCATGGACCAGAACTGATCATGGACAGTCCCATCAAGCTCATACACCTGTACGATTAAGTTGGTTTTAGACAAGGCGAAACAAAGTACGAACATTCCATGGGGGTGTGATGTGGGGTAAACTAGAACTCCCATCATTGGAGATCTACTTAAGCTACGTGAACTATCCTGCTGTGGAACACACAACAGGGGCTCCTAGAATGAAGTTTGCGTACAGACATCTGATTGGTTTATTTTTTGCCAACCAGGATCAGTGTCCTTACCGGGGGGAGCATGGATCTCATTTCTAAATACTGTATATTATCTTCATACAGCTCTCGCAGAGACTCGTAGAAATACTCCTTGAAGACCGGGGCGTAGCAGATGAGTCCAGAGGCGGTGATGAAAGCCCCCTCAAACCTTCGCCAGATCTCATCCTGTGACGGGATATGCTGCTCAGGTGAGTCCGTCAGCAGTGTCAGGTTCCTTATCAGGCTGCAGGAATAGGACAGGAGGTCAGGTGGTGGTGGAAGCCCAGTCACCCTGGAGCCAGGCTGAGGACAAGTTACTTTATGTAGACCTTGGACATATCTTCACTCACACACTCTTCTACACACTAAGCTTTAGTAATGCTGGAAACAAGCTGGTGTTTTTCACAAATGGGTAAATAGTGCCAACTGCTCTGGGTAGTATAGTAGAGCAAGAGGGAGACAGTAGGACAAGATAGAGACAGTTGGGCAAGATGGAGACAGGAGGATGGGATGGGGACAGGATGGAGAGAGGAGGAAGGGATGGAGATGAAGGACGGAATGGAGACAGCAGGTGGGGCAATTCTAGACCCTTTGCTGCCTGAGGTGGCTTGCAGCTGCCCCCCCCCCCACGCACACACGCACACTCACCTTTTTGGCATCAGGGGGGTCCGGGGCATCCCGGGGGCTAGCATAGGAAGCACAATTGCACTTTCTGTGCTAGAAGAGCTGAATTTCAAGTTTGAAAAACAGAAATTCAGCTCTTAAAGTTACCAGGAGCAGCATTTTTGCTGCCCCTAGTAAGCGTGCCTGAAGCAAGTTTCTCAACTCTCAAATTGGCGCAGCGCCCCTGACAGTAGGGAACAGGAGGACAGAATGGAGACGGGGTCAGGATGGAGATAGGAGGACAGGATGGAGACAGGAGGGAGGCCGGGAGGACAGGAGGGAGACATGGGGACAGGATCGAGGCAGGAGGACAGGATGGGGGCAGGATGGAGACAGGAGGACAGGATGGGGGCAGGATGGAGACAGGAGGACATGATGGAGACAGGAGGACAGGATGGAGACAGGAGGACAGGATGGAGACAGGAGGACAGGATGGAGACAGGAGGACACGATGGAGACAGGAGGACAGGATGGAGACAGGAGGACAGGATGGAGACAGGAGGACAGGATGGAGACAGGAGGACAGGATGGAGACAGGAGGACAGGTTGGAGGCAGGAGGACAGGATGGAGGCAGGAGGACAGGATGGAGACAGGAGGACAGGATGGAGACAGGAGGACAGGATGGAGACAGGATGGAGGCAGGAAAACAGGATGGAGACAGGAGGACAGGATGGAGAGAGGAGGACAGGATGGAGACAGGAGGTCAGGATGGAGACAGGAGGACAGGTTGGAGGCAGGAGGATAGGATGGAGGCAGGAAAACAGGATGGAGACAGGAGGACAGGGTGGAGACGGAGGACAGGATGGAGACAGGAGGACAGGAGGGGACAGGATGGAGACAGGAGGACAGAATGGAGACAGGAGGACAGGATGGAGACAGGAGGGAGACAGGATGGAGACAGGAGGACAGAATGGAGACAGGAGGACAGGAGGGGACAGGGTGGAGACAGGAGGACAGGATGGAGACAGGAGGACAGGATGGAGACAGGAGGACAGGATGGAGACAGGAGGACAGGATGGAGATAGTAGGATTAAACTGCAGCACTTGGGACTGATGAGAAAAGGACTTGACAAGTTGGGCAATGGTGGGCAAGATAGATATAATACGACACCTAAAGTGCAAGACATTGTACTTCAACAGCTACAAATAGAATAAATCACTGTCCCTGGCAACCAGTTACTACGATTGTGGACATCTGAAACATACTGTAAAGTTTAACTTTCCCCTTAAAATAATGTTTCTTTTTAAATGAAAGCCAAGTTCAGTCACTGAATTTGGGATAGTCCAAGAGTAACATTATTAACCACTGACAATCATAAAATAACGAATTGTTAATTTTTTCCTATTATTTACCCTTTATCAAACTCAGTCACATCTCCCAGCTTCTTCCGGTAAGTCTCCAGCAAGATCCACTCCGAGCAGCCAGGGGGCAGCATTCCCACAGGGGCAGGCTTTGCAAACAAGAACCTGACTCCCCCATCCCTGGTCAAGCACATGTAACAGTCTGCCATGTAGGAGGCGTTCTTCACCAGCCAATCCACACTGAGAATGGCAAAGTCATGTAAATGCAAAGCGCCCCCTGCAGGAGAAAATGTGACATAGGCTCAACAGAACATAGGGCATTTAAAGGAATTGTCTAAAGGGTATTTATTACTCTTTGGGTAAGAGAGTCCAAGCTTACTCAGGGCTTACTTAGGTACATAACTATGGGCTTACTTAGGTACATAACTATGGGCTTACTCAGGTACAGAACTATGGGCTTACTCAGGTACATAACTATGGGCTTACTCAGGTACATAACTATGGGCTTACTCAGGTACATAACTATGGGCTTACTCAGGTACATAACTATGGGCATACTCAGGTACATAACTATGGGCTTACTCAGGTACATAACTATGGGCTTACTCAGGTACATAACTAAGGGCTTACTCAGGTACATAACTATGGGCTTACTCAGGTACATAACTAAGGGCTTACTCAGGAACATAACTATGGGCTTACTCAGGTACAGAACTATGGCCCTACTTGTACTCCCTGGCTATAGGCTGCTCTCTTTCCCATTATCAGGGCAAGGGATGGAGCTTGGCCAAGACCAAGAAACCAATGACCTATAGTAACACTTACCTTTTGGCATCTGACGCAGAATAGTAAAAATATGGCTCTGCTGGATAAGTGGGCGGGCCTTAAAGAAGTGCATGCTGGGAGGAAATAAGCCTGTACTTTCAGCCTCTTTGAACTCTGCTTCCTTCACCGTCATTAGCTTCTGATTGGCTGTTGCCTCACTGGGGGTCAGTATTATATTGCCCCCGAGCCGGATGCTGTTCTCCATTTCTATGAGCCCATTGCGTTCACTCCATAGTGGCCGACTCAGGGTAGCACTGGCCAATGAGAGGAGTAGCAACCAATGGGAGACGCACGCCATCTTAATTCTATGGGAAAAAAAGTCATTTATTGAGGTTCTTGCATTAAGACCAGTGAGAAGGAAGAGCAGAAGGCAATTAATTATGTTACTATTTCCGGTTAAACCAATGTAAAATGAACTCTTCCTTATCTGTCAATACAAGCTGTGGCTGGGAAAGAGGTTTGTTTATACAGAGCTCGTTATCTGTATTTGCTCTTGATTGCAGGAGAAAAGGGGGGGGAGCATCCGCCATTTTTCCATATTTGCCCATGTCTGGTTCCCTGGTTAGCGGGGCACAAGAGAGCAGAGGCATGGTGCAAGTGCATCATCTAATGAGCAGATGGAGTCGCTCTATTGGTCAGTCTTGTTTTACAGCTTTACTGAAGTCTTACTCACACTGTCCTATAGGATAAGTGACAGCCCCTTCCCTTGACACCATCTTGCTTTGTAGGGATCCCCTTGTTTCTGCACCCCTTGTGTTCCATTGGATTTAGGAGTAATGTGTGGTGGTGTAGGGCAGAGCCAGGCCAAGTAGCATTTGTGCCCAAGGAAATACTACTTGGCCCAAAGCAATGATTTGTCTCCAACCCCATCGCCCAAACCACCTTTACCACTTGGTCTGCACCCCATCCCCACCAACCCCTTCCCGGTCAGTAGGCACCCCTTGACTTTTGCACCCTCTGAACTATCCCTTCCCTGCAGATTACCCCCTTCTGCCTATCCCTTGTTCCAGCCCTGGTCGCAGGTAGCTTTGCAACACTTGGGTCCTAGGTTTCATTCTAGCTGGGGTACTGAAAGGAGGGTAAATTTTTCCCCCCTTACTCATGTCTGTATGGGTTTCCTCCCACATAGAATTTTCACTGCAACTTCACAAATTTATTTGGCGGCGGCAAGACGCGGAAATTCGCAGTGAATTGCGCCTGCCGAATAAATTCACCCTAAAAATTTGGATTTATGTAGCACTCCTGGTCCAACCAATTAAAATTCTATATCCTTGATTATAATTGGGGTCTGGCAGACGCCAGTGTAACAATTAATTGGATTCAAATTAGAAGGAAAGAACCCCAATTATATCAAGTTGTAATTAGAAACCGGTTAATTGTTCAACAAATGTCTCTCCATTATTTACATAGATACACTGTATAGGATAAGTCATTAATTCACTAATAAATATGTTTCAACATCCAATTAGTTAACTACTTGTCCACGGGATTTATACAATCATGTTATTTAAAGTACAGTGTAAATTTCATACAGTAAATTAATTAAAGAGTAATGAATTCCCAGACTCTCTGTGATTCCCAATAATCAATTAATGGATTTTTTTTCCTATAATTAATTGTTGTGATAAGTGTGCTTTTTAGCTTATCTTAATATAAAGTGCAGTGCAATAATTAATCCATTAATTCAATTCACAATTCATATACCTATATGTAATAAAAAACGCAACAAGTTTACCCAGGAGCAGTACCCATAGCAACCAATAAGATATTTGCTTTTAAACAGGTGACCAGTAAATGCTGCCTGCTGATTGGTTGCTATGGGTTACTGCCCCTGGGCAAACTTAGTGCTTTTTATTACATAACCCCCATAGTATCTAAAATAAAAATGAATTGGTAACCGGTAATAGTATTTAGAGTAAATTATTTAAATCAACTGCTCACTGAACATGAATTGATATATAGGAAAATGAAGTAAAGAGGGGTGAAGTTGTCCCGTTTTCTACTGCCTGAAAAGCTGGAAAGACCTACTGGTAAATAAAGCAGTACCTGATCCTCAGGCCCGGACTGGCAATCTGTGGGTTCCGGCAAATGCCAGAGGGGCTGCTGTAAGTTGCTATAGACACATTTACTATTTAGTGGGCTGCTGGGGGACTGTTTGGGCCTCTCTGCACTTAAAATGCCAGGACCTATTTTGAATCCCAAACCTGCTGATCCTAGTGTGTGTTACTGTGATTAGATTGTAAGCTTCACTGTGGCAAGGACTGATAGAAAAGGTGTAGAATCTCTGTACAGTGCTGCAGAATATGTCTGTGCTATTTAAAGAGTAATAATTAAGATACTCACAGGAGACTCACAGTTTAATTCATCAGTTTCTGCATACACTTCAGGCTCTGCCGTCTCGGTATCACTATTAAAGGGAAGTGCACCTAAAAATGAAAGTTTATTCTGCTGTTATCATCAGTATTCAGTATCTCTGCCATTTCCTTTTTTTTTGTTTCACTGTGGGGGTGGGAATGTTCACTTCTCTCTTCTGTCGATCTTTTCTGCCCTATTCTACCCCCCCCCAGTCAACCACTATCTGTCTGAAATAACTGGAGTCAAATATATAGTGAATAAAGTACCCCCTATTGTAAAGTATAAGGATATTATAAGTTACCGAGGAATTCCATGACCATATAAAAGCATGAGGGTTGAGTGTTTTTATACAAGTCCGAAGTGACAACTAATATCCTCATATTTTGCATCTGGGGTTACTTTATTTATTATAATACAGGTATGGGACCTGTTATCCAGAATGCTCGGGACCTGGGGTTTGCCGGACCTGTCTGTAGTTTGGATCTTCATACTTTAAGTCTACTAGAAAATCATGTAAACATTAAATACAACCAATAGGATAATTAGATCTTAGTTTGGATCAAATTTCGAAAAAAAATTGATTATTTGAATAAAATGAAGCCTTTGGGATACAGCCTTTCTGTAATTCGGAGCTTTCTGGATAACGGGTTTCCAGATAATGGATCCCATACCTGTACAAAAGTTTCAGTGAGTCATGTGAAAGAAATTACATCACTAAGCTCCACTTATAACCGATGACATCACTAAGCACGTTTTATAAGGATACCATTTACATGACATCCATGGCTTTTGTGTGTCTTGTGTCCAGAAGATAAATGTATTGGCTCTCAATGTGGGAGCAGTTGACTTTCTTCTGCCCAAAGAGCTCAGGTTGTTCTGGTCCTGGGAATATTCTAGTGCTCTGGTTGGCTACAGGCAGGCCCGGACTGGCAATCTGTGGGTTCTGGCAAATGCCAGAGGGGCTGCTGTAAGATGCCATAAACAGTCACTATTTAGTGGGCTGATAGGAGGCTGTTTGGGCCTCTGTGTACTTAAATAGTCAGGGCCTATTTTGATTCCCAGTCCAGACCTGGCTACAGGTAGATCTAACCCTGGGGATATTCTAATGCTCTAATTGGCTACAGGTAGATCTAACCCTGGGGATATGCTAATGTTCTAATTGGCTACAGGTAGATCTAACCATGGGGATATTCTAATTTTCTGATTGGCTATAGGTAGATCTAACCCTGGAAATATTCTAATTTTCTGATTGGCTACAGGTAGATCTAACCCTGGGAATATTCTAATGTTCTGATGGGTTACAGGTAGATCTAACCCTGGGAATATTCTAATTTTCTAATTGGCTACAGGTAGATCTAACCATGGGGATATTCTAATTTTCTGATTGGCTACAGGTAGATTTAACCCTGGGAATATTCTAATGTTCTGATGGGTTACAGGTAGATCTAACCCTGGGAATATTCTAATGTTTCTAATTGGCTACAGGTAGATCTAACCCTGGGAATATTCTAATTGGCTACAGGTAGATCTAACCATGGAATATTCTAATTTTCTGATTGGGTACAGGTAGATCTAACCATGGGAATATTCTAATGTTTTGATGGGTTACAGGTAGATCTAACCCTGGGAATATTCTAATGTTCTGATTGGTTAAGGTAGATCTAACCCTGGGAATATGCTAATGTTTCTAATTGGCTACAGGTAGATCTAACCCTGGGAATATTCTAATGTTCTAATTGGCTACAGGTAGATCTAACCATGGGGATATTCTAATTTTCTGATTGGCTACAGGTAGATTTAACCCTGGGAATATTCTAATGTTCTGATGGGTTACAGGTAGATCTAACCCTGGGAATATTCTAATGTTTCTAATTGGCTACAGGTAGATCTAACCCTGGGAATATTCTAATTGGCTACAGGTAGATCTAACCATGGAATATTCTAATTTTCTGATTGGCTACAGGTATATTTAACCCTGGGAATATTCTAATGTTTTGATGGGTTACAGGTAGATCTAACCCTGGGAAAATTCTAATGTTCTCATGGGTTACAGGTACAGTAGAGCTAACCCTGGGAATATTCTAATGTTCTGATTGGCTACAGATAGATCTAACCCTGGAAATATTCTAATGCCCTGATTGGTTACAGGTATATCTAACCCTGGGAATATTCTAATGTTTTGATTAGCTACAGGTAGATCTAACCCTGGGAATATTTTAATGTAATGATAGGCTACAGGTAGATCTAACCCTGGGAATATTCTAATGTTCTGATTGGCTACAGGTAGATCTAACCTTGGGAATATTCTAATGTTCTGATTGGCTACAGGTAGATCTAACCTTGGGAATATTCGAATGCCCTGACTGGCTACGGGTTGGTTTAATTCTGGCAGTTGCTTAACTTTGGGGGGGCCCTTGCAAAAATAATGATGTTGTACACCAGGGTCGGAGGCAGGTTTTCGCTGCCCAGCATAAACAAGCAGTGTGAAACTTACATCAAGGTTATGCAGTTGCTGCTCATGGAATTTGGTTGCGGAACATTCGATTGAATTTATGGAAGGTTACATTCACTGATTAACTTGTTCCTTGCCCTGAGGCTGCTTTTTGTCTACGTAGATACAAATTCACAGCATTTACCCATAAGGCCCATTGTCAATGTTACCCTGCCCCAACTGGAACCCTTAAATTAGTGAAGGGCAATGGTAACACTCCAGAGGTAGTTCAACTACAGCTCCCTTACTGGTAGTTAGATTTGTATATTTCCCCAGATTTGATGGGAATAGTCCTTGTCTGGAGCCCACCGACAAGATTCTCGGCTACTCTGATAGGACAGTCCAACCCTGGTTCTGGGGTTCTGTTCTGTTCTCCCCATGTCTGCTATGGGTTACTGACACACACCAATATATATATATATTTGGGCAAGTCACCCATACTACAACTATTATTGAACTTCCACACACACTGGGAGTTGTAGTGCAACAATATACAGAGATTAAGGGCTGAGACCCTTAGCTCATAACAAGGTTACAGATACATAGAAACACTGGGGTAACAGTCACGTAGTCGAAAAGTATTTATCCATCCATGAGGTTAAAAAGCAAACTTTATTTTAAACAAGTTAAAATCATCAAATACCTGACTCGTTTCGTATCTGCCGACGTGTTTCATATCTGCCTTAGCTCATAACAAGGTTACAGATATATAGAAACATTGGGGTAACAGTCACCCTGCTATAGGTCCAGGGGTACCCAGGGCACAAATAAGCACTCACCCCAGATCTCCCCCTAACTGGTCTTTAGGCTGGGCCCCCTTAGCTCATAACAAGGTTACAGATATATAGAAACATTGGGGTAACAGTCACCCTGCTATAGTTCCAGGGGTACCCAGGGTACAAATAAGCACTCACCCCAAATCTCCCCCTAACTGACCTTCAGACTGGGGCCCCTTAGCTCATAACAAGGTTACAGATATATAGAAACATTGGGGTAACAGTCACCCTGCTATAGTTCCAGGGGTACCCAGGGTACAAATAAGCACTCACCCCAAATCTCCCCCTAACTGGCCTTCAGACTGGGCCCCCTTAGCTCATAACAAGGTTACAGATATATAGAAACATTGGGGTAACAGTCACCCTGCTATAGTTCCAGGGGTACCCAGGGTACAAATAAACACTCACCCCAAATCTCCCCCTAACTGACCTTCAGACTGGGGCCCCTTAGCTCATAACAAGGTTACAGATATATAGAAACATTGGGGTAACAGTCACCCTGCTATAGTTCCAGGGGTACCCAGGGTACAAATAAGCACTCACCCCAAATCTTCCCCTAACTGACCTTCAGACTGGGGCCCCTTAGCTCATAACAAGGTTACAGATATATAGAAACATTGGGGTAACAGTCACCCTGCTATAGTTCCAGGGCACCCCTGGAACATAGCTCCTGAATACAGCACCAGAACTAAACTGCCACATGTATGACTGGTGTACCCTCTGCCCCCTACTGATTTTGCAGTCCGTGTCCAGGGGGCTCTGGGGTTACAAAAAAAAAAGAAACCAACAGGTGACATTACTTTTCTTTATAGAAGACACTCATGGGACTCCACCCGAGCCTCCACCCTGGGATTACTGCATCCCTACCAGAATAAAAACAAATCTGTGCATTGCCTATTTATTTAAAGGTACAGTACACACAGTTTACTAACAGTTCTACTGCACTTTCACTTCGACAGCAAATGAGACCCAAGTACCTCACTCTCCCCAAAAGTGCATCACAGAATGCATGATACAAGAGTCGCCCCTGTAATGTTCATGAGTCGCACACGTTTGGGGGGCAGTGTCACGGTGCTGGAAATTTTGTCTGTACTCTATTGTTTTCAGATCTATGGAACCAGGAGAAGCTTTATAGAACCCGAGCAGTGATTCTTGTGACCCCCCCTCTAAGAAAGGAAGGAGTAGAAAGGGATTGGGGTGGGTGAGTGTTAGTGAGAGGGGAAGGGGGGGCGAGACATGCAGAAAGATCAGGAAAACAAACCTCTCTCTCCTCTAATCCTGGTTCAGCTGCTGATCTCCTGCTGTCAAACCCATTCTTAGTGGCTCAGCCTGTAGATCAAAAACAGCTAAACACTCCCACCAGCTGCACCCGCTATACAAGAGCCAAGGAAACACTTCTGACCCTCAAGGAAGAGCCTAATCCTTCTTCTTATTGGATAAACCGTCCTGGGAATGTCAGCTGGGGGGGGGCTGGGTTCCCTTGTCTCTATTAGTTAGAAATTAACTTGCAGCCAATCAGAAGCTTCGCTATTGCTACAAAGTATCAGGAGTCAAGTATTCTGTATCCAGGCGTCTCATTTCAAAACAAACAATGGCAGCCTTTCAGTGTTGGCTTGGATATTGGGAATTTTAGTTTTGCAACTGCTGCGACTTCTCGCACCAGCCAAAGAGCTCAGTGGGAAAAAGGAAAGAAACCCCATTAAAGGGATACTGTCATGGGGAAATTTTTTTTTTTCAAAATAAATCAGTTAATAGTGCTGCTCCAGCAGAATTCTGCACTGAAATCCATTTCTCAAAAGAGCAAACAGATTTTTTTATATTCAATTTTGAAATCTGACATGGGGCTAGACATATTGTCAATTTCCCAGCTGCCCCAAGTCATGTGACTTGTGCTCTTATAATCATTAATCACTCTTTACTGCTGTACTGCAAGTTGGAGTGATATCACCTCCTCCCTTTCCTCCCCCCCCCCAGCAGCCAAACAAAAGAACAATGGGAAGGTAATCAGATAACAGCTCCCTAACACAAGATAAGTGCTGCCTGGTAGATCTAAGAACAACACTCAATAGTAAAACCCCCTGTCCCACTGAGACACATTCAATTACATTGAGAAGGTAAAACAGCAGCCTGCCAGAAAGCATTTCTCTCCTAAAGTGCAGGCACAAGTCACATGACCAGTGACAGCTGGGAAACTGACAATATGTCTAGCCCCATGTCAGATTTCAAAATTGAATATAAAAAAATCTGTTTGCTCTTTTGAGAAATGGATTTCAGTGCAGAATTCTGCTGGATCAGCACTATTATCTGGTTCATTTTGAATCAAAATTTTTTTCCCATGACAGTATCCCTGTAAAGATCAAGAAAATAATCTGGGGTGAAGCAGAAATCAGCCTAAGCCTTAGCACTAGGGTTGGTAACCCTACTCCTGGCCTGCCTCCGATTCACCCCTAGCCCGTCCCTTTCTTCCCTTTAGAGGCAGAATAGTTACTTCCACGCTCCACCACTCAGGTCCACCCTTGTCATCATGACCCCACCAGGCCCGGACTGGCAATCTGTGGGTTCTGGCAAATGCCAGAGGGGCTGCTATAAGGTCCCATAGAAAGTCAGTATTTAGTGGGCTGATGGGAGATGTTTGGGCCTCTCTCTGGACTGATTGGGCCTCTGTGTACCTAAAATGCCAGGGCCTATTTTAATTCGCAGTCCGGACCTGGACCCCACCCATGTGACATCACTACCCCACCCATGTGACATCACAATCCTCCACTTCCTGGCCAGTGAACTTTTCCCCAAAAGGTTTCAACCCTACTTAGAAGGGAAAATCCCGACAGGACACAAAGAATCAAACCCCCCTGTGCCCCATATTGCTGCACTTTACATTGCGTTCTCCCTCTAGATTATAGCACAGGGGGTCTTAAATGGGTTGTTCACCTTTAAATTGACCTTTAGTATGACGTAGAGAGGGATATTCTGAGACAATTTGCTATTGGTTTTCATTTTTTATTATTTGTGGCTTTTGAGTTAATTCATTTCCTACAGCAGCTCTCCAGTTTGTCATTTCAGCAATCTGGTTGCTAGGGTCCAAGTTACCCTGGCAATTGCCCCACTGCCCCCCCAACTGAAAGTTGGAAAGAGTCAGATGAAAAAGGCAAATAATTCAAAAACTATAGGAAAAATCAAAAATGAAGGCCAATTGAAAAGTTTCTAAGAATTGGCCTTTCTATAACATATTAAAAGTTTACTTAAAGGCAAACTACCCCTTTAACCTATGGGTCAGGAACCACTCACTGGGTCTCCAGTAACTTGACATAATTTCCCACAATAGAAAATACTAACGAAAATGAGGTGCATAAATAGTTCTAAACTAATAAGAGGGTCGTGAAGTTGATTCTGCACCTTAAATGGGTCCCCTGAGCAAAAGGCTGTTTTAGTAGGACCTTTTATAAGTTCTAGCCAAGCTTGTTGATGAGGAGTGTAAAAATGCAACAGTGCCACCTTCAGGTACTACTGGGTAGTGTGGGGTCTTTACAAGCTGCAGACTGAACCCCTCCAGACCAAGTTTGCAGCTATTTGGCCCATGTTTATGGCCCTCCCAACCTCCTGCCGGCCAGATATCTTGTTTAAAATACAGGGGGACAGGCCCATGTATGCCCTCCTTTAGTCTGAAAGGCTGACACACCCCTCTTTTAAGCTATCCACACATTGCCTGATCCCACAATTTTTTTAGACCACCCAGTGAGCAGATCTAGGCCTGATTTAGCCACCCAATCCAATCTTGGCCCTGGGGCCAATAACTGAATCATACATTGATATATTGGTCAGGCAGGCCCATTCATAGGCCAATAAGCTGCCAACATGGTCTGTCATCTATTAATGGCCCATGTATGGGATGGGGTGGGTGGGTATTGCAGCATCAGTGTTAGTTGTTATATTCATTTACATACAGCTTTATTATTATATCTGAGCCACGCCCTACACAACCCGTACTGACCACCTACAACAGAGCAATTGATGCTCTCTGAACCCAAAATATTTTTTGCCAGTGAAGCTGAATAATTCAATATAGAAACTGTTCAACAAACAGAATCATAAGCAAATGAAAAAGCACAGAAAGAAACAATGATTTTTAACAGTTAGCTAGAATGTCAGCCATAAAGCAGGGCAGGACTGCTGCTTACAATGGGGATCAGATAGGATCTGTGCAGCCACTGGGACAGAATGCTCTGTTATACAGATAGCTAGAATCTCAGCTGCCATAAAGCAGGGTAGGACTGCTGCTTACAATGGGGATCAGATAGGATCTGTGCAGCCACTGGGACAGAATGCTCTGTTATACAGATAGCTAGAATCTCAGCTGCCATAAAGCAGGGTAGGACTGCTGCTTACAATGGGGATCAGATAGGATCTGTGCAGCCACTGGGACAGAATGCTCTGTTATACAGATAGCTAGAATCTCAGCTGCCATAAAGCAGGGCAGGACTGCTGGCTTGTGCTACATTGTTCAGAGGTCCAGAAAATAGAACACAGACCCTGCTATCAATAACAAATGCATTTTAAACTACAGTATAATGCCAATGAGAATGAGGAGTGAATGGATATTGGAAAGTTCCTTCAAATTAAATTCTTTCATTGTTGAAAGAAACTTGGGCTTTGGGGGGAGACCCCCTTTATCTAAAGGAGTTTGTTTGAGAAGACGTTAAAAGACAGTTAGAAAGCAGCTGAGAGAAGTGTTAGAGAAGCCGTTGCATTGTTGCAGGAGTCTCCCCTGGAGTAAATGGGTCAGTGAGACAAAGTACTCAGAGTTGCAGCTGCTTCTCCTCTTTCTCTGCACCAGCTGCCCCCAGACACCAACTGTAACAATGAGGCTGCAGTTAGCTCTCTGACCACCAGGGGTCCCCACAGGCTGCACAGAAATAATAATAGTAGGGATATTAAAGGGGATGTAAGCTCCAAAACAACATTTAGCCTAATGAAAAGAAAATATCACTCTGAGCAACTTCCCAATATTCCTAATTCTCGCTGGGTTTATAGTATGAAAGAAGTATCTGTCTGTCCTTTTCTGCACCATTGCTTCTGTCTTTTGAAACAATGCTAAGTCAATGTGTGTATCCCCCGGGGGGGTGGTGGGTAGTCTCTCCATGGGTGAGTCAGTGCAGGAGGAGAGTAGTGTGACAGACTGACTCATATCAGGATGGACAATGAGAGGAGACAACTCATGTTACTCATACACTGTAACTGTACCCCCTTGTGTAGGAGCTGGGCCCTTATCAACACTCTATAATGATCCCTATTCTCCATTCAGTGCTGCACATAACTCTTTCTAGTAGGGACCCAGTCCCAGGGTGCTCTCCCCCCTTGCTGCTTTTTCCTTTTTTTTTACCATGATCCCTAAAGGGGAACTGTCGAATCAATTAAAAATTCTGTACCGTTTCTGAAATAATCAAGTTTATCTTCACTATTCCTCTCTCGGCGTCTGTTTCTCTTCATTCTCTCTTCATGTAGCAGTTGGGTGTCAGATGAATGAACCAATATATCTTATAGGGGGGCTCATTTTGCCTAGAAGATGTCTCTATTAAAGGGGTGGTTCACCTTCAAACAACTAGTTGTTTTCCGATAGATCACCAGAAATAACGACTTTTTCCAATTACTTTCTATTTTCTATGTGTCACTGTTTTTCTAATATTGAAGTGTAAAGTGTCTTTTTTCCCCTTCTAAAGCAGCTCTTGGAAGGGGGTCGCCGACCCTGTAACCTGTTCTAAATTGATACATTTGGTTGATACATTTCTTATCTGTGTCCCTGCTGAGCAGAATCTCCGGGTTTCATTACAGGCAGCTGTTAGAATTGATACAATAGTTGCTAATACTCCAGAGATGCTGCTGAGAAATGGATCAACTCAATGTTGTAAAATTGTAACAGTTCAGAATCTGCGCCTGAATTACTGAGCTGTCAGACTCAAACACCAGAGACACCAACATTCAACTTTACACTTAGATTTTGGAAAAACAGTAAAAAATAAAGAATGGAAAGTAAAAAAGTGTTTGGAAGGTGAACAGCCGCTTTAAAATCACCAGACATCATGTCTCTCTACATGCAGAATTTGTGCAAAAGGCAGTTATTTTGTTAGATTTTATTTGTACTGGAATCAGTTATTTGAGTGAGCTCGAATACAACTGCTAGGAAATTATATGAATGATTATATATTTGATCATTTGTCCGACACCCAACTGCTGCATGGAGACAGAATGAAGAGAAACAGACGCTGAGAGAGGAATAGTGAAAATAAACTTGATTATTTCAGAAACAAGGCAGAATGTTTAATTGACAGCATTGATCATTCAGCAGTTGGGTGTCAGATATTTATTGACAGTTAGACCCAATATATCTTATAGGGGGGCTCTTTTTACCTAGAAGATATATTAGAGGTCACTCTATTAAACTCACCAGACATCATGTCTCTCTACATGCAGAATTTGTGCAAAAGACAGTTATTTTGCTAGATTTTGTTTGTACTGGAATCAGTTATTTGAGTGAGCTCCAATACATCTACTAGGAAAGGAAGCCCCCCTATAAGATATATTGGATCTAACTGTCCAGGCCCGGACTGGCAATATGTGGGTTCTGGCAAATGCCAGAGGGGCTGCTGTATGGTTCCATATAAAGTAACCATATAGTGGGCTGGTAGGAGGCTGTTTGGGCTGATAGGGAGCTCTGTGTACTTGGAATGGCAGGGCCTTTTTTGACTCCCAGTCCAGGCCTGTAACTGTCAATTAATTAGGGATGCACCGAATCCACTTTTTTGGATTCGGCGAACTCCCGAATCCTTCATGAAGGATTCGGCCGAATACCGAATACCGAACCGAATCCGAACCCTAATTTGCATATGCAAATTAGGGGTGGGAAGTGGAAAACATTTTTTACTTCCTTGTTTTCTGACAAAAAGTCACGCAATTTCCCTCCCCGCCCCTAATTTGCATATGCAAATTAGGATTTGGTTCGGCCGGGCAGAAGGATTCGGCCGAATCCGAATCCTGCAGAAAAAGGCCGAATCCTGGCCGAATCCCGAACCGAATCCTGGATTCGGTGCATCCCTACAATTAATATCTGACACCCAACTGCCGCATGAAGACAGAATGAAGAGAAACTAACAGATGCTGAGCGAGGAATAGTGAATATACGTAAACTTGATTATTTCAGAAACAGAAATTGATTGTATTTAGAAGGTTTCTTATTTCCTTATGCTGCAGCTTAGATTAAATTTCCATTTTCACATTAGTTCCCCTTTAAACATGACTGTTCCTTCCGCAGCTTAAGAAGCAGTGCCCTCGGCACAAGAAAGGGGCACTAACCCCCACTAATGAGCTCCAGGGGTTAACAGCTTAGCAAGTGCATCACCGTGACCTGCGGAGAGGAGGAGGGGTGAGAAACAGAGGTCCCAGCTGGGCTTGGCCAGTGAGCTCACTACTGTGACTGTGACACTTGGGCAAAGGAGATGGCCCGGGTGTCATTTAAAACGTCATGATTAATGAAGGATTATGTGTCAGAGCCCTGCCAACTCACCGCACAGGAACCTCATCTCCTAGAGCCATTTTCTACCTGGCTGCATGAATTAATCCAGGTTTAAAGGATAAGTCAACTTTAAAAATAAGTGAATGTAAATTTGATGAGGGGGCTATTCTAAGTACTTTTGCTATGTACATTCATTATTAATGTTTTAATTCCAAGATATTAAAGGATACATGTGCTGTGAATATGAATGAATTTTGTTCCAACAGCGCCACCTGCTGGTCAGTTTCCCACCAGTCTGACCAGCAAGTAGTCAAGGAAGTTGTCAGGAGAAAGAAAGAGGCTGCTCTGATGTTCTTCTGCTTAGGAAAAAAATTATAAACCTCTTTCTTTCTCCTGACAACTTCCTTGACTACTTGCTGGTCAGAAAATGAACAGCAGGTGGCGCTGCTATAACAAAATTCATTCATATTAACAGCACGCGTATCCCTTAATATCTTGGGATTAAAACAAAATAAATAATGGATGTACATTGCAAACTTTCTTACATGAGCCCCCTCATCAATTGTACATTCACTTATTTTTAAGGTTTACTTATCCTTTAATATCTTGGAATTAAAAAAACATAAAAAATGAATGTACATTGCAACAGTGCTTAGAATAGCCCCCTCATCAATTTTACATTCACTTGTTTTTAAGGTTTACTTATCCTTTAATGATTTCTGAATCACATACTGGCATCCCTAGGCACAATTAAAGGGCAAATATGCCCATCACCCTGGAAGTATTGCTTTTTTAGCACAATATTAGGTAGGTACAGATCATACCTTTTGCATATCCGGGGCAGCTGCTCCGTCCAGATTTCAGCCTGAAATACTTGTGGTTCAAATCTGATTCCAACCGAGCAGTGACAGGAGTATCTGTACCAGAGAAAATACCAGTGGAGCAACATCTGCCAAAGAGCAGACGAGTCACTGTAGTAACTTCTGAGTGAGCAGATGAAGTCCTGTTAGGTGAATAGTAAGAACTGGGGAAGAGGAAAGCAGTATTATGTGAATGTATGCACAAAGAATTGAGAGTACTATTACCTGAGTATTACCTTAGTAGGTGAATAGTAAGTGTAGAGCACTGAGAATAGAACTACTACAAGAACAGGCAAACAGTAAGAGCAGATGGGTGACAGCAGTATTACCTGAGTGGGTGACTAGTATGAACAAAGAACTAGGAGTAGTATTACCTATGAAGGTGAAAAGTAAGATCAGAGGCATGTAGATTACCTGGGTAGGCAAATAGTAAGCACAGAGTACTACCTGAGTAGGGGAAGGTTAACAGCAGAGTAGAAAGAGCAGTAGAACCTAAGAAGGTTTATAGTAAGCACAGAGTACTACCTGAGTAGGGGAAGGTTAACAGCAGAGTAGAAAGAGCAGTAGAACCTAAGAAGGGTTATAGTAAGCACAGAGTACTACCTGAGTAGGGGAAGGTTAACAGCAGAGTAGAAAGAGAAGTAGAACCTAAGAAGGTTTATAGTAAGCACAGAGTACTACCTGAGTAGGGGAAGGTTAAAAGCAGAGTAGAAAGAGCAGTAGAACCTAAGAAGGTTTATAGTAAGCACAAAAGACTGAGAACAGTACTACTACAAGAACAGGCAAACAGTAAGAGCAGATGGGTGACAGCAGTATTACCTGAGTGGGTGACTAGTACAAACAGAGAACTGAGAGTAGTATTACTTATGAAGGTGAATAGTAAGATCAGAGGCATGTGAATTAGCTGGGTAGGTGAATAGTAAGCACGGAGTACTACCTGAAATGGGGAAGGTTAACAGCAGAGTAGAAAGAGCAGTAGTTGTAAGCACAGAGGAATGAAAATACCCGAGTAGGTGAATAGTAAGAACAAAGGCTTGACAACAATATTACCTAATTATGTGGAAGGTAAGAGCTTAGAAGCAGTATTATCTAAGTAGGTAAATAGTAAGAACGTAGGAGTAAGAGTAGTTTTACCTAGGTAGGTGTATACTAAGAGCAGAGGAGTGAGAGAATTGTCACCCTAGTAAGTTAATAGTAGAAGTAGAGGATTGGGAACAGTGCTATCTGTGGGTCATGGGGCAACTTTATCCCCCTGGTGTAGAAGCTACATAATTATGTGAACATGCAAGTCTTTGGCACCAAGATTTTCCATGTCAGAAACCATTTAATTACTATTTGCTTTGTATACCTTGCAATGGATTCCAGTGAACTGAATTACACGCTGGACAGTCACAATCAGGCACTTTCCCCCAGCAGTATCTCCAAAGCAGGTAGTGGAGTAAGAGCAAAGGAGTAGTAGCAGTAGCTACAAAGTAGACGTTTAGTAAGAGCTAAGGATTGGGGGCATTATTTCTTGAATTGGTAGTAAAAACCAGATCAGAGAGCAGAGTATCTCCTGAGTAGGTCAATAGTATAAGCAGAGGAGTGGCTGCAGTATCTTCTGAGAAAGTGTATACTAAAAACTAAAAACTGAGAGCAGTATCACTTTAGTAGGTATGTGTAGGAAGAGCAGAGGAATACATTTTGGGAATGTGCATATAATAACAAATGAGCATGTGCATTATCCAGTAAGCCGGCACAGTGAGTACTAAGTGGAGCAAAGCTTGACTAGGTATACATAGCAACAGTAGATGGCCAAGTTGAGTAAAGCTCAAGTAGGTGTCCATAATAACGCCATAGGATTGTGTGGAATAAAACATGAATAGATGTGCATAGGGCCAGCAAGGGCATGTACAGTATAAGTACAAGGGGCAAGGAGTAACTCTTAAATAGAAATGTACAGTAAGATCAATATAAGAGATGTTTTGTATAGTAAAATGAAATAGTGAGCATTGAGTAGCTTATGAGGAAAGCGCACAGAGGAGGGAGGGCACAATCTCTGAAGTGGGCAGTTTAGTAACAGTAGAGGAGTAAGAGCAGTAAGAGAAGAGGAGTGAGAGTACAATCTCTTATTGAATGGTATAGTAAGAGCAGAGTAGCGAGGGCAGTAATGCACGACTAGATACATATATGAGGAGCGGAAAGTGCTATCACCTGAGTAGATGTATAATATGGCAGTATCTCCTATGTAAGCTGTTACTATGCTCTTGTGCAGTAAGAGCAGAAGGATAAAGGCAGTGTCCCCTGGTTAGGAGTGAATACTACGAGCCAAAGAGTCAGGTCAGTATCTTCTGAGCAGATGTAAATTAAGATAAGAGACACAGCGCATCATCTCCTGAATAGGTCATGTAGTAAGAGCTGAGGAATGTGTAGTATTTAATGAGCAGCTGTGTATATTTAGAGAAAAGAAGTGAAAGAATCCCACCGAACGTGCATATAATAACATATGAGTAGAAGGTGGAGGGTTTCCTATGGAAGTGTTTATATTAGACACAGAGGAGCCAGGTAAGGTGGAAGACTGAAAGGAAGAAAGCTTGGGAAGGTAAGTATAATTACTGGCTGGTGTATATCAGAGTTACAGCAAAGCAGAGTGAGGAGAAGCTCCCAACTAAGAGCATAGTAACAGCAGAGGGAATTGTGGAGTATTAATAGTAAAAATCAAAGCAGTGAGTGGAGGGAGTGGATTCTCCTGAAAAGGCCTCTATGGCAGAATCAGATGACTAACTGGAGTAACTCTTTTGTATTACAGTAATAGTAACAGCAAAAGGAGTGAGTGAGTAAGTAGAGTGAGTAGTGAGTGTATAAGTGAGTGAGTAGTGAGTGTATAAGTGAGTAGTGAGTGTATAAGTGAGTAGTGAGTGTATGAGTGAGTAAGTAGAGTGAGTAGTGAGTGTATAACTGAGTAAGTAGAGTGAGTAGTGAGTGTATAAGTGAGTGAGTAGAGTGAGTAGTGAGTGTATAAGTGAGTGAATAGTAACTAAAGTGAGTAGTGAGTGTATAAGTGAGTGAATAGTAACTAGAATGAGTAGTGAGTGTATAAATGTGAGTAGTGAGTAGTAAGTAGAGTGAGTGTATAAGTGTATAAGTGAGTAAGCAGAGTGAGTAGTGAGTGTATAAGTGAGTGAGTAGTGAGTGTATAAGTGAGTAAGCAGAGTGAGTAGTGCGTGTATAAGTGAGTGAGTAGTGAGTGTATAAGTGAGTAAGTAGAGGTAGTATTGAGTGTATAAGTGAGTGAGTAGAGTGAGTAGTGAGTGTATAAGTGAGTGTATAAGTGAGTAAGTAGCGTGAGTAGTGAGTGTATAAGTGAGTGAGTAGTGAGTGTATAAGTAAGTGTATAAGTGAGCAAGTAGAGTGAGTAGTGAGTGTATAAGTGAGTGAGTAGTGAGTGTATATGTGAGTAGTGAGTGTATGAGTGAGTAAGTAGAGGGAGTAGTGAGTGTATAAGTGAGTAAGTAGAGTGAGTAGCGAGTGTAGAAGTGAGTGAGTAGTGAGTGTATAAGTGAGTGAGTAGAGTGAGTGTATAAGTGAGTGAATAGTAACTAGAGTGAGTAGTGAGTGTATAAGTGAGTGAATAGTAACTAGAGTGAGTAGTCAGTGTATAAATGTGAGTAGTAAGTAGAATGAGTGTATAAGTGAGTGAGTAGTAAGTAGAGTGAGTGTATAAGTGATTGAGTAGTGAGTGTATAAGTTAGTAAGTAGAGTAAGTAGTAAGTAGAGTTAGTAGTAAGTACAGTGAGTAGTGAGTGTATAAGTGAGTGAGTAGTAAGTAGAGTAAGTAGTGAGTGTATAAGTGAGTTAGTAGAGTGAGTAGTAAGTAGAGTGAGTGTATAAGTGAGTGAGTAGAGTGAGTAGTACGTAGAGTGAGTAGTGAGTGTATAAGTGAGTGAATAGTAACTAGAGTGAGTAGTGAGTGTATAAGTGAGTGAATAGTAACTAGTGAGTAGATAAATGTGAGTAGTGAGTGTATAAGTGTATAAGTGAGTAAGTGTATAAGTGAGTAAGCAGAGTGAGTAGTGAGTGTATAAGTGAGTGGTGAGTGTATAAGTGAGTAAGTAGAGGTAGTAGTGAGTGTATAAGTGAGTGAGTTGAGTGAGTAGTAAGTAGAGTGAGTAGTGAGTGTATAAGTGAGTAGTAAGTAGAGTGAGTAGTGAGTGTATAAGTGAGTGAATAGTAAGTAGAGTGAGTGTATAAGTGAGTGAGTAGAGTGAGTAGTAAGTAGAGTGAGTAGTGAGTGTATAAGTGAGTGAGTAGAGTGAGTAGTAAGTAGAGTGAGTAGTGAGTGTATAAGTGAATAGTAAGTGAATGAGTAGTGAGTGTATATGAGTAGTAAATAGAGTGAGTAGTGAGTGTATAAGTGAATAGTAAGTGAATGAGTAGCGAGTAGAGTGAGTAGTAAGTAGAGTGAGTGTATAAGTGTATAAGTGAGTAAGCAGAGTGAGTAGTGAGTGTATAAGTGAGTGAGTAGTGAGTGTATAAGTGAGTAAGCAGAGTGAGTAGTGCGTGTATAAGTGAGTGAGTAGTGAGTGTATAAGTGAGTAAGTAGAGGTAGTAGTGAGTGTATAAGTGAGTGAGTAGAGTGAGTAGTGAGTGTATAAGTGAGTAAGTAGCGTGAGTAGTGAGTGTATAAGTGAGTGAGTAGTGAGTGTATAAGTGAGTAAGTGTATAAGTGAGCAAGTAGAGTGAGTAGTGAGTGTATAAGTGAGTGAGTAGTGAGTGTATAAGTGAGTAGTGAGTGTATGAGTGAGTAAGTAGAGGGAGTAGTGAGTGTATAAGTGAGTAAGTAGAGTGAGTAGCGAGTGTAGAAGTGAGTGAGTAGTGAGTGTATAAGTGAGTGAGTAGAGTGAGTGTATTAGTGAGTGAATAGTAACTAGAGTGAGTAGTGAGTGTATAAGTGAGTGAATAGTAACTAGAGTGAGTAGTCAGTGTATAAATGTGAGTAGTAAGTAGAATGAGTGTATAAGTGAGTGAGAAGTAAGTAGAGTGAGTGTATAAGTGATTGAGTAGTGAGTGTATAAGTTAGTAAGTAGAGTAAGTAGTAAGTAGAGTTAGTAGTAAGTAGAGTGAGTAGTGAGTGTATAAGTGAGTGAGTAGTAAGTAGAGTAAGTAGTGAGTGTATAAGTGAGTTAGTAGAGTGAGTAGTAAGTAGAGTGAGTGTATAAGTGAGTGAGTAGAGTGAGTAGTATGTAGAGTGAGTAGTGAGTGTATAAGTGAGTGAATAGTAACTAGAGTGAGTAGTGAGTGTATAAGTGAGTGAATAGTAACTAGTGAGTAGATAAATGTGAGTAGTGAGTGTATAAGTGTATAAGTGAGTAAGTGTATAAGTGAGTAAGCAGAGTGAGTAGTGAGTGTATAAGTGAGTGGTGAGTGTATAAGTGAGTAAGCAGAGTCAGTAGTGAGTGTATAAGTGAGTGGTGAGTGTATAAGTGAGTAAGTAGAGGTAGTAGTGAGTGTATAAGTGAGTGAGTTGAGTGAGTAGTAAGTAGAGTGAGTAGTGAGTGTATAAGTGAGTAGTAAGTAGAGTGAGTAGTGAGTGTATAAGTGAGTGAATAGTAAGTAGAGTGAGTGTATAAGTGAGTGAGTAGAGTGAGTAGTAAGTAGAGTGAGTAGTGAGTGTATAAGTGAGTGAGTAGAGTGAGTAGTAAGTAGAGTGAGTAGTGAGTGTATAAGTGAATAGTAAGTGAATGAGTAGTGAGTGTATATGAGTAGTAAATAGAGTGAGTAGTGAGTGTATAAGTGAATAGTAAGTGAATGAGTAGTGAGTAGTAAGTAGAGTGAGTAGTGAGTGTATAAGTGAATAGTAAGTGAATGAGTAGTGAGTGTATAAGTGAGTAGTAAATAGAGTGAGTAGTGAGTTTATAAGTGAATAGTAAGTAAATGAGTAGTGAGTGTATAAGTGAGTAAGTTCCCTCAGGCTGTGCCGAGTCCCTCCCCCGTCTCCTCCCTCTCCAGCCCCTCCCCCGCTCCATCTGCTCTCAGTCCGGCCGGGGGATCACATTGTACCGGAGCTCCCCGCACGCTGTAACCGGGCTCGGGCTGGTGCCCTCGGGATGCCCCCGGATGGTGCCCTGGGGGAGCTCCGCTCCTGTTGGCAAGTTCCAGCCATCGCGCATTTCTGTTCCTTGTTCCGCGCCGCCTTCCAACTGCCGGACTTCGAGATAGAGGTGAGTGACCGGGGCCCGGGGGCCTGTGATGCTGCTGCTCAGGGCGGGGGGAGGCGACACCTGGGCCGCTCTTATGGCTTCGGGCTACTGCTCCTCGGTGCCTTCAGTCTGGGGCTTGTCTGGGGAGCAGGGGGCTGAGTGAGGAGCTGCTCCTGCTGGACAACAACTTTCCCTCACTGACCCAAAGCTGGAGAGTGCGTGTGTGTGCGGCTCCCCCGTGACTATGTGCGCTTGGTACATCCCCATCACCCCTGTGTATCCTCAGGGCTTGAGCAAATCCCATCAATAGATATTCCACCCCTCTATTCTCCCAATGATGCGCTCTCCCTCCCTATGGACCCCATTCACTTACTCACTGGGAACCCCCATTTATCTCATGTTCCTTTATCTGCCCCCCTTGTGTTGTCCATAGCCTTGAATTCCCCTTCCAACGTATTTGCCCCTCTATATCCCCCATAATTCATTCTATACTACTGAACAGTCTCCTTTTAGTCCCATCTCTTATTTATTCAGCAGCATGGCAGCGGAGGGGTTAAATGTAGGGCAGAGCCAGTAGGCACTAGGGTTGTGATGGGTAAATTCATTGCTTGCAGCTGCTGTTCCCAGGAGGATGCTGGGATTTGTAGTTTAACAACAACCCCACAGGACCTCCCTCACTGTCCTCTGGCCGGCCTATAAGCTGCTGCAGAACCAACTATTGTGTTGTGTGTGTGATTCCTACTGATGCTTTGTGTCCCTACACTATGGATTTCACCTGCTCAATTGGAAAAGGAAGAAAACAAGTTGAACTTTCCCTTTAAAAGTTTGCTGAAGCCCTTACAGTGCCACAGCAGGATTAGGGGAATATGCGATTAGGAAGTGAGAATTGACTTTAAACGGCTGTCGCATTAACCTGAGCCCAGCGACTGCTCCATATTTATTCCCAGCCAGGACTGAGGACTTTGTTTAAAGGGCATATAAAGCCAATGATAAAATCTAATTCTAAGCAACTTCCCAATATCCATTCATTCCTCATTCTCACTGGGTTTATAGTTCTGTGTAACTGTCATTGTGTCTGTCCCTTTCTCTTCTCTGCACTGCTGCTTCTGACTCCTGATACAACTTCCCAATATCCATTCATTCCTCATTCTCACTGGGTTTATAGTTCTGTGTAACTGTCATTGTGTCTGTCCCTTTCTCTGCACTGCTGCTTCTGACTCCTGATACAACTTCCCAATATCCATTCATTCCTCATTCTCACTGGGTTTATAGTTCTGTGTAACTGTCATTGTGTCTGTCCCTTTCTCTGCACTGCTGCCTCTGACTCCTGATACAACTTCCCAATATCCATTCATTCCTCATTCTCACTAGGTTTATAGTTCTGTGTAACTGTCATTGTGTCTGTCCCTTTCTCTGCACTGCTGCCTCTGACTCCTGATACAACTTCCCAATAGCCATTCATTCCTCATTCTCGCTAGTTTTAAAGTTATATGTCAGTGCCATGGCTATTGACAGTAGTGTCTGTTCTGTCCTCCAGTTCTGACTCTTGAAACACTGTAGCAGAAGTCTGTTAATCAGCTGGCTTCTATTATTTTTGAGTTTACGTCCCCCTGTAACTGTTCCTGTCCCATATTTCCTGTGGAATTACAATAATCACTAGGCGCCTCATTCATCTCATCTACCTGGGTGTCTGGGTACCGGATGATGTAACACCTTGTAACTTTTTTTTTTTTTACATCCACTGAATCCGTAAAAGAGTTTGTTCACCTTTAAATAAACTTTTAGTAAGATGTAGAGAGGGATATTCTGAGACAATTTGCAATTGGGTTTCATTTTTTATTTTTTGTGGTTTTTGAGTTATTTAGATTTTTATTCAGCAGCTCTCCAGTTTGCAATTTCAGCCATCTGGTTGCTATGGTTCAGATTACCATAGCAACCATGCATAGGGTCTGAATAGAAAGATGAGTAATAAAAGGTAGCAATAACAATACATGTCTAGCCTCAGTGGCGTAACTAGATGTTGCTGGGCCCCACAGCAAATTAATTTTAGGGCCCCCAACATATCCAGTGTTTGTCCTGTTTTACCAATATATGTTCAAATTGCTCATTAATGAGAGCCTCATGGGGCCCCCTGTACCTCCTGGGCCCCCCTGCAGCCGCAGGGTCTGCTTCCTCTGTAGTTACGCCCCTTTCTAGCCTTACAGAGCATTTGGTTTTCTTTTAGATGGGGTCAGTGACCTCCATTTGAAAGCTGGAAGAGTCAGAAGAAAAAATTCAAATATCTCGAAAACTATAAAAAAAAAAAAAAATAACAAAGACCAATTGAAAAGTGGCTTAGAATTGGCCATTTTATAACATACTAAAAATTAACATAAAGGTGAACCAGCCCTTTAATGTATGGAGTCGTAATAAAGAGAAAACAAAAACATCAGATATAGGTTTTCCGATTCCTGCCCATAAATGGGGGTGAACAAAAAGTATTTAAAGGGGAACTTCTCATTGCAATTATTTAATTTTAGACCAGGGGTGCCCAGTTGTACCCAATGGGAGATTCCATGTTTATCTCTGGAGAACATGGAGTTTCCACTGGAGGTCCGGCAACATGAGAAATAGTTCCCTGCCCCCTAGAGCTTACACTCTAAGTGGGTGTGCAACTTTCAACTTCTAACTCTAGCAACCTGACATGGGTGAGTATAGGAAAGATCAGCCTTTGCAGGAAGTTTTTTATTTATAAATAATGAACACCCAGCCTCAAAATCTGGTTTCTGGGGTTGCAGATCTGAGCAAGCAGTTAACATTGTTACGCTTCGCTTTGCAAAGAAGAGCAAAAGAAAGACATTGGTCTAAAAAAAGTGACCAATTGCAGCCTTGCTTAGGGCACAACTATCTGCAATGTATTTAGAATAGTTTTTTGACACTTACCCTTAAGGGCAGAGGCACATACTTAGATTTGGGGAGATTTAGGACAGAGATACGCGGTCAAATTCGGGGAGATTAGTTGCCCATCGACAAATCTCCTCTTCTTCGGGGCAACTAATCTCCCCGAACTGTGGCTGCACCGAATCCAGTATTCAGCCTTTTTCAGCAGGATTCGGCCGAATACTTGCGTCTGGCTGAACCGAATTGGAATCCTAATTTGCATATGTAAATTAGGGACGGGGAGGGAAATCACGTGACTTTTCATCACAAAACAAGGAAGTGAAAAAGATGTTCACGCTTTTTTCTTTCCGGCATATACAATTAGGATTCGGTTCGGTATTCAGCCAAATCTTTCACAAAGGATTCGGGGATTCGACCAAATCCCAAATAGTGAATTCGGTGCATCCTTACCCCGAACTGCCTTCTCGCTGGCTAGAATGAAAATCACCGGCATGATGACACTCAGAGCACTTCGTTTTCTGAAGTTCCCTTAGTTTAGGGCGATTCGTCACCTGAAGAAGAAGAGATTTGTCGCCAGGCGACTAATCTCCCCGATTCTGACCGTGTGTCTCTGCCCTTAGTTGCCCGGGGATAAATCGACCTCTTCATCTCCCCAAACTGCCTTCCGCCGGCTAGAATCTAAATCGCCGGTGGGACGCCACTTGAAGCGCTTCATTTTATGAAGTCGCCCGAAGTTTCCTTTTAAGGCGACTTTAGAAAACAAAGCCATCCCGCCGACGATTTCGATTCTAGGTGGCAGGAGGCAGTTCTGGGAGATTAGTCGCCCTGAAGAAGAGTAGATTTATCGCCGGACAACTAAGGGCAGAGACACACGAGTAGATTCGGGGAGATTAGTCGCTCGGCGGCAATTCTCTTCTTCATAGGGGCAACTACTCTCCCCGAATCTGAGCGTTTGTCTCTGCCCTAACATTGCCAGTGTTTACCTTGCTCTGAAAGTAACTGCGCCTTATTATTATTATTATTATTATTATTATGATTAAGAAGATGTGATTTCAAAGACAAACATCCCCCCATCCCTATTGTTGTGTATAGTGATCCAGCAGGGTCAGGTTGCAGCTTTCTGGTGAGGAAGGGGTTAAGTGGAGCTGAGTTTCTCTGCCTATTCGGATGCAATGTTCTGGATGTAATAGAAAAGTTTTGTTCTGCGGTGGTGGGGGAGAAGGAGCAAAGGGTTTGTGGGGCAGGGAGGGGGAGTCGGGGGAGTGAACCCCTCTGTTTGTTTTGTTCTGAGGCTTGCCCAGGCAGCATGGCATCTCACATGGGACAATGTGACTGGGGGGGGGGGGGGTGGAGAGCGGAGCTGGAGGAGGTGGGCTTCACTTAACTGTTCATTGGCCTGCAGTCACATAAGCCATGTACTGGCCACAGCCTGTGTCCTGCTCCATTATTCTCCAAACTACAACTCCCAGCACCCCCCACAGTTGTAAACCAGCAATGTCTGGGGAGATACAGGTTGCCCTGCTCTGATCATGTGTATCTTGCTGGGGAAATAAATACGTGGTTTTAAAGCTCTTTGTAAATGGTGATCAGATAGGATCTGTGCAGCCACTGGGACAGAATGCTCTGTTATACAGATAGCTAGAATCTCAGCTGCCATAAAGCAGGACAGGACTGCTGCTTACAATGGGGATCAGATAGGATCCGTGCAGCCACTGGGACAGAATGTTCTGTTATACAGATAGCTAGAATCTCAGCTGCCATAAAGCAGGACAGGACTGCTGCTTACAATGGGGATCAGATAGGATCTGTGCAGCCACTGGGACAGAATGTTCTGTTATACAGATAGCTAGAATCTCAGCTGCCATAAAGCAGGACAGGACTGCTGCTTACAATGGGGATCAGATAGGATCTGTGCAGCCACTGGGACAGAATGTTCTGTTATACAGATAGCTAGAATCTCAGCTGCCATAAAGCAGGACAGGACTGCTGCTTACAATGGGGATCAGATAGGATCTGTGCAGCCACTGGGACAGAATGTTCTGTTATACAGGTAGCTCTGTTTTAGTTCAGCTAAAAAACAAGGGCTTCACACTAACCAAGCAATGGCAGAAGAGTCTCTTGGTTCACTGGGAGCCGAGAAGTTAATAGGAGTAGGAGGGCTGAGGTGGGAGTTTAAATCTTTGCTCTGATCCACAATGAGGATGTGCTTTGTCTGTACAGGAGTGTGAATATAAGAGCTTGTCAGTTACCAGCACAATGGGCAAGAGCTGTTTGTAGTGTTAATGCCAATGGCAGTCAGCACATTAGTAGCCAGTATGTAACCCTTTCCGTGCTAGCCATACAGTCCCTTGTAATGTCTGTGAATTATAATGTATATACTGTAGGTTTCATTGTGGAGTGCAGATTACGGTGCAGCAAGGCAAGAATTAGTTCAGGCAAGAACAGTACTATACGCTGCACTGTTGCTGACCTATAAGAACGTCAATGGGCAGTGTTGGCCCAGGTATGGCCAGTAAGGAGCACACCGATCTACAGTAAGGATGAACACAAGCCTTTCAGTGATGCAGTGGTGGAAACAAGAAATACAGAGTCCAACATTTAAACTGGTTTTCTAGAGCAGACTACTCCTGGCTTGTGTAATTCATTGTGGACCCTGTGTGTGATGGGCCTTGTATCTTTCACAGTCCATATAAAGTCCAGTGACTTCTAATATCCTTATTATTTACAGTAGGGGGTACATTATCCATTATAATACATGAGTGATACTCAGAGTTCCCTATATAACTCAGCCTGCAGCCTTGTGTCTTTATATGGTCACAGAACCCCTCAGTGACTTCTAATATCCTTATTATTTACAGTAGGGGGTACATTATCCTTATAATACATGAGTGAAAATTAGAGTTCCCTGTATAACTCAGCCTGCAGCCTTGTGCCTTTATATGGTCACAGAACAACCCCTCAGTGACTTCTAATATCCTTATTATTTACAGTAGGGGGTACATTATCCTTATAATACATGAGTGAAAATTAGAGTTCCCTGTATAACTCAGCCTGCAGCCTTGTGCCTTTATATGGTCACAGAACAACCCCTCAGTGACTTCTAATATCCTTATTATTTACAGTAGGGGGTACATTATCCTTATAATACATGAGTGAAAATTAGAGTTCCCTGTATAACTCAGCCTGCAGCCTTGTGCCTTTATATGGTCACAGAACAACCCCTCAGTGACTTCTAATATCCTTATTATTTACAGTAGGGGGTACATTATCCCTTATAATACATGAGTGATACTCAGAGTTCCCTGTATAACTCAGCCTGCAGCCTTGTGTCTTTATATGGTCACAGAACAACCCCTCAGTGACTTCTAATATCCTTATTATTTACAGTAGGGGGTACATTATCCTTATAATACATGAGTGATACTCCCGAGTTCCCAGTATAACTCAGCCTGCAGACTTGTGCCTTTATATGGTCACAGAACAACCCCTCAGTGACTTCTAATATCCTTATCATTTACAGTAGGGGGTACAATATCCCTTATAATACATGAGTGATACTCAGAGTTCCCTGTATAACTCAGCCTGTAGCCTTGTGTCTTTATATGGTCACAGAACAACCCCTCAGTGACTTCTAATATCCTTATCATTTACAGTAGGGGGTACAATATCCCTTATAATACATGAGTGATACTCAGAGTTCCCTGTATAACTCAGCCTGTAGCCTTGTGTCTTTATATGGTCACAGAACAACCCCTCAGTGACTTCTAATATCCTTATCATTTACAGTAGGGGGTACAATATCCCTTATAATACATGAGTGATACTCAGAGTTCCCTGTATAACTCAGCCTGCAGCCTTGTGCCTTTATATGGTCACAGAACAACCCCTCAGTGACTTCTAATATCCTTATCTTTTACAGTAGGGGGTACATTATCCCTTATAATACATGAGTGATACTCAGAGTTCCCTGTATAACTCAGCCTGCAGCCTTGTGCCTTTATATGGTCACAGAACAACCCCTCAGTGACTTCTAATATCCTTATCTTTTACAGTAGGGGGTACTGTATATTAGCAGAGATACAAGCCCCAGTGCTTGTAGCCAATGTTATTTTGCGCACTCAGAAAAAAAGAGACGGAAAGAAAGAGGCAAATATTGATTTGGAATTTCCATTCCGCACTCGGGAGAAATGCTATTTATTCTTTGGGTGGTGTGATTTCTGGTCAAGAGTAACAAGGGAAAGAAAATCAAACTGGTTCCATGTGATTGGCTGGATTTTGTGCAATTTCACCCAACACACGTATTTTGAAAGAAAAAGTTCATCCTTATTTGTACATTGGACTTACCCCACCCCAAGGGGCCACTTTGATGCTGGGGCCCAGGGCTTCCTCTTCCCAACCCAAGAGTAGGTGATGGGGCTGTGACTCCCCCTGCACTGCTGGAGCTGACTCTGGATAGGAGCAGAAACACGTGGCTTTTTTGTTATGATAAAAATGGGGAGGATATTTCCCTCCCTGCTGTGGTTCTACCCATTTGCACTAAAGTCCCGCCCCCAGCCCCTCCTCTGAGTGATGTCAGTGAGTGCACGGGACGGGCTAGTACAGGGGCCAGCACTCTTCATACAGAGGCTCTGAATGTTCATTTTCCTTGTGCTGGGGGTTAGACCTTATATTGTTTTTATTTAAAGGGAAAATAAGCCTAGAAATATATCCTGTGATGTTTCCTTTCATAAAGATTTCTTGTGATACTTTGTAACAGCAGCTTGTGAATCTGCCCTCTAGTTCCTGGGGATACATTGTATCTGCTGTGCCCTGCCGGCTGTGGGTCACCTCTGCTCATCCATCACTCACTGGAACCCCTGCAGGAGGCTGAAAGTCTCCAACTGCTACACCCACTAAATTTCAGCTCCCCTCAATTCAATTTGAGCTACATCACACTGGGCTTATTGTGTGCCCAGAACATTCCTTCTCTGTATATTTGTATTTATACATATGGGAGGAGGAGGTGCCATATTGATTCCCTTAGACAGTACAGTATGAGGCTATAGCTTATTGTGTGCCCAGAACATTCCTTCTCTGTATATTTGTATTTATACATATGGGATGAGGGAAGTGCCATATTGATTCCCTTAGACAGTACAGTATGAGGCTGTAGCTTATTGTGTGCCCAGAACATTCCTTCTCTGTATATTTGTATTTATACATATGGGAGGAGGAGGTGCCATATTGATTCCCTTAGAAAGTACAGTATGAGGGTATAGCTTATTGTGTGCCCAGAACATTCCTTCTCTGTATATTTGTATTTATACATATGGGTAGAGGGAGGTGCCATATTGATTCCCTTAGACAATACAGTATGAGGGTATAGCTTATTGTGTGCCCAGAACATTCCTTTTCTGTATATTTGTATTTATGGGAAGAGGGAGGTGCCATATTGATTCCCTTAGACAGTACAGTATGAGGGTATAGCTTATTGTGTGCCCAGAACATTCCTTCTCTGTATATTTGTATTTATACGTATGGGAGGAGGGAGGTGCCATATTGATTCCCTTAGACAGTACAGTATGAGGGTATAGCTTATTGTGTGCCCAGAACATTCCTTCTCTGTATATTTGTATTTATACGTATGGGAGGAGGGAGGTGCCATATTGATTCCCTTACAGTTTTGGATCATTCTTTCTAGCTACATCACACTGCTGCCTGAGTGGTTACTTTACTGCAATTCAATGCTTTTAGAGACTTATATTGTACAGAAGTTGGGGGACTTGCTCAACAGTGTTCAAGATAATACAAATGTTGCAGATGGTCTCTCTGATTTTTATAGTGGTGTAAAATCCACATAATCTGTTGGAGTTTGAAGGGGTTGTTCACCTTCCAAACACTGATTTTCAGTTCAGTTGTTTCCCTAGAAATAAAGATTACTGTACTTTCCATTATTTATTTTGCACTGTTTTTCCAATATCTAAGTGTAAAGTTGAATGTTGGTGTCTCTGGTGTTTGAGTCTGACAGCTCAGTAATTCAGGTGCAGATTCTGAACTGTTACAATTTTACAACATTGAGTTGATCCATTTCTCAGCAGCATCTCTGGAGTATTAGCAACTATTGTATCAATTCTAACAGCTGCCTGTAATGAAACCCAGAGATTCTGCTCAGCAGGGACAAACATAAGAAATGTGTGTAACTAAATGTTTCAATTTTAAAACAGTTTACAGGGTCGGCGACCCTGACATGGCGTTTTTACGTTGCGTTTTTAAATAAGCTCAGTCGGGCGTAAATACGCCTCTGAAACCACACCCGACCGTCAACATGCGTGTTTCAGCACGTAGTTTTCTTTTCCCGACATGCACTTCTCATTGTTCTCATTCCCCATTATTCCCCTGGCTGGAAATAGAAAATAGAAAAGCTATTTAGAAATAGAAAAACTATTTACATGAAAAAATGGAGCAGGAATGATCGTCAATATAAAAAGAGGGGACAAACAGAGGGGAGATTAGTCGTGGCGACTAATCTCCCCGATCTGCCTTCCGGGTTAATGCAAATCGGCTGGGGGGAAAACTTCGGGCGACTTCGGAAAAAGAAGTGGCGCGTGTGCTTTAGCACAGGCAACTTTTCATTAAAGCAGATGGGAAGACACGCCAATGCAGTTCGGGGAGATTGTCGCCCAGAAGAAGAGGCGATTAATCGTCAGGCGACTAAATCTCCCCTGAATCTCCTCATGTGGACTAACCCGTAAAGGGGTTGTTCACCTTTAAATACACTTTTAGTATGATGTAGAGAATGATATTCTGAGACAATTTGTAATTGGTTTTTATTTTTTATTATTTGTGGTTTTTGCGTTATTTAGCTTTTTATTCAGCAGCTCTTCCATTTGCATTTTAAGCAATCTGGTAACTAGGGTCCAGATTAGCCTAGCAACCATGCATTGATTTGAAGAGACTAGAATATGATTAGGAGAGGGCTTAAATAGAAGGATCAGTAATGTAAAGTAACAATAATACATTTGTAGCCTTACAGAGCATTTGGTTTTTAGAAGGGAGTCAGCGATGCCCATTTGAAAGCTGCAAAGAGTCAGAAGAAAGGCAAATAACTATAAAACTATAAAAAAAAAAATTAAAAAAAACGAAAACCAATTGAAAAGTATTTTTGGTCGTTCTATAACACAATAAAAGTTACCTTATAGGTGAACCACCCCGTTTAAGGGCAAAGACACACGTGGAGATTGGGGGAGATAAGTCAAATCGGCTCTTCTTCGGGCGACTAATCTCCCTGAACTGCCTTCCCGCCGGCTATAATCTAAATTGTCCGCGGGATGGAACTCGAAGCACTCACGAGGATACTTTGGCGACATCGGATAACGAATCGCTCCGAGTGACATCCCATCCCGCTGGCTATTTTGATTCTAGCCAATGGGAAGGCAGTTCGGGGAGATTAGTCATTCGAAGAAGAAGCGATTTGGCGACTAAATCTCCCCAAATCTCAACGTGTGTCTCTGTCCTTACGCTTGAATATTAGAAAAACAGTGGCACATAGAAGATAGAAAGTAATTGGGAAAAGTCGTTATTTCTGGTGATCTATCCAGAACAACTAGGTGTTTGAAGGTGAAGCACCCCTTTAACCCCCCGCGTCTCCTCGTTGGAGTGGGCTCATTTGAGCGGTTGTGGCAGTGCAGCTGCGAGGAGTTAATGTGGTTACGGAGATGTAATGAAGTGTTTGTTCCCCGTTTCTCTTGGGTCTGTGTGACAGGACTGCTGATGAGCGGATTCGCAGGGTCTGGGACTGCTCTATAGGTCCCATCTCACTCCTATAATCAGCCCTCCAGCTGCTGCGCTGCGGTGCGACTACAGAGCTCTGCACCTGGTACCTCCCAGTTGGCTGTGGGTAATGAGCAGAGCGTGCGAGACAGGAGGGAAGCTGCACATTGGCAGGCCAAGGGCACGGAGTGAGACTGCATTTAACTACTTGTGTGCCGGAGAACTGGCTTTAAAGTACACAGGCCTGCAAGGGTTAAAAAGGATTGGAACATACACAATGATCTGTTTCATCTTTGATTATGCAATAAACCGCTTTTGACCCCCTTTAAAGAAAATGTCAACCCTAAAAAATAACCTTTGCCTACATTTTCTAAGCGACTTTCCAATATACAATCATTACAAATATTCTATGATTTTTAAGTTATTTCCATATGTATTGCTATTGAAAGCAGTGTTAGTCTGTCCCTTTGTATTGTCTGCCCTGATGGCTCAGACTGTTGATACGACGTAACAAATCCGCTAATTATCGGACTTGGGGAACCAAGACTTTTGCAACATCGTTTAAAAAGTAACAACCCGGAGTTAAGCCAATGTTGCTTTCAATAGTACCGTATATACTCGAGTATAAGCCGAGTTTTTCAGCCCCCAAAATATGCTGAAAAACTCTACCTCGGCTTATACTCGGATCAAGCGCAAAAACGGTCGCCAGCGCCCAAGAATAGTTGCCGGCATACAAGAATAGTCTCCAAGAATATTCGCCGGCGTCCAAGAATGGTTGCCGGCATCCAAAAACGAGACGCCGGCACCTCCAATGAGAGCAGAAACCCTCAATTTTTTGATTGAAACTTACCAGAAGCTGCTGCATTTCTCACCCTCGGCTTATACTCGAGTCAATAGGCTTTCCCAGTTTTTGGAGGTAAAATTAGGTACCTCGGCTTATACTCGAGTATATACGGTAAATGTTTTTACAAATAACTTTAAAGGGATTGCTCACCTTTGAATTAGCCTTTAGTATGATGTAGAAAGGGATATTCTGAGACTATTTGCCATTGGTTTTCATTTTTTATTATTTGTGGTTTTTAAGTTATTTTTTCAGCAGCTTTCCAGCAATCTGGTTGCTAGGGTGCAAATTACCCTAGCAACCACGCATGGATTTACGTGAGACACAGAAATATGAATAGGAGAGGCCTGAATAGAAAGACGAGTAATACAAGGTAGCAATTAGGGATGCACTGAATCCAGGATTCGGCCTCTTTCAGCAGGATTCGGATTCAGCTGAATCCTTGTGTCAGGCCGAACCAAATCCTAATTTGCATATGTAAATTAGGGGCAGGTAGGGAAATCACGTCACAAAAGAAGAATTTTTCCTTTCCTACCCCTAATTTGCATATGCAAATTAGGGTTCTGGTTCGGTATTCGGCCGAATCTTTCACAAAGGATTTAGGGATAAATAGTGGATTCGGTGCATCCTTAGTAGCAATAACAATACATTTGCAGCCTTACAGGGGATTTGTTTTTAGATGGGGTCACTGACCCCCATTTGACAGCTTACAGGGAGAAGAAGGCAAATGATTCAAAAACTATATAAAAAAAAAAAACAAAAAAAAAAAAACACACATTATGAAGACCAATCGAAAAATGGTTTAGAATTAGCCATTCTATAGCATACTAAAAGTAAACTTAAAGGTGAACCACCCCTTTAAAAGTACTGAAACTTTTTAATACATTTACATTGGAAATTTGCATAGAATTGTGTTTTCTTTTATTAGGCAAATGTTTATTTTGGGCTTTACGTGCCCTTTAAAGGCAGCAGCACATGTAGCAATTCCAGGCGATTAATAGCGATGCCAGCGGGCAACAAAATGATCCTTGCCCAGAAGACAAGATGTCAGGAATCTCATTCATGTGTCTCACGTTAGTAATAGGCGAGGGGGTTGGTCTTTGTATAGGGACGGTTGTCATATTGTAAACTGATATAAGAGTTGCATACAAATTGCTCTTATATAGATTTACCATCAGTAATAGTAAAGGAGGAGGGTCGGGTATGTCTTCTGTGTCCTTTATAGTGCAGCCCTAGATTTGAGTTGTTCTCTCTATCATATAATAATAGCATTTGTATATGTAGAATCTCAGCTGCCATAAAGCAGGGCAGGACTGCTGCTTACAATGGGGATCAGATAGGATCTGTGCAGCCACTGGGACAGAATGCTCTGTTATACAGATAGCTAGAATCTCAGCTGCCATAAAGCAGGACAAGACTGTTGCTTACAATGGGGATCAGATAGGATCTGTGCAGCCACTGGGACAGAATGTTCTGTTATACAGATAGCTAGAATCTCAGCTGCCATAAAGCAGGGCAGGACTGCTACTTAAACAGTGTTTATATCGGTGCTAGTTTATAAGTCTTTAACACGATTATTTAGAAAATATTTTAAAAAGGTACTTAAGGGAATTTATTATATTCCTCCAAGGCTGATGCAAAAACTCAGATTATGTTACATATGATACATACAGGTTTCGGCAGCGCAAGCCTCTGAGACCAGTATTGTTTTCTCTCATAGGAAATACTGAAACCTATTGTATAATAGATCTCCATGCGTGGGATTAGCCTGGGACCCCTGGCAGCCATCTGTGTGTGTGTGTGTATACACCAGTTCCGTTATATCTCTCTGTACAGACTTTGAGCAAACTTAGGGGACTGTTCCTGCTGAATTGTGCTTAGTACAGGGAATACCTATGCTGCCATAGTTTTATGGGATCTCTCAGTACAGACTATGAGCAAACTTAGGGACTGTTCCTGCTGAATTGTGCTTAGTACAGGGGAATACCTATGCTGCCATAGTTTTATGGGATCTTTCTGTACAGACTATGAGCAAACTTAGGGGACTGTTCCTGCTGAATTGCGCTTAGTACAGGGGAATACCTATGCTGCCATAGTTTTATGGGATCTTTCTGTACAGACTATGAGCAAACTTAGGGGACTGTTCCTGCTGAATTGTGCTTAGTACTGGGGATACCTATGCTGCCATAGTTTTATGGGATCTCTCTGTACAGCGTATGAGCAAACTTAGGGGACTGTTCCTGCTGAATTGTGCTTAGTACAGGGAATACCTATGCTGCCATAGATTTATGGGATCTCTCTGTACAGACTATGAGCAAACTTAAGCTGGCCATAGACGCAAAGATCTGATCGTACGAATCGAGGATTCGTACGATTTTCGGAACTTGTGTGGAGAGTCCCGACATTTTTCGTCTGGCGAAGATCGGTTATTTGGTCGATCGGACAGGTCAGAAAATTTCTGTCGGCTGCCGATAATATCTCTGCGTGTATTGCCGATCGTACGATTTTCAGTGGGAGTCACTAGCTTTGGTTGGACATAGATATCGTACGATTGCTGTCAGGGGCAGAACATTGCTGATCTGTTTAACTAATCTGACTGGTAAGACTTTGATCTGAATGGTTAGTGGCGGGTCGGGAGATGGGAAAGTCCAATCGTACGATGATTCGTACGATCGGATCTTTGCATCTATAGCTTGCTTTAGGGACTGTTCCTGCTGAATTGTGTTTAGTACAGGGAATACCTATGCTGCCATAGTTTTATGGGATCTCTCTGTACAGACTATGAGCAAACTTAGGGACTGTTCCTGCTGAATTGTGCTTAGTATAGGTGAATACATATGCTGCCATAGTTTTATGGGATCTCTCTGTACAGACTATGAGCAAACTTAGGGGACTGTTCCTGCTGAATTGTGCTTAGTACAGGGAATACCTATGCTGCCATAGTTTTATGGGATCTCTCTGTACAGACTATGAGCAAACTTAGGGGCTGTTCCTGCTGAATTGTGCTTAGTACAGGGAATACCTATGCTGCCATAGTTTTATGGGATCTCTCTGTACAGACTATGAGCAAACTTAGGGACTGTTCCTGCTTAATTGTGCTTAGTACAGGGGAATACCTATGCTGCCATAGTTTTATGGGATCTCTCTATACAGACTATGAGCAAACTTAGGGGCTGTTCCTGCTAATGGTAGTACTGCAGGCCAAGGGATGAGATAAGGAAAGATATGGATACAAAATGATAGGACAGTTGAAGCATAAGCAGACCCACAGCCTGCCACCATGGATTGAGTAGTCTGGAAGGTAGAACACAATATAGAAATGCTGTGGGTGTAAATGCTGATTTGACACTGCAGAACGTGACTGCTGATACTTCATAGAGTAACAGTTACAACCGACTGCTGTACAATCTCCCTCCCCATCAGCATGTCCCCATACATACAGTAGCCGTGGGCTCTCTGGAATGTTCCAAGAGGTTAAAAGAGCAGGGGCCGCAGGATGGTTGGTGTAGGCCGGGTTAAAAGTTCATCAGGGCCTCAGTGTGGGCTGGTGAGTAAGACCCCCGGGGGGGGGGGGGGCATGCTGGGGGTGGGAGAGATATCTGAGTTTGGGGGGGGTAGATTCCAGAAGTTACAGCAAAGTCTTTTGTCAAAGTTAAGCCATAGACCGAAAGATTTTTCTTTACTTAACGACCAATTTCAGGTCGATCCGACAAAATCGCCGGATTCCCATATGTCCGTGTGCGCAGAACAATTGTACATTAGGAATTACATGTGTATTACATGTTGCAGTACCTCCTCTCACCACTTCATCCCCCAGTCCATTTTCTCATAGGGCTGTAGCTGAACAGCACCACTGACATCCATGTTTTATTTCTGATTCATTTCTTATTTCTGGGCCCTAGAATTTACCGGGTGGTGCACCTATTGGACCGCCCTCCACCCTGTCGCCTGTCACCTACTTGCCGCAATTTGCACCTTAATCCTCTCTTTGAAAAGCAATGAATGTATCCCACAGTCCCTTAAACTGGCTGACAGTTTGGAATTGCTGCTGCTACTTGGTTGCTAGGGTCCCTAGCAACCAGTGGTTGGAAGGAGAGATTGGAAGATTGATTGGTGCCTGGCAATGGTTCCGCTCCACGGTGGCCCATACACGAGCCGATTAAAAGCTGCCGACAGATCGAGTCGGCAGCTTATTGGAATGTGTCTGGAGCCATCCGACGGGCTTCCCAATCGATACCTGGCGGAAAGTCGGCTGGATCTCAATATTGGCAGGTTAAGAAATCACTTCGGATCGTGGCCGCATCTGTGATTCTATGCGTTACCGCAATCCGACCACCCGTATCGGATTCATTATGATCCGATCGTGGGCCCCTAGGACCCACGATTGGATCAGTCCGATATCGCCCACTTCAATGTGGCCATATCGGGGAGAAATCCGCTCATTTGGCGACATTGCCAAATGAGCAGTTCTCATTGGTCTATGGTCACCTTAAAGGGGTGGTTCACCTTTAAATTAACTTTTAGTATGTTATAGCATGGCCAATTCTCAGCAACTTTTCAATTGGTCTTCATTATTTTTTATTTTTTTTTATAGTTTTTTGGTTATTTGCCTTTATCTTTGGATTCTTCTCAGCTTTCAAATGGGGGTCACTGACCCCATCTAAAAACAAATGCTCTCTAAAGCTACAAATGTATTGTTATTGCTTATCTTTCTATTCAGGCCTCTCCTATTCATATTCCAGTCTCGTATTCAAATCAGTGCACGGTTGCTAGGCTAATTAGGACCCTAGCAACCCAACTGCTGAAATTGCAAACTGGAGAGCTGCTGAATAAAAATCGAAATAACTCAAAAGCCGAAAATAATAAGAAATTAAAACCAATTGCAAATTGTCTCAGAATATCACTCTTTCCATCATACTAAAAGTTAATTTGAAGGTGAACAACCCCTTTCCTACATTCGGGACGTTTTACAGTTTTTGCGTCATTCTGATTAATAATCATCATCATCTTGTTCGTTTCAATCATGGGCTCTAATTACCGTCGGAAACTATTTCTAGAGCGGAATAAAAGCCTCTCAAGCTGATGCGGATTGCAGAATGGTTTTCCAGGAAAATCCCCGTGACCGCTTTCCTAGGTGATTAATGTGCAGCCGGAGCAGCGAGAGGCAAAGCCGTTGGATTTGGAGGCAGATGGATAAGCGCTTGTGACTTATGTTTGGAACTGTCTGGGGGTGGATGAGGTTTAGGAGCCGGAGCGCTGGGAGTGTGGATTCCCTGCACCTCTCCCTAGTCCTGGGTCCTTGCTTGTGGCTGGGCTGATAATTCTTGGCTTTTCCAAGTTATTCGGCAGAATGGGGGGGGGGGGTGCCTTTGCCTCTGTTCTCTTTGTGCTTCTCCCCAGGAGAACTGAATGCGACTCCAGTCCATGTTAAAGGGCTCCCTTTTATCAGGCGCCTTTCAATGCTTGTTTGTTTAATTCAATTGCGTATGGGCGGGGTGCAGCCTGTGCATGCATAATGTGTATAGAGCCCCCCTGCTGCCACTCTGTCTGTGCAAAGTCACCGCTCCACCAGTAGAACAGTGGCAGTTGGGATGGATCAGCTGTTAGACTTGATGGCAGTCGGCACTGTAATGTAACAAAGGGTTTAGTGAAGCCGTATGAGCAGTGCCAGCGATCTGTGCCAAAGAGCTTTCTACTCAAAATAGCCACTCACCTGTACTATTCCCAGAATGTTGGGCTGCCCACTGCTACGGGACAAAGGCCAGTTAGGGGGAGATTTGGGGTGAATGCTTATTTGTGCCCTGGGTACCCCTGGAACTATAGCAGGGTGACTGTTACCTTAATGTTTCTATATATCTGTAACCTTGTTATGAGCTAAGGGGGCCCAGTCTGAAGGCCAGTTAGGGGGAGATTTGGGGTGAGTGCTTATTTGTGCCCTGGGTACCCCTGGAACTATAGCAGGGTGACACCCCAATGTTTCTATATATCTGTAACCTTGTTATGAGCTAAGGGGGCCCAGCCTGAAGGTCAGTTAGGGGGAGATTTGGGGTGAGTGTTTATTTGTACCCTGGGTACCCCTGGAACTATAGCAGGGTGACACCCCAATGTTTCTATATATCTGTAACCTTGTTATGAACTAAGGGGGCCCAGCCTGAAGGTCAGTTAGGGGGAGATTTGGGGTAAGTGTTTATTTGTACCCTGGGTACCCCTGGAACTATAGCAGGGTGACACCCCAATGTTTCTATATATCTGTAACCTTGTTATGAGCTAAGGGGGCCCAGTCTGAAGGTCAGTTAGGGGGAGATTTGGGGTGAGTGCTTATTTGTACCCTGGGTACCCCTGGAACTATAGCAGGGTGACTGTTACCCCAATGTTTCTATATATCTGTAACCTTGTTATGAGCTAAGGGGGCCCAGTCTGAAGGCCAGTTAGGGGGAGATTTGGGGTGAGAGCTTATTTGTACCCTGGGTACCCCTGGAACTATAGCAGGGTGACTGTTACCCCAATGTTTCTATGTATTTGTAACTTTGTTTTTTTTTATATTAGTGTACAGAATATAGTGGCTGAGGGTAAGTTCTGGTGTCATTACTGCGAGGCTCAAATGGGGCATTTTGTTAGAGATGTGCGTCACATTCCCTTGGTACCCAGCTGTCAGGTGTGCGCAAGATACAAACCCCCCAACCCAAAATGAGGGCAGGAATGATTTCCCTACCTAGCGTGAGAGTGGCGTGTGCTCCAGTAACATTTCTGATTGGCTGGGGGGAAACTGGGACACACGTGTCCGATACAATGATCCTTATAGATGTGTGTAATATGTGAGTTAATCATATGTCACACTGGCCTGAAATACACATTTTCGGGCTGAAATCCGCCATTTTATGCGTAGCGAAATGGGGCGGATTTGGGCTCTTATTATTTTATAATATAATATATAAAAATATATTATATTATATATATATTGTAAATTATTTTATAATAAATATATAATAATTTTATATAATGCCCTAAAGCTGAAGAACAACTATAGGAGATATGGTTGGTCATGGTTAAAAAAAAACCCGAATATACATATATATGTGTGTGTGGTTTTTTATATATATATATATATATAATATATATATATATATATATATATATATATATATATATATATATATATATATATATATATATATATATATATATATATATATATATATATATAAAAACACACATATATATGTATATTCGGGTTTTTTTTAACCATGACCAACCATATCTCCTATAGTATATATATATATATATATATATATATATATATATATATATATATATATATATATATATATATATATATATATATATATATATATATATATATATATATATATATATATAGCATATATATATATGCTACCTGGTTGCTTAGCTAACTGTCCCTAGCAACCAGGCATTTGTTAGAATGTCAAAACAAAGTTTTAATAGAAGAGTTTCTAAATTGAGCATGGCAGTCTGCCCCCTCATCTTTGCTTTGTGTCCGACTCTGAGCCTGTTGTTTCTCCCCTGGTGTAGGAACTGGAGGAGGCTTTGCATAGGAATAATGTGGAATTTCTCAGTGAGCTGGTGGCCTGTCTTCTGCAGGGCTGTTACCAACGGCGGGATATCACGTGAGTACTTCCTTACCCTGTGTCTGGGCCTGGCCTGGAAGACTAGTGCCCAACTTGGACCCATTGTCCTTACACTTTCTACTACCCAACCTGCAGGATATTTTATAAGAGCTGACCAGGTACTCGGTAACATGGCAGTGACGTCACAATAACCCAGAAGTGATGTCACTATGCGGGTCAGAAAACATTTTTTTTTTACTCTATACAGATAACCCTCCCAACACTGACTGCACACCTACTAAAACAGTACAAGTTATATTGGGGGGTGTATTTTTGTGGCTACTCTTTTGGGGATGCCAGCACTAGGGATCCATCTGTCATTAGCTGGCACTGCCTTGTGCTCATGCCCTTTTTGGGATCTTTTGTCCTGTGCCGGGAAGGGAATGGCCTTGAATTCCATTGCTGTGAGTCAAAGTAAGTGCTTTGCCTGTGAATACCCCGAGCCCCCCACTCTTTAAACTAAACTCACCCACATCAAAGCACCCCCCCCCAGTAACGACTCCTTTATGTTTTATGCTGACTCTTTAACTGCAACGTCAGGAGAGTCATCCCTTAAAGGTTATTAAGTAAGTGGCGAGACGCAGTTAGTATGTGGTTGACACATTCTGTGCAACTTTTCAATTGTTCTTCATTATTTATTTTCTATAGTTTGAAATGAAAATCCTTCCATTTCTCCTTATTTTCAGCCTGCAATAAGAAATGCTAACTGGTTGTCAGGGTCGAGGACCCTGGCAACAAAAAACTCCAGGTCAATTCTTATTTTCAATTGCTTGTCTGGCTGCTAGGGTAATTCAGCCCTAGCAACCAGATGGCAGTTGAAGTTCCAAGGATTAGGGAGTTAAGTGACACATTCTGGTTCTATTCTAAGCAGCTTTTCAATTGGTCTTCATTATTTATTTTGTATAGTTTGGGCTGAAAAGCCTTTTATTTCTCCTTCTTACAGCCTGTAACTGGAAATGCTAACTGGTTGTCAGGGTCGCTGACCCTGGCAGCAAAAAAACTCCATGTCAATTCTTATTTTCAATTTCTTGTCTTCCTTTCTGTCCTTCTTCTATTAATCTCTCATCCTGATTTCCAATTAGCTGCCTGGCTGCTAGGGTAATTCAGCCTTAGCAACCAGATGGCAGCCGAAGTTTGAAGGATTAGGGAGTTGAGTGACACATTCTGGTTCTATTCTAAGCAACTTTTCAATTGGTCTTCATTATTTATTTTGTATAGTTTGAAACGAAAAGTCTTCCATTTCTCCTTATTTTCAGCCTGCAATTGGAAATGCTAACTGGTTGTCCGGGTCGATGACCCTGGCAGCAAAAAACTCCAGGTCAATAGTTTTGTTATTCTTCTTTTTAATTGCTTGTCTTTCTCTCTGACTGTCTCCTAATAATCTCTCATCCTGATTTCCAGTTAGCTGCCTGGCTGCTAGGGTAATTCAGCCCTAGCGACCAGATGGCAGTTGAAGATCTAAGTGTTAGGGCTTCAAAACAAAAAACAAATGCTATCTGGTTGTTAGGGTTGTATTAATCTAGCAACCAGGCAGCAGTATAAAACATTAGAAGGAAAGATCAATAGAATTTAACCTTCAATAGTCGATATCCATTTCAGATTTCCAGAGTCAGTGACCAGGTAGCAGGCTGGCAAAAAAAAAGGCAAAGTAGGAATGCTAGTAATTAAAAAGAAAAAAAAAGACCTGCAAAATAAATCATGAAGACTAATTAGCAAGGTCCCATCAGCACCAGACCTTTAAAGGGGTGGTTCACCTTCAGGTTAACTTTTAATATGTTATAGAATTGCCTGTTCTAAGCAACTTTTCAATTGGTCTTCATTTTTTTTTTTATAGTTTTCAAATTATTTGCCTTCTTCTTCTGTCTCTTTCAAATGGGGGTCACTGACCCCATCTAAAACAAATGCTCTTTATAGCTACAAATGTGTTGTTAGTGCTACTTTTGATTCCTCCTCTTTCTATTGAGGCCTCTCCTATTCATATTCCAGTCTCTTATTCAAATCAGTGCATGGTTGCTAGGGCAATTTGGACCCTAGCAACCAGATAGCCAACATTGCAAACTGGAGAACTGCTGAATAAAAAACGAAATAACTCAAAAACCATACATAATAAAAAATTAAAATCAATTGCAAATTGTCTCAGAATATCACTCTCTATGTCAAAAACATTAAAAAATGAACAAAAAGTGAACCCCTTTCAGGTAAATCGCCCCTTAAGTGACCCTTCTGGTTCCTTTGCCCAGTTCGCAGACGTTCCATGTGTACCTGGAGGACATTATCAGCTACCGATGGGAGATGGAAGAAGGGAAACCCAACCCCCTAAGGGGAACAACTTTTCACCAACTGGAACTACGCCCCAGACTGGAGATCCTCCACCGGCTCTGCGACTACCGACTGGACGCCGACGATGTGTTTGACCTGCTCAAGGTGAGCAGCATATAATGATTATATTCCCTGTTCTTGCCTCTTATATTAATATATCTCATATGCTTAATTCTTAGCAGCTTTTCAAATGGGGGTCACTGACCCCATCCACAAACAAACCTCTGTAAGGCTACAAATGTATTGTTATTGCTACTTTTTATTACTCCTCTTTCTATTCAGGTCTCTCTCCTATTCATATCCCAGTCTCTTATTCAAATCAATGCATGGTTGCTAGGGTAATTTGGATCCTAGCAACCAGATTGCTGACAACTGCAAATTGAAGGGCTGCTGAATAAAAAGCTAAAAACCACAAACAATAAAAAATGAAATTCAATTGCAAATTGTCTCCAAATTTCACTTTACATCATACTAAAAATATATTTAAAGGTGAACAACCCCTTTAAGGCAAGCTGTTAATAGTTAGAGCCGACTCAGCCTTCAGATAGTTCCATGTATCCCTAAGCAGCTCGGAGCCCCCCAGGGGAGTCAGCCCTCAGTCTGGGAACCACTGCCTTAATTGCCCTATATAATGGCAGGTATATTGTTGTTAGTGTATAACTAATAGGTATAGCTGTGCATCATGGGAGTAGGCAGAAGTTGTATAAGCAGTGAGTAGAGTAGTGTCTGTGCTCTGTATATAAATAAAATCTTTGCCTCTAAGGGTTTGGACGGAGACAGCCTGCGCGTGGAGCCTCTTGGCGAAGATTCTTCGGGGAATTTATACTGGTATTTCTATGGAACCCGACTGTATAAGGAGGAGCCTTCCGGAGAAAAGAGACAGCGACTTCTGGAGCAGTAAGATTTCTACTGGGCTGAATCCACTCGAACTGGGATATGTTGGGTTTATTTTGCCTTTGTACAGTATGAGGGTATAGCTAATTGTGTGCCCAGAACATTCCTTCTCTGTATATTTGTATTTATATATATATGGGAGGAGGTGCCATATTGATTCCCTTAGACAGTACAGTATGAGGGTATAGCTTATTGTGTACCCAGAACATTCCTTCTCTGTATATTTGTATTTATACATATGGGAGGAGGTGCCATATTGTTTCCCTTAGACAGTACAGTATGAGGGTATAGCTTATTGTGTGCCCAGAACATTCCTTCTCTGTATATTTGTATTTATACATATGGGAGGAGGGAGATGCCATATTGATTCCCTTAGACAGTACAGTATGAGGGTATAGCTTATTGTGTGCCCAGAACATTCCTTCTCTGTATATTTGTATTTATACATATGGGAGGAGGGAGATGCCATATTGATTCCCTTAGACAGTACAGTATGAGGGTATAGCTTATTGTGTGCCCAGAACATTCCTTCTCTGTATATTTGTATTTATACATATGGGAGGAGGTGCCATATTGATTCCCTTAGACAGTACAGTATGAGGGTATAGCTTATTGTGTGCCCAGAACATTCCTTCTCTGTATATTTGTATTTATACATATGGGAGGAGGAGGTGACATATTGATTCCCTTAGACAGTACAGTATGAGGGTATAGCTTATTGTGTGCCCAGAACATTCCTTCTCTGTATATTTGTATTTATACATATGGGAGGAGGAGGTGCCATATTGATTCCCTTAGACAGTACAGTATGAGGGTATAGCTTATTGTGCCCCCAGAACATTCCTTCTCTGTATATTTGTATTTATACATATGGGAGGAGGGAGGTGCCATATTGATTCCCTTAGACAGTACAGTATGAGGGTATAGCTTATTGTGTGCCCAGAATATTCCTTCTCTGTATATTTGTATTTATACATATGGGAGGAGGGAGGTGCCATATTGATTCCCTTAGACAGTACAGTATGAGGGTATAGCTTATTGTGTGCCCAGAACATTTCTTCTCTGTATATTTGTATTTATACATATGGGAGGAGGAGGTGCCATATTGATTCCCTTAGACAGTACAGTATGAGGGTATAGCTTATTGTGTGCCCAGAACATTCCTTCTCTGTATATTTGTATTTTTACATATGGGAGGAGGGAGGGCGTTATAGTTCAATTAACATGATAGACTGTTATTAAAGGTCCCTCCCTCATATCCAATTCTTCAGGGCAGCCAAGATCCAAGACAAGCCAGTAAGGAAGAGGGGTCGCCCACCTAAAAAGAAGAAGCCGTCGGAAGAGCCTTTGGTCAGGTACAATTGCAAACTGTCCCATGTCTGTTACAGGAGCACTAGAGAGCCGATTTATCAAACCTGTTTTAACCTGAAAATTGCTCGGTCTCTTACAGTGAGAAAACAGACACAAAGCCCCGAGTTCTGGCAGAAATATCAGAAGAGAAGAAAGGTACTGGGACCTTATACATCTGTAATCGTCTCATTCCAAATGGGGGGCCCTTATTGCCTGTGATTAAATATGTATTTTGTCTCCTGTGCAGACTGTGCCCCCGGCGAGGGCTCCTGGTCTCTCCTGTGTCAGACGGAGCAGGAATGGAGGGAAGTCGCTGACAGCTTCAGGGATAAGGTGTCCCACAATGAGCGTCAGCTCTACAAGCTCCTGAGCGAGGAATTTCTTCCAGAAATCTGTGACATGATCTCCCAGAAGGTCAGTTCTCTGTTAACTGGGGGGGGGATAGATTGTTGTCCCAGATACTGCAGCTTTAACTCTTAGTCTGGCGAATACAGAGAGATCCCATAAAACTATGGCAGCATAGGTATTCCTCTGTACTAAGCACAATTCAGCAGGAACAGTCCCCTAAGTTTGCTCATAGTCTGTACAGAGAGATCCCATAAAACTATGGCAGCATAGGTATTCCCTGTACTAAGCACAATTCAGCAGGAACAGTCCCTAAGTTTGCTCATAGTCTGTACAGAGAGATCCCATAAAACTATGACAGCATAGGTATTCCTCTGTACTAAGCACAATTCAGCAGGAACAGCCCCCTAAGTTTGCTCATAGTCTGTACAGAGAGATCCCATAAAACTGTGGCACATAGGTATTCCCCTGTACTAAGCACAATTCAGCAGGAACAGTCCCTAAGTTTGCTCATAGTCTGTACAGAGAGATCCCATAAAACTATGACAGCATAGGTATTCCCCTGTACTAAGCACAATTCAGCAGGAACAGTCCCTAAGTTTGCTCATAGTCTGTACAGAGAGATCCCATAAAACTATGGCAGCATAGGTATTCCCTGTACTAAGCACAATTCAGCAGGAACAGCCCCCTAAGTTTTCTCATATTCTGTACATAGAGATCCCATAAAACTATGGCAGCATAGGTATTCCCTGTACTAAGCACAATTCAGCAGGAACAGCCCCCTAAGTTTGCTCATAGTCTGTACAGAGAGATCCCATAAAACTATGACAGCATAGGTATTCCCCTGTACTAAGCACAATTCAGCAGGAACAGCCCCTAAGTTTGCTCATAGTCTGTACAGAGAGATCCCATAAAACTATGACAGCATAGGTATTCCCCTGTACTAAGCACAATTCAGCAGGAACAGCCCCTAAGTTTGCTCATAGTCTGTACAGAGAGATCCCATAAAACTATGGCAGCATAGGTATTCCCTGTACTAAGCACAATTCAGCAGGAACAGCCCCCTAAGTTTGCTCATAGTCTGTACAGAGAGATCCCATAAAACTATGGCAGCATAGGTATTCCCTGTACTAAGCACAATTCAGCAGGAACAGCCCCCTAAGTTTCCTCATAGTCTGTACAGAGAGATCCCATAAAACTATGGCAGCATAGGTATTCCTCTGTACTAAGCACAATTCAGCAGGAACTAAGTTTGCTCATAGTCTGTACAGATTCCATAAAACTATTTTCTTGTAGGAAACAAAGATCCAAAAGGAACAAGCTGAGATTGCATCCAAGCAGTTATCTGAACAAGCTGGGCTCCGGGATCCAGAGCAGGTGAGACTTTGGGAAGGTAAAGGAGGGGGGATTTAAAAAGCGCATGAAATGCTGAAGTGCTCTCTGCTGGTTAAATCTGTGAACTGCAGTGTGCAATGCTAAGGGTCCGCAGATTCCTTTACATATTGTTTGTACATTCGAAAATATTATGTATAAGAGGGAGGAGCTAACTATACAATATCCCTGATTGCACTGGAAGGTCAAGAGGGACAAAATTGTTCCACTTTCCTCCTACAGTTTCTGGGGTTAATATGCATTGTTTAAAACCCATAATTCTAATAAACATTAATACTGATCTGCTTAGGGCTAATGGGACTTAGCAATATTGTTTCATAAAGGACAACTAAACCCTAATAATCAATATGGCTAAAAGTGCCATGTTTTATATAATGAACTTATTGCACGAGGCTAAAGTGTCAGCTTGTCAATAGCAGCAATGATCCAGGACTTCAAACTTTTCACAGGGGGTCACCATCTTGGAAAGTGTCTGTGACACTCACATGCTCAGTGGGCTCTGATTGGCTGTTGAGAAGCTAAGCTTAGGGCTCGTCACTAATTATCCAGCAGAAAATGAGCTTCCCTGGCTGTAATATAAGCTGATGCTACAGGTTTGCTGATTATTAAATTCTGATGCTAATTGCACTGGTTTCTGTGCTGCCATGTAGTAATTATGTGTATTAATTACTAATCAGCCTTATAGTGTGACATTTCTATTCTATGTATACTGTATATTGTGAGTGGGTCCCTATCAGTAAGTGACAGCAGCACAGAGCATGTGCAGTGAATCAGCAGAAAAGAAGATGGGGAGCTACTGGGGCATCTTTGGAGACACAGATCTTTACTGTTAAAGGGCCGTGGTTGCCTTGGGCTGGTACAGAAGCACAAAACATAATATACAACATTTCTAGCTACTTCTATAACGTTAACTTTCCTTGTCCTTTAAGGAGCACAATTGTGTGGGAGGTCCTGAGGTAGATGAGGAGAGGGGCCTCCTGCTGGCTGTGCAGAGGAAGGAACAAGAGCTTCTGCTGAAGGAAGAGAGGAAGAGAGCTTTGGCCGAGAGAGTGAAGTCTGTGGAAGGTGAGAATGTGGCCCAATTGGAACCATAACCAATAAGATGTTGCTTTATTAATCCAGCTGCACAAGAACAATCAAAGCAAATTGCTCATTGGTTGCTATGGGTTACAGGGCTACCTGTGTCAATTTTTCCCTTTAACTGCATATAGAAATGTAGGGATTCATCAGTTTTTTTTTTTTTTACAGAACGCGCCCAGAGGAGGAAACTGAGGGAGGAACGAGCTTGGCTTCTGTCCCAGGGCAAACAGCTCCCCCGGGAACGCCGACACCTGGAACCCAGGTCCCCTCAGGGAACGGACTATGGAACTGGAGACCTGTGAGTATTGGGAAAGGCTGTGGGGGGGGGGGGGTGATAATTTATTTCTAATTCTAAAAGTCTTGTGAAAAAAAATATTTTTGGGGTGTTTATTCTCTTTAGTGCAGATTTTATTATATTGGCATTTTCTAATTTGTTCAGATTCGCTCTCCCCTTCCAATTGATCATTTTCCCATCTGCTGACTTTGTTTTCCCCCTTTCAGATTTGGCTTTGAGTTGGATGATCATTACACAGCAATGTATAAAGGTGAGGCTCCCATATCATTCCATGTGCTGTTGCTTACTGTTCCTTTATGGCTAAAACAGCAGTCCAGCTGTGCCTTATGGTAGGGATCTTGGACTAGATACAATGCAGAATCACTAAACCTCTATCTAAAAACCACATTTACAACACTGCTGCCTGTAGAGACCTGTGATAAGATGTAGCCTAGGATCAGCCAATGAAATCACTGCTCTTTTCACTCATTTTATACCCTTTAAATCTAAAACCACCCTAAATATTCCGTCTGACTTTGTAGCGCCCCCTGTTGTCTGCTCTGTTCTGTTCCTGAATATTACTTGTTCCTTCCTACAGTTCTGTACGCAGTCAAAGCTCACAAGGATTCGTGGCCATTCTTGGAACCAGTCGATGAATCCTATGCCCCAAATTACTACAACATCATTACGGTAATGTCTATTAGAATTAGATTGTAATTATAGTATTGAGCAGTATGGTATCTCCCAAGTGTCTGGGTTGCCAATTGCCAAACTGCAACCTTTTTTCTAAAGCAAAGCAACCAGCATCCAATTCTATATTTAATGACTAACCTTTGCTTTTCCTCCCAACGCAGTGCCCAATGGATCTGTCCAGGGTGGAGCAGAGGCTATGTTCCGGGTATTATCTCACCAAGGAGCAGTTTGTCAATGACATGAAAACCATATTCCGGAACTGTGCCAAGTACAACGGCCAGGACAGTGGTAAGTATTGCTAGGAATAGCTTATTGTGTGCCCAGGACATTCCTTCTCTGTATATTTGTATTTATACATATGGGAGGAGGGAGGTGCCATATTGATTCCCTTAGACAGTACAGTATGAGGGTATAGCTTATTGTGTGCCCAGAACATTCCTTCTCTGTATATTTGTATTTATACATATGGGAGGAGGGAGGTGCCATATTGATTCCCTTAGACAGTACAGTATGAGGGTATAGCTTATTGTGTGCCCAGAACATTCCTTCTCTGTATATTTGTATTTATACATATGGGAGGAGGGAGGTGCCATATTGATTCCCTTAGACAGTACAGTATGAGGGTATAGCTTATTGTGTGCCCAGAACATTCCTTCTCTGTATATTTGTATTTATACATATGGGAGGAGGGAGGTGCCATATTGATTCCCTTAGACAGTACAGTATGAGGGTATAGCTTATTGTGTGCCCAGAACATTCCTTCTCTGTATATTTGTATTTATACATATGGGAGGAGGGAGGTGCCATATTGATTCCCTTAGACAGTACAGTATGAGGGTATAGCTTATTGTGTGCCCAGAACATTCCTTCTCTGTATATTTGTATTTATACATATGGGAGGAGGTGCCATATTGATTCCCTTAGACAGTACATTATGAGGCTATAGCTTGTGTGCCCAGAACATTCTCTGTATATTTGTATGTGTAAGTATTGGAGGGAGCTGCTATAATGTTCTCCTTAGACAGTACACATTGAGGTTCCCTATACACTTCTCATTACAGAATACACAGAGATGGCGGAAAACCTGGAGCGCTGCTTTAAGAAGGCCATGCTCAAGCACCTTCCCGAGGATGAGGGGGAATCTGACGGAGAAACCTGGATTCATATGGAAGAGGAGAGGCCTGCGAAGAGGAAGAGTCTGGGGAGGCGCTCGAAGGCGGGGGGCTGGCAGAAAAGCAGAGAGGCTAGTGGGAGGAATAGGCAATCGAGTGAAAGCAGCAGGGCCAGTCCTTCCACACCGAGACCAGAGGAGAGTGAGAGTCATTATGATCCTCCTGCTATGGCATCATCATACCCTCACCAGCTGCACTATGGGGGCATGCCCCGGCAATCCCTACATCCAAGGGACATGGTAAGCAAACTGCCAACTCCTGGTGCCGTTTAAGGGCTACCATCTTTACTCATGGTATAGGTTTACGGACAGTCCATTTACTAGAAAATAAAAAGCGTTAAATAACAGCATATCAGTGTTCTAATCCTGTCTGCATATCTGGTCAGGCTCACTTACAGTCAGTTCTCTTACTGCACATGGTGGGGTTGGTTGGTCACATTAGAGAGCTGTGCCCCCCCCCCCAATTCTAGCAACTGTGTAGCCTCAAGTGACTGATTAGTCCAACCTACTATGGCAATGACTAAAAGGGAGGCTGCCCAGCTTGCTAGATAGGCTAATTTGAGCCTTTTACAGGGCACTTAAAGGGCATGTAAAGGCAAAAAAATAAAATCCCATTTTTACTTTCTTTAATTAAAAAAACAAACTTATCTCCAATATACCGTTTTTATAAGAAACCTGAAATTCTCCCTTCATTTACTGCTGTGGATAGGAATTGTCAGACAGTCCCTAACTGCTCTGCAGGGAAACAATCAAACTTATGAACAGCAGGGGGAGCCCCCGCCTTACTTCCCAGCCATGTAGAACTCAAGCAGCTTTGTTTGTTTCCCTGTAGAGCAGTCGGCGACTGTGTAGAGCTTTGTATTGGATTTTATTTTTCCCTTTACATCCCCTTTACTGTTTCCAACTCCAGCTGCAGGGACAAAGATCATGGAGCCAGATTTAAACAGATAAACTGGGATTCTATTTGGAGGATTATTTTGCTGCAGCCACTGGTCCTGCAGAGTTGGAGAAAGTTTGTATTAAACAATACAAAAACTATAAAATCCACATTAGATTACATGACAACACAGGACCCAGCGCAGTCTGTATATTCTGATTATTAATCAGTCTTGTTGTATCGGCTTCTGGCAGATATTATTTGACTTGTGCGGTTTTGATCATTTATGACGATCCCTAAGCAGCCCAGACCACACTGAGCATGTGCACAGTCTTGGTCTTGCAAAGATGTATAACAAAGTTACAAGATGGTGACCCCCTGTGGCCAACTTTGAAAGCATAAATCATTTGTTTGATTAGGCTTGTGGTGCAGTAAGTTTATGTTTAGTATACAAAATACAGCATTTCTAGCCTTATTCTATTTTACACTTTACTTGCCTTTTAACTGACATCAATAAAAAAAAAAACCCAAAAAACCCTCATTTCTATTTCTCTATATGAACAGTCGTCGGCCCCAGGGATGCATGCACCTCTGAGGAGTTCGGAGCCTGGTCTCAGTCACGGAGCACTTAGATTTCCAGAACCGCAACTTGGAGATCCTGTACAGCAAACCCAAAGCTACAGAACTCAGGTAAAACATGTGCCTCACCTTCACTATACAGGCTTGTTTTTATATGGTTGGAGAGCTCGGGTAAAGACACCCCACTTACCATCCCTGGTGTTGTCTCATTGCAGGCCTCCCCTGATGTTCCTGAAGCATCGGACAGTAACCCAGCCAATTTCAGACATTCCCGGGGTACCCACATCCCACCCATCTCTGCAAGAATGAGCACCCCCTCACAGGAAGGCGGGCATCTGTACCCCCAAGCACAATACCCCATGGGGTACATGCCCCAGATGAGACCTGGTCTCCCAGAGGGTAGGGTCACCCCTCAAGGAACTGTCTCTGTCCCATTTAAAATTGGGCAGCTGCCTGCTGCTTGGAATGGAAATTGTCCTCCAAGGCCCCAACACTTTGCACCCCCTATGGACCCTTGCATGGTGAGACCACCGGACTCCATGTACAACGGGAGCAATACATTTGGCTCCGCTGGAAACTCCATGATGGACAGTCCGGAGATGGTAGCCATGCAGAAACTTTCATCCCTTGCTGGCCCTCCAAGCTCTGCCTACCCCTCAGCTCTAGGGCCCGCACCCTATCCTCCCCCTGGGGCACCTGGAACAATGAATGGGGCATTCTATCCTGCCATGGATAGAACACATACAGCTGCTTCCGGAGATAAAGGTAGGTATTGCCTGTGCCTGACCCGTTCTCTATTCATGTCTACTTCCAATTAGAGCAATAGAGCTAAATCATCTTGCAGCCAATCAGAGTCCAGAATTCTAATTCTGGCAATGCTTATATAACCTATTAGAGTTGTTAATCATTTTATTTATGTTTCATTTGCAGCTTTGTCACTGGAGGATCCCAAACCTGAGGCTCCTCCCATGCAAACCCTGCAGATGAATGGGGATGTTGATCAATCGCCTGTGCCCCAAGTCCCCCCTCCAAACCAAGGAAATCCAGCCAGTGGCACCTTGAGAGACCAGGAAAAGCCATGGGGTCCCACGGATGTCACCCAGGATGTTCCTACTGCCGCCAACCCAGCACCCCACCAGGGCCCAAATGATGCTGTGGATAACAGGAATGTGGTGGATGGGACAGCAGAAGTAGGGCAGTCTAAGGAAACGGTAGAGGAGACCCCAAAGACTGAGCCTTTAACAGGCCCTCGGAAGGATGTGTTTCACACCAAACCAGGGGCAGAGACTGGCAGTAATTTGGCCTCCTTGTTATCCAGTGGGGGCATTAAACAAAGTTATGGCCCTCCCCACAATCCTGGGACTGTTAGGCCTCCAGGCTCATATCTTCAACATTTTCCATCTCAGAGATTTGGTAATGGAAATCCTCAAATTGCTCCAGGGTCGTATCACAGATACCCCCATCAGGACCCATTGTATCCTTATCAACGGCACCAACATCCTCCCTATCAGCCTTATCAGCGCCCTCCTTATTACCCTAAGGAATATCCACGCTGGCCCCAGCCTCCTCCGCAGAGGGGAACCTATCCCCACCCAGGTGCCCCCCAAAATATGCAGGGAATGGGGGAACTGAGGAGTTTGCTAATGTCCCCTCTCCTGGAGGGTGGGCCCAAGTCAATGTCAGGGGAGGCCAAAGTGCAGGCGGAGGAGGAAGGACAAACGAGTGAAGGAGGACAGACAGACAGGCCCGAGAGCCCCAAACAATTCCTAGACTTGGACAGTCACAAAAGACAGTGTGGGAATTTTGGGTATGGAGGGCCGCAGCCTTGGGGGAATGGTAACTTCCGCCCCCACCCTAACATGATGCCGCAACCTCCCTATCCATCTCGGCACCATTACCCACCTCAAGCGTCCCCCCAGCCACCTGTGAATGCCACGCGGCCCCCAGCTCAAGGTCACACTAATGGCCACGCTGGTCTGCGGCCCAGCTTCCCAAATCTGGATCCCAACAGAGGACACTTTCAGGCTGTCATGATGGAGCAAAGTGGCAACCTGCCCCCTTTCCAGAATATGTACCGGCCCCAGCGGTGAGTATGGTGGCAAATGTATTGCGGATCTGTCATCTCCAGATCCTACTGAACTACAACTCCCAGTTTTCACTGTTCTTCTGTTCTGGTATTTAAGTAGGCCAATGTGAATAGGAGTTAATATTTATCATGTATAGGGATTGGTTGGCTGAGGATACTGGGACCTGCGGTTCAGTATTAAAGTAACAATTGGAGATGTATTGTTTCACCACTGGGTTCATGTTTTAATCTCTCTCCATCTCCCTTTACAGAATGCCGTTCCAAATGCAGCCTCCAGCCTTCCCCAGAGCAACTGCACAGGGGGACATGGTACCAAAACCCCCATCCATGCAGAATGACCAGGTAGGGGGGGGGGTAGTTTGGGCATATGGTCACAGAACTCCCCAGTGACTTCTAATATCCTTATCATTTACAGTAGGGGGTACATTATCCCTTATAATACATGAGTGATACTCAGAGTTCCCTGTATAACTCAGCCTGCAGCCTTGTGCCTTTATATGGTCACAGAACAACCCCTCAGTGACTTCTAATATCCTTATCATTTACAGTAGGGGGTACATTATCCCTTATAATACATGAGTGATACTCAGAGTTCCCTGTATAACTCAGCCTGCAGCCTTGTGCCTTTATATAGTCACAGAACCCTTCAGTGACTTCTAATATCCTTATAATTTACAGTAGGGGGGGTACATTATCCCTTATAATACATGAGTGATACTCAGAGTTCCCTGTATAACTCAGCCTGCAGCCTTGTGCCTTTATATGGTCACAGAACAACCCCTCAGTGACTTCTAATATCCTTATCATTTACAGTAGGGGGTACATTATCCCTTATAATAGACAATATTTATTCCATTCTGTCCAGCAGGCAACTTGTGAGTGAATCTCGGAAACATCGGGGGCTCATTCCAGTAGAAGCGTTGGCTCGTGATCCCATAGCCTTGGCCTGTGCCTTCAGGTAGCCTCTTCCAAGTACCCTCCACCCTATGCGGCCACTGCAGGACCTTGCTGACATCTTACACTGTAACTCGGAACAAGCCTGTCCTTCCCAAGCGGCACAGAGGACGGGGCATCTCAGGAAATTCAAGAGACATTGTTCTTGCACCTACTCGCTTCTGTTTACACCCTCCGTTTTGCTGCCTTTTTGTGTTTTTTCTCTGTTTCAATTATTTTTATTTTCTGGTTTTGATGAGTGTTTTGTACATAATTTGCCCCCCATTCCCTAATGTGTCTGATTTGAGTTCTTCTGTGGGTGAAGTAAATCATTAAGGCTGTGCGTCCAGTTAGTTCCCCTTTAAGACACACGCTGCTGAGATTAGTCGTCCAGCGACAAATAGATGTTTGTTCGGGCGACTAATCTCCCCGAACTGCCTTCCCGCTGGTTAGAATTTAAATCACTGATAGCACGCGAAGCGCTTCATTTTCCGTAGGTGCCTCACAAAGATCCGAGCGGCATCCTGCCGGAGATTTACATACTAGCCAGCGGGAAGGCAGTTCGGGGAGATTAGTCGCCCAAAGTAGAAGCAGTTTGTCACCGCAACGTGTCTGCTCTAAAGTAGATCAATCTGGATAAAATATCAGAATCATAGTTTTCTTCTTTTTGGGTTGCTTTCCCCTTTAAAATCAGTTTGCTTTGAAGAGTTTTTAGAATATGGTGCTTATCCCTTTAATGAGTCTGATCAGTGGCCATTGCTGTGATGAGTTACAGGCACTAATGATATTAGCTGTGTTTGCTTGCTGAGGATGATGGGAACTGTATGCCAGGAAGATGCTGGAGTTGTAATCTTAAGTACAGCTGTTTTCTATCAGGAAGGAGGCTGGGAGTTGCAGTTCAAAGATTCCTGCAGCACCAATGTGACCAGTTGCATCCTGCTGCATTTGTATGAAATATGTCATGTGACCAGGGTGATGCACTCTCCCTCCTCTCTGACTCCTGAGCAGTCTAACAACGACCAACCTGAAAGAGAACGGGACTGTCTGCTACATTTGCTCAAGAATCGGAACCAGAAAGCCGATGGATATCAATATACTGCTTTTAAACTCAATGGCATTTACGGATACATTTAAAGCCACTGGGAAAGTGAAATCGCAATCCATGTACTGGACTCGTTTATTAAAAAAAAAAAAAAAAGACAATTCTATGAATTTTTTTAACTTTTGAAAATAATAAATATCAGACTGACTAAGCTCATCATCATGAATTATTCATAATAGCGCCAGCTCATATGCTCCTGGCGATTTCTAGCGCAGAGAAACGCCGCAGTCTCCTCCCAGAAAATGTGAATTTTTTTTTTTAATTTATTGCTTTTTACAAATGTGTATATTTTGGAATTTTTTTGTTTTTTCAATGAACTCGTTCCACACAACCACTCATTACCTCAGCAGTCGGCGTGAAGTGTGATAAATAATTGTGGGGGGGGGGTTTGGATCTGTTTTGACTGACATTTGAATTAATTTTGTTTTTTTTTTTAATGTATAATGAAGACGATGAATGCACCAGGGAATAGTGGATTTTCCACACGGATTTGTTCATTTTGTATAAAGATGAGTTGTTAGAATAAACCGTTCTAAACAATTTGGTTTTTATTTGTGGTTTTTGAGTTTAGTTTTTTATTCAGCAGCTCTCCAGTTTGCAATTTCAGCCATCTGGTTGCTAGTGTCCAAATTCCCCTAGCAACCATGCGCTGATTTGAATAAGAGACTGGAATATGAATAGGAGAGGCCTGCATAGAAAGATGAGTAATAAAAAGTAGCAATAACAATACATTTGTAAACTTATGGGGCATTTCTTTTTTTATATGGGGTCAGTGACCCCAATTGGAAAGCTGGAAAGAGAATATTTCAAAAGAAAATAATGTAAACCAATTGAAAAGTTGGCTTAGAATTGGCCATTCTATAACCTACTTAAAAGTGACCCACAGGCCCAGACTGGCCGTCTGTGAATTCGGTTAAATGCCTGTTGGGCCACTGTCTGTGCAATGTAAATGGGCCGCACGGCCTCTCTGTCCCGATACTTCAGATCAGGGGTGCCCAGGACGTCTATCACGCTCTACCAGTAGATCCCGGCAATGTTCCTGGTAGACCGCGATCTGGAGCCCGGTGACAGGAGTGAGTGAGGCATGGTGGGCTGGATGGGCTGAGGAGGAGGGAGGCCATGAGGGTGGGGAGAAGAGCAGCACAAAGTCATCAGTGGCTGGGGGGAGGAGACGAGCAGCACAAATATAGGGACAGAGAAAAGACGAGTGGGAGGGAGAGGAGACGAGCAGAAGGGAGGGTAGAGAGAGGAGAAGAGCAGCACAAAGGGAGGGCAGGGAGAGAAGAAGCGCAGCACAGAGGGAGGGAGATCAGAAGAGCAGCACAAAGGGAGGGAAAGGAGAAGAGCAGAACGAAGGGAGGGTAGGGAGAGAACAGCAGAATGAAGGGAGGGCAGGGAGAGGAGAAGAGCCGAAGGGAGGGAGAGCTGGGCCGTCGGGCTGAGCACTGAGAGGGCTACTATGCAGATTTCCCCCCCCTCCCATCAAGGTAGATCTCCTGATGAGGGCAGGCGTTGAGAATAGATCCCAGGGTAACAAAGTCTGGGCACCCCTGCTGTAGATTTAATGAGGCTGCTGTTGCTGACAAACACCACTAGATGTCGCTTATTTCTCTAGTGGCTGCGGTTCTTCAAAGTAACCACTAGGTGTCAGCACTTCTAGAACCTGTAACTACCAAATTTTAAAAGTTTCCACTGAATACCAATGGTCTTTTTTTTTCTTTTCTTTGAAGCCCTGACCAACAATGTTTTTTTGGGGGGGTCTAGCCACCAATTTTTTTTTTTTTTACTTGTGGGGGGCTGGCTATCAATGTTTAAAAACTTGGAGTGAGCCGGCCACCAATGTTTTTTTGTTTGTTTTTTACTGGGGGGGGCTGGTTATCACATTTTTTTTTTTTTTTTACTTTCTATCCGAGGCCCTGACAACCTTTTTTTTCCCCCCTAATTTTGTTGGGGGGGGGGGTGCCTGACCACCAATGTTTTCATTTTAGCTTGTGTGGGTGGGGGAGCTTGCTCGCCAATGTCACACGTATACAGTTATGGGACCTTTTATTCAGAAGGGGTTTTCCGTATATCAGATCATTGCGTAATTTAGATCTTCACATGCTCTGATTTGGGGAGCCCAGCGACAAATCTCCTCTTCTTTGGGGCGACTAATCTCCCCGAACTGCCTAGAATGTATATCGCCGGCGGGATGGCAGATCACTTCGTTTTCCGATTGCCACCCGCAGGCGATTTAAAGTCTAGCCGGCGGGAGGCAGTTCGGGGAGATTAGTCGCCCCAAAGAAGAAGAGATTTGTTGCTGGGCGACATCTCCCCAAATCTGAGGGTGTGTCTCTGCCCCAAGAAATCACGTAAACATTAAATAAACCCAAAAGGCTGATTTTACTTCCAATAAGAATTGGAAGTTCTTGTTGTTTAGCAAACACTCCAGACGGGTCTCTGTCTCCCCAATCTGTAATAAAGAGACAAAGAGAATCACTCACATGGGCACCATGGCCACTCCCAGAATTCATTGCTAAAGGTGGCCATAGACGCAAAAATCTGCCTGTTTGCCGAATCCTCGATTCGTACGATAGGATCTTTGCATCTATGGCCACCTTAACTCTCTGAGGCAAATTCACTAAGATTCTTAATTGCGCCAGTGTCCACTTCGCCAGGCGTATTTTCGCCAGCGCTATGCAAATTCACTAAAATCCCAAGTTGTGCTCAGGGGAAGTGTAAGGTTGCACTAGCATTAATTCGCTAAGCAAAGCGAAGTTACGCTAGCGATGCTTAATTTGCATACGGCGCCAAATTGAAGTTACAATGGAGGTATATGTAGCATCACTACACAAGCCTGGGAAACCTTCAAAATAGCAAATAAAATTTTATTTGGCCCTACACATGTGCCCACTGTATAGTTAAGGTGCCATGAGTTAGGAAATATAGGCGGAAGGAGGTTAGCACCAAAAAAAAAATCGATTTTTTTTCAGCCTATCACCCATAAAAAAACGCCAGCGTTTTTTGGGACTTTTTTACTTTGAAACATTTTTAACTTTTTTTTGAAGCAATCCCTATCTACTCTATTGCACTTCGCCTGGTCTGAGGTGGCGAAGGAAGTCTGGCGTAAAAGGTAGCGTTCAGAATAATTTGCGCGTCAGTGAATTTGCGTAGTTACGTCCATTGCGCAAATTCACCAGGTGTAAGGGTGCGAAGTAACACTAGCGAATTTACGCCATCGTCCGTTAGTGAATCGCGAATTAATGAAAATGCGCTATGCTAGCGTTAGGCGCTTCGCCGTTTAGTAAATTTGCCCCTCTGTTGGGTGCCTTGGCACCATATTTTGGTTCTGTGATTAGTCACGGCCATAACACCTACCCTCCAGACAAGCAGGTAGTCCCCACCAGTGGCCAACAGATCTGGATAAACTCCTTTGGTGTCGGGGATCCACATAAGCTTCATTGTAGGCTACGGGTGATCTAATACGTTTCAGCAGATGAGTTCAGAGCTCTCTTCATCCAGTCCTACCGGCTGGACCTAAAAATATATGTTTGCAGAGCAATAGATTGATTAACACAGACATTCCCCTAGCAACCGTGCACTGATTTGAATAAGAGACTGGAATATGAATAGGAGAGGCCTGAATAGAAAGATGAGTAATAAAAAGTAGCAATAAATATACATTTATAGCCTTACAGAGCATTTGTTTTTTAGAAGGGGGTCAGCGACCCCTGTTTGAAAGCTGGAAAAAGTCAGAAGAAGGCAAATAAAAAAAACGATAAGATATCAATAATGAAGACCGATTGAAAAGTCGCCTAAAATTGGCCATTCTATAACACACAAAAAGTAAACTTAAAGGTGAACCACCCCTTTAACTGATAAAACCTGCTGACAGCCACCGCAGACAAGTCTTCATCTTATAAAAGTCTGTAGCTATAGCAGCAGCAATAACTATAATCAGTCGGATATCTATTGGGTATATTAGAAACATCAGAGAGGAGAGCATTGGTGCAGCACATTGACCTACATTTGGATCTAATCACTGGTCCAGGCAACGCCATGGCAGAGGTTTTTAGGCTCCTGTCACCCCATTTTCAACAATTCATTTCTAAATCCTGATGTGATTGGCCTTTCAACTTCCTCCCACCTCCGCCAAGAGGATTTGGGGCCCCCCCTCTAAAGCAAACACACAGGCTGTACAAGGGTCAAATCACTGCACATATAAATGCATATAAAATATTGTGCAAGGAGAGCAAATAAGTGTTCATGCCCAAATCTCAACCTTATTAGCCCACAAAATAGCATAATTCAAAAGTTAGCATAATGTTTGGGCATGCCTCCCCACTGTCCCATTTTCTGTGGGACAGTCCCGATTTTGACAGCCCGCAGTCCCGACTTTCACTTTGATCTCCTGCACTGACGCCAGAAAAAGATACAAAGTTTCTGAAACTTAATTTAAAATAATAGGCTTTTTGGAAGAAAGCCCAGAACAAATGTCTGAGACATATGCCTACTGTGTGACCATGCCTATTATTCAAAAAAAAACACCCACTTGTGTGCCAGTTTCTTCAGAGTTCTGAGAAAGACTCCCTTCGGCCTTCTGTGCCATGAGAAGAATATGCACCCTAAATAAAGTGTGCTTCTCTGCCAATGGGCATTTCCTTAAAGTCAGCTTCTCAGCCAGCACTTCCTGTGCAACATTTCCTTCCTGTCAGCTTCTCTGCCAGCACTTCCTGTGCAGCATTTCCTTCCTGTCAGCTTCTCTGCCAGCACTTCCTGTGCAGTTTCCTTCCTGTCAGCTTCTCTGCCAGCACTTCTTGTGCAGCGCTTCCTTCCTGTCAATTCACAGGGGTGGGGACTCTTCCCCCTCCTTGCACAGAACTACCCAGAGGAGAGAAAGATGGGCATAGCTCCCCTACATTTCAATAATATATTAAGAGGGCCGCCTACAACATTCACCACTATCAGATAAGGACCCGGGATCACCACTGCGACTCGAGCTGGGGGGAGAGACTTGTGAATAAGCAGAGGCAACTGTATCTTCTGAAATTTGGCTGTGTCTGTCATGAAATTCTATGGGGCCACGTGCTGTGTCAGTCATTAAAAGCTTTGGGGCCACACGTTGTGTCAGTCATTAAATGCTTCGGGGGCACCCACTGTGTCAGTCATGAAATGCTTTGGGGCCACACGTTGTGTCAGTCATTAAAAGCTTTGGGGCCACACGTTGTGTCAGTCATTAAAAGCTTTGGGGCCACACGTTGTGTCAGTCATGAAATGCTTTGGGGCCATACACTGCGTCAGTCATTAAATGCTTTGGGGGCACACGCTGTGTCTGTCATGAAATACTTTGGGGCCATACACTGCGTCAGTCATTAAATGTTTTGGGGCTACACGCTGTGTGTTGGTGGGTGTGCCAGTGGGCTTATTTCTGAATGCACTACACATACCAGCTCTCATTTTTTTCCACCTCAACCACATGGCTCTGTTCTCATGAGGGAGACCAGGAAGTTCTGTACCACTTGTTTCTCTAGCAGCATCAGACCCTTCTGTCATTGCCCGGCCTTTACATAGTAGTTTTCTGGGAGCGGAGCATGAGTTTGTGGATAAAGGGACCTGCTGCAATGTGGAAGAATCAATTGGGCCCAGCACAGGACTATTGGTACAGGCATACCTCCCAACTGTCCCTTTTTCGGAGGGACAGTCCCTCTTTTGACAGCTCAACCCGCAGTCCCTCATTTGTACTGGAAAGTCCCTCTTTTCTCTGCACTGAACAGCCAGAAAAAGAAACAAATTTTCTCACTTAATTGGCTTTTAGCAGAGAGCCCAGAACAGCTAACAGGTGCAAATAAGATACTTTGTAACAATTTTGAGACACAAAAACACAGTTTAGATAAGGAGAAATATTTTCAAACTTTAATAACCTGCCAAATTCTGTAAAACAAACATGGTAATTAGGGGGTGTGGCCACAGAACGGGGTGTGGTCAAAAAATTGCTGCGCTACGTGCGGGAAAAAACATTTTTGTCCCTCTTTTTACTTCCAAAATGTTGGGAGGTATGGGTACAGGACTATATCCTGCTGTTTGGCAATAGATGAATTTAAAATAATCACTGATTGGTGAGTGAACTGGATGGCTGAATGCTGGCTGGAAGTGTTTGGGATGCAGAAGGGGACGGAGGATTGAACTTGCAGGGTGGAGAGAGAGCTATGCAGCAGAAAGTGAGTCTCCATCTGTTTACCCCATAACCCACTCCGTCTACATTTTTAATGAATGAAATAGACTAGTTCAATACATTGCATGGAATTCAAAATACTGTATAATGTATGAAGTTAATATTAATGTATGTGTTTATATATTTGAGTGTATGTCTATACACACTATATACTGTATATATATATATATATACACACTTCGGTACTTAAATCACTACCATTTTTTCCATAGCAGGCTTATATGATTATACGGATGGGCCCCTGAGGTCAGGTTTAGGTGGATCCCAGTCCGACAGTGTGCCCAACTGCCAGTAAACCTGTGGGTCAGTGCAGGTTTCAGGTCACTCCACAATCATTAGTCCCTATGTTATAGCGGTAGCTGTCATATTGTGTTACAGTCTGCATGCTGCATCACTTCCTGATTCCCAATCCCTTCCTATTGTGTAGCTCCCCATCTTAAGTCTAAGGAAGGGACCCCCTACAAGTTAAGGAACCCCCCGGTTACATCAGACTTGGCAACAGCAGTGATTGGAACCGTGGCTGATAAATGAATGCATCCAACTACTAAGGCAGCACAGGAACTGCACTCAATAGGCCACACATACAATGAAATGCTCTGTGTACAGTAAGCTATGTATGTACTGTACATCTATAGGCAAATACATGTCACATAAACCTCAATCATCAACAGGGTACACTTCCCCTTTAAGAGCAGGGAACAGAGATGACTTCGCACCTAGAGATTTGACAATTGGGTTGGTCCTTTGGTTGGCATTGTAAAAAGCGGTGTGTACTTTCCCTCTGAGAGATTTTTTACCAAATAAATCTAATTTTAGTGCAAAAAGAGTGGAAATAGTTTGGTGACATCCCCCCTCACACACACACACAGACTAGCAGATTCACTGATTATAGTGAATTTTGAGACTTTTTCCCTAAAATGAGCTTTGGAGATACCTTTAATCTTAGTATTGGCTGGGAGAATTTGGAAGTTATGCAGGGCTATTTAGAATAAGAAATAGCAGTAAAAACCCCACACTTCCTTGCCAGAATTGATGAAAATCTAAATATAAGTGCTTTCAAGTGCTGTTATAATCACGTGCTCAACTCCCAATCAATTCAGTGCCAGCATGTAGTTAGTACATAATATCTCAATTAATTGTTTCTGTGTATAATAAATTAATTGATTAAAGTGCTTGTGCTATAAGGGCTCTTACACACGGCCGTTCCGACCTGCGCTCCCCTGCGTTCTGTTTTTTGGCGTTCAGCCGCAGGGGAGCGCAGGAATAGACGCAAGTAATTATTTGAAATGGGGCTGTACACACTCAGGCGCGTGTAGGCGCCGAACGCAGGAAAAATGCAGCATGTTGCGTCTGAACCTGCGTTCGGCGCCTACACGCGCCTGAGTGAGTACAGCCCCATTTCAAATAATTACTTGCATCTATTCCTGCGCTCCCCTGCGGCTGAACGCCAAAAAACGGAACGCAGGGGAGCGCAGGTCGGAACGGCCGTTTGTAAGAGCCCTAAATCACGTACTGTGACTTCCAATTAATTTTGAACCTGCACACAATTGATAAATAACCTCAACAATCCATTGTTTCTGTATATAAATTAAGTAAAGTGCTAGTGCTATAAATGTAAATTTCAAAGTGAGTTCATATTATTAAAAAAGGTTTTTAAATAAAGCTTCAGCAATTCATGAGTAAAATAATGGAAACAGAAAATGGTACAGAGGTGGAGCTGTCCAGAAGAAACTAACTGCAATTTTCTAAGCCCTGGGACACCACACGTAGGAGAAAGGCAGAACACTGAGAGATTACATTTAACTAGCTTCTGAGAGAGAACTAACTTGGCTATAAAACCGACAAATCCTCATGTGATTAGAACAGCACTAAGCACTTATATTTAGATTTTAATCAATTCTGGCAAGGAAGTGTGGGGTTTTTACTGCTATTTCTAAATAATCTTGTTGGGTTTATATACCTCTACACAGCCTTGAATTAGGGAGTAAAAGTGAGTGAATACTAGTTACAAGACAATTGTTTATCCATTGTGATCATAAGTTATGCAGGGCTGTCATCAATTATACACTTATTTTCCAGTAGTGCCCCATTAAAAAGGTTAACATTTCGGGTCCCCTGTGCCATCCCAGAAAATAATTGATACCATTATTGAAAGTTTTGCCCCTCTGCCCCCGGGTATCTGTCCTGCTCTTATGTACCTTATGAAACTTAATACAGGTATGGAACCTATTATCCAGAATGCCCGGGACCTGGGGTTTTCCAGATAACAGATTTCTCCGTAATTTGGATCTCCATACATTAAAGGAAAACTATACCCCCAAAATGAACACTTAAGCAACAGATAGTTCATATCATATTAAGTGGCATATTAAAGAATCTTACCAAACTGGAATATATATTTAAGTAAATATTGCCCTTTTACATCTCTTTTGCATTGAACCACCATTTTGTGTTGGTCTGTGTGCTGCCTCAGAGATCACCTGACCAGAAATACTGCAGCTCTAACTGTAACAGGAAGAAGTGTGGAAGCAAAAGACACAACTCTGTCTGTTAATTGGCTCATGTGACCTAACATGTATGGTTTATTGGTATGTTTGTGAGTACAGTGAATCCTACGATCTCAGGGGGCGGCCCTTATTTTTTAAAATGGCAATTTTCTATTTACGATTACCCAATGGCACATACTACTAGAAAAGTATATTATTATGATAATGGTTTATATACATGAAGCAGGGTTTTACATATGAGCTGTTTTATGCAATATCTTTTTATAGAGACCTACATTGTTTGGGGGGTATATTTTTCCTTTAAGTATACTAGAAAATTATGTAAACATCCAATAAACTCGTCTCAATAAAGATTAATTATATCTTAGTTTAGATCAAGTACAAGGCACTGTTTTATTATTACAGAGAAAAAGGAAATCATTTTTAAAAATGTGGATTATTTCATTATAATGGAGTCTATGGGAGATGGCCATTCTGTAATTCGGAGCTTTAATGGGGTTCCGGATAACAGATCCCATACCTGTATAATAATTCCCAACACCATGGCCTTTTACAAAATAACATTTATTATTAAGTGTAAGTAAGTTGCAATAAGATCACCAAACCATAAATGTAAAAAAAATATTTTATATGTATTGGAACATATTTACATACACACAAATCATAAAAATAATAAAATAAACGGTCTAATACAATAAGACTACATTATGCACACACTAGTAAAAAACACCTACACGCGTATGGGACCTGTTATCCAGAATGCTCGGGACCTGGGGTTTTCTGGATAATAGATATTCATATCTTAAGTCTGCTAGAAAATCATGTAAACATTAAATAAACCCAATAGGCTGGTTTTGCTTCCAATAAGGATACATTTTATCATATTTGGATCAAGTACAAGCGACTGTTTTATAATTACAGAGAAAAAGGGAAACTGTTTGTAAAAATTATAATTATTTAGATAAAATGGAGTCTATGGGAGATGGCCTTTCTGTAAATAGGAGCTTTCTGGATAACGGGTTTCTGGATAATGGATCCCAAAAGACACACACTAACTTGATCCAGACAAGCAGGTGATTAGCTAATTAGACCGTTCCCCCTCCTAGAGAGTTTAAGTATTAATGAATAAAATGTGAACTATATCATATTATTACAAATAATATATATTCCACATAGTCTCATGCTGGGCCGGTGGGACACCGGGAAAAAACCCAGTGGGACCCATTGGCCCAGACCTGCTCCCCGGATCAACGGGGGGGAAAAAAGACGTGCTGTAAAAAAATAAACCCGTAAAAGAGGCACGCATGCGCGTCAAAATAGACCCTGGTCTCGTGCTCTTTCCCTCAAAATGCGCGACTGCGGGGGCAATAAGGTACATGGTAGGGGATGTGTTAAATAAAATGATGTTTAAATGCCAATGCCTACAGTTACCCAGTAATAATGAGAGGGAGGCAGGGTCTGCAGCGCTTTGCCCTTATTCTAGTCTCTTTGAGAATTTAACATAGTAAATTAGGTTAAAAAAAAGACACCTCCATCAAGTTCAACCTTTTAACTCTACTTTAATCTGCCTGCCAGTTAGGACCTAACCCACAACTATGAGCCAATGAGTAATATAGGTTAATTAAATAATCAAGAAATTTGATCAAATATTTATTCACAACCATGCCCCTATTTGTAATTAAAAACAATTAAAAACATATTTTGGTTTGTATTACAAATAGGGCCATGGTTGCGAATAAGTATTGCCTTTTTATCCGTTTTTGATTATTTAATTAACCTATATTACTCATTGGCTCATAGTTAGGGGTTAAGTTTTGGTGTAAGCATATATATATATATAACACTTCAAACGGCAGATGCTGGCGTTGCAATAGAGAATAAGGAACCATAAACCATATATTTTGGACTTGTGACCTTATAAGACCTTTCTGGGAAGAGGTATGCTCACTCTCTAGTGATCCCCAACCAGTAGCTCGTGAGCACCATGTTGCTCTTCAACCCCTTGGATGTTGCTCTCAGTGTCCTTCAATAAAATTACAGAAATATGCCTATTTGAGGAACTGTCTACCTCTAACCCAAATCAGTTTACTACATTTTTAGCTGTCTGGATAAGATGGTTTCTCTTCATAGAAACAGACTTACAAAGCAAAACAATAGGAAAGTGTAGGTTCACCAGTAACCCCGCTGCATCTACCTACCTACTTTCTCTATCTCCCCTTCTCTTCCCCAACTATACCCTTACCCCATATCCCCTCAATACTTTAGCTTGTTATTTAAACCTCAGTAGCATATTATATATGATTATTACATCATTATATATGAATATCAGAGCCGGGCCAACCCGGCCAGGCGCCGGCGTAGTGTGTGCTCAATTGTGCATGTGCGAAACTACGCACCAGTGCTCATGTGCAGAAGCGCATTTAATCGAAACATACAAGCGGCAGTCAGGGAGACACGGGACCGGACATGGGGTAGGCGACAGAGAAGGTAATGCCTGCATGAGTCTCTGCTAATAAGCACTGTTATACTCTACTCATCCTCGGCTACCCAAAACATAACAACAGCACTTTAACCAGTATCTCTAAAATTCAGCATCACCAATATAATGACTCCCACTTATATGATTTATTGCAGATATACATAGAAAGAATATCCTTTGAACCCCAAGTTGTTCCTAAGGGGGAACGGAGTTGGACTGAGCGGGCAGGACAGCTGGAAAACACCCTGTGGGCCTCAGTCCTTGTAGGCCCTGTGTCTAGGGTAAAACATGTGCCAAGGCCGGGGCCGGTGTTACAATGTAGTTGCCGGTAAATCACAGACTGCCCCCTTTTAAATTCCTTTAAAATTCTTCAGAAAAGGTGGCAACCCTACCTGCGTCCCCCGCCAACCCATGCTCACACCCCCCACCGAGACATGTTGGTGCAGGCCCACCCCCCCACCCCGATTATGTGTGCAAGGAGGGGGTGCGTTCCACATTGTGTGGCAGCAGGGGCCTGGCAGGCCAATGCCGTACGGAGGAGCTGCAGCTGGCAAATGGGGTGGTGCGCCACCGAGTGTGCGCACATTGCCCCGCCACTGATCGTGTGCAATTCTGCACAGGCGCAAATCACTTTTCGTGCAGTCGCAGCAGGAAGCCGTCTGAAAATCATGGATCTGGGTCGGCGGGGCCCACCGGGTTTTTTCCTTTTGTCCCGTCAGCCCAGTCTGACCCTGCTAGTTACTCTAGGGGTTAGGTGCCCTACTGTGCTCTAACTAGGGTTGCCACCTTTTCTGGAATATGTTTATGGTTTTTCCCTATAAATAACATTGGCATCAAGCAACATTTTTATTGGCTGGGCAAATAAAATAGCAGCCAGGTGGCAACCCTAGGTGCCCTACTGTGCTCTAACTGATGCAGTTTGTTGTGCTGTCACAGAGTGGGCTCCAGTGAGGCTTGCCAGGTTGGTGGGTTTCCAGCCAAATTCGCCTACCAATTTAAAGTCCAGGTTGGTTTTGAAAGTACCTGGTTTGTACTTTAGAAACCAGCCAAAGTTTTTTCTTGCCCTAAGCCTGCGCCTCCCCATGCACGTTGGGTAATGTCGTTTTTGTTTAACAATTTGCCAACTGCCAAGTTTAATTTGAGACTACAATACCCAGAATGAAATGAGGATTGACTTGTGTAGAAGTCGGGACTGGGGAGTTACCAGCAGGTCCGGACTGAGAATTAAAATAGACCCTGGCATTTCAGGTACATAGAGGCCCACTCAGCCCACGCAGGGGCCCAAACAGCTCCCACCAGCCCACTAAATACTTTCTATGGAATCTTATAGCAGCCCCTCTGGCATTTGCCAGAACCCACAGATTGTCAGTCCGGGCCTGGTTACCAGATTTGGTCTCTAGTCACACTAAAGCATTTTCCGGTGACTTTCCTGAATTTCAGGCAATTTTGAGGCAAAAGTCTGCTGGCCACCAATGCCTAGAGGTTGCCCTGTTTTACCAATATTTATTGAAATTGTCTTTGTACTCTACTAGGGTCTTATGGGGGTCTCCCTCTGTAGTTACACCCCTGGTGACGGGTGAAGCTTCGGTGAAACAGTGAAAATTTAAAAAAAGGCATATTTTCACATTTATTCATTTATTTTTAGACTTTTTTTTTTACTGCACATATGGTGCAATTTCTGGGCTAGTTTTGTAGTTGACTTTGGCTGGTTTTCAAAACTAGAGCCGGCAACCCTGAATTCAGGATCTCGGACAAAACTGTGATCTGCCCTAACCCTGTCCCTTGTGTCATATTCTCACCCCCTTTCCACAATCAAGCCACCCCCTCTTAATGTCATGATATTTGTAGCTAAGTAAATGCACTTGTGTCATTTGGAATACCATTGTTTTCATACACAAACCTGATCACAATTGCACTAGCTATCATTTTGCACAACTAAAGGGTTAAAGAGAGCAGCTGGCCTGGCAGTTGAAGGGTTACCTGCCACTGGAGAAAAGGAACCCCACAAGAAGGTGAGTGATTGGATATCAGAGGTGCCTGCGCTGCAGCCCAGTTAGTTTCATTTTTACTGCATCAGGAATGAGAAATGAAACCAAGAGAGGGGCGGGGCCAGTGTGTGTGAGTGTGACTGTGAGTGTGTGTGAGTGTGTGTAGGAGTTTATATAAGGAGGCTGAACCACAGGCACATCCCATATCTCCACACAAGGAATCCTAAAATCCAGAGTCGGGTAAATGTCTCCTTCTGTAAGTACCCTCTCCTTGTCTCTCCCTGCTCAGCTGCCATACTCCATACTCATATACACTTACTGCATGTCATGTCTGCTATATAGGACAAAAGGAGTATAGACACACACAGTATAAACTTGTAACTTATAACACACTCATTATGCCATTATACATGTGTTAAAACAGCACAGGGTTTAATGGAACTATAACCACTACTATTTTTCTATTCTACTATAGATAGATAGATGCTGTCTGGATTTTTTTATGTAGTTGATATATTTTTTAATTGAATTGATTAATCCCAGCAGTGAGGAGCAGTGACAGCTGTTTGGAAATTGTTGTTATTTGGGATATATATAGGGGAAAACAGCGGCTCGTCCCCAGCATGTCACATATTTGAAATAAAGGTGGTAATAATGATTATTATATAATAGTTTATGTATTGAGTGCTGTATAGTGATAGATAGATAGATAGATAATGGATGGACAGACGGACAGACAGATGGAGCGAGAGATTGAGATAGAGAGATTTAGATAGATAGATACATAGCGTGACAAATAGATAAATTATATATAATTGATAAATGACAGATATGTGATAGAGAGATGATAGACAGATAGACGGCTAGATAGACAGGTTGATGATAGATATATAGATAAAGTAGAAAAAATAGGTAAATGATATATTATCAATAGAAAGATAGATATATAAATAACAGATATATGATAGATATAGAGAATAAATTATATATAATCAATAGAAAGATAGATAAATAACAGATATGTGATAGATATGAGAGAGAGAGAGAGATAAATGATATATAATCAATAGATAAATAACAGATATGTGATAGATATAGAGAGATAGAGAGAGAGAGAGAGAGAGAGAGAGAGAGAGAGATAGATAGATAGATAGATAGATAGATAGATAGATAGATAGAGAGATAGATAGATAGATAGATAGATAGATAGATAGATAGATAGATAGATAGATAGATAGATAGATAGATAGATAGAGAGAGAGAGAGAGATAGATAGATAGATAGATAGATAGATAGATAGATAGATAGATAGATAGATAGATAGATAGATAGATAGATACATGACTGATATAGGCAGGCAGACATGGAGCTAGATGATAGACAACAAGATAGACAGACAGACATATACAGATAGTTATGGATAGATGACTGGACCTCAGAGAGGGGTCAGAATTTAGCAGTTCAGTGTGAAACTGGATATAGAAATCAGTGAATTTTTTACGGCGCAGCCCCTTGTTGAACTGAAGTCGGACACAGCTGTGAGGGGAAATGCTGAGACTACTGTGGCTAACACACAGCCCAACTGTCACACTACAGCCACCACAATCCTCCAACAGACTGACAGCTGGGACAGAGGGATAAGAAAAAAACTTTTTTCTAAATGCTGAAAGTAGAAAGCATATTTGGCTTTTTGTAAAAATCGAAATAATAATGCCAATAATAGCCTGCACTGCTTATAACTCTCAATGCACAGGTATATAATCATATGATGCCTGGGGAGAGGGGGGAGAAGCATCTGATCCTCAGCTGAAACTGATTTACAAAAGAATTTCCCTCCACCATTATAACCAAAAGGCAAAATTGTACCAAATTTGCCCTCAATTAGTCCCTCGCTCAAAAAAAAAAAGTTTTTTTTGGGGGTGCAATTTTTGGGTTTTTATTTTCAGTAAAGAAATTATGGATAAAAGTACCAGTAAATAGTAGCTGTTTTAAATGGATCTAGAAACTCTATTCTCTCTTTAAGTAAAGCGTGGCTCCTTTAAATACAAAGGAAATTGAAAACACTACCAAATCTGCGGTGGTACCAGTGCCTACAAACATAGTGGGTTATGTACCAATATGCCATAACCATACAGGTATCCCATTTACAGTACTCCATTTTATCCAAATAATCCAAATTTTAAAATTCAAAATTTTATTTCCTTTTCCTGTGTAATAATAAAACAGTACCTTGTACTTGATCCCAACTAAGATATAATTAATCCTTATTGGAGGCAAAACCAGCCTATTGGGTTTATTTAATGTTTACATGATTTTCTAGTAGACTTAGGGGCAGATTTACATAGGGTCGAATATCGAGGGTTAATTAACCCTCGATATTCGACCATCGAAGTTAAATCCTTCGACTTCGAATATCGAAGTCAAAGGATTTACCGCAAATAGTTCGATCTAACGAAAAATCCTTCGATCGAACGGTTAAATCCTTCGAATCGTTCCATTCGAAAGTATTTTAATCCATTGATCGAACGATTTTTCTTCAACCAAAAAAACATTAGAACATTAGAAAGCCTATGGGGACCTTCCCCATAGGCTAACATTGCACTTCGGTAGGTTTTAGGGGGTTGAAGTTTTTTTTTAAAGAGACAGTACTTCGACTATCGAATAGTCGAACGATTTTTAGTTCGAAACGTTCTATTCAAAGTTGTAGTCGAAGTAGCCAATTCAGTGGTCGAAGTAACCAAAAAAACATTCGAAATTTGACGTTTTTTTTATTCTATTCTTTCACTAAGTAAATGGGCCCCTTAAGTTATGAAGATCCAAAGATCCAAAGCCGCAGATCCTGAGCATTCTGGATAACAGGTCCCATTCCTGTATAATGTACTTACCAGTTAAGCTGATATGTTTAGTGGTTACATTCACGGAGGAAATATGAGCCAATCAAAGGCTGAGTGTAGCTGTGATGTCACCAGGGAGCACGTATAGTACATTCTATTCTGGATATGATCTAATGCAGACTGGACCAGGGCTACTAAAAGTCAGAAGAAAGCCAATTAGAAGCTACGACCTATCTACTGGATGGCATGCTAATTTCATTTTGCTTGTTAAAAGGGGAAGGGGGGCACTTGTGGGTTAAAGGGGTTGTTCGCCTTTAAATTAACTGTTAGTATGATGCAGATTCTGAGACAATTTGCAATTGGTTTTCATTTTTTATTATTTTAGCTTTTTATTCAGCAGCTTGCAATTTTCGGCAATCTGGTTGCTAGGGTCCAATATACCCTGGCAACCATACACTGATCTGAATAAGAGACTGGAATATGAATAGGAAAGGCCCTGAATAGAAAGATGAGTCATAAAAAGTAGCAATAACATTACATTTGTAGCCTTACAGAGCATTCGATTTTTTTTAGATGGGGTCAGTGACCCCCCATTTGAAAGCTGGAAAGAGTAAGAGAAAAACAGCAAATAATTCCAAAAATACTTGAAAAAATTAAATAATCAAGACCAGTTGAAAAGTTGCTTAGAATTAGCCATTCTATCCTAAAATTACCCTGTGCTCTGACCGGTTCTATATTTCCTGAAATAAACAAGCGCTTATTCGGTGGCATAATTCATCTGGCACAGCACCCACAATGCACTCAACTGCCTATAAGCTGCTCATGGCGGTGGTTCACCTTTAAATTAACTTTAATATGTTATAGAATGGCTAATTCTAAGCGACTTTTCAATTGGTCTTCATTATATATTTTATATCGTTTTTGAATGATATGTCTTGTTATTTTGACTCTTTCCAGTGGGGGTCACTGACCCCATCTAAAAACCAAATGCTCTGTAAGGCTACAAATGTATTGTTATTACTCCTCTTTCTATTCAGGCCTCTCCTATTCATATCCCAGTCTCTTATTCAGATTGGTGTGTAGTTGCTAGGGGAATTGAACATAAATGAGCCTTTATAACCGACCTGTCCAGCACTGACCTAGGTCTTTATTTCCAGCAATGAAGTATGAGTCTTGGAGAAGATGCAGGACGATGGATATGCCAGTTGCAGTTTCTTCCTGGAGGAAGAGGAAGCCAATGAAGCCGACCAGGCACAGGCAGTATCCGTCCCAGTAGAGCCATTGTCCTATAGTGGTGGGAGATTCAAAAATGGTAAGTAAGGCATGGAAAGGTCTCTGTTTGGCTGTTTCCCCATTAACTACTACAGGTATGGGATCTGTTATCCGGAAACCCCTTATCCAGAAAGCTCCTAATTATGGAAAGGCCGTCTCCCACAGACTCCATTTCATCCAAATAATCCAAATTTTAAAAATGATTTCCTATACCTCTGTAATAATAAAACAGCAGCTTGTACTTGATCCCAAGTAAGATATAATTAATCCTTATTGGAAGCAAAACCAGCCTATTGGGTTTATTTAATGTTTATATGGTTTTATAATAGACTTAAGGTATGAAGATCCAAATTATGTAAAGATTCATTATCCGGAAAAACCCACGTCCCAACCATTCTGGATAACAGATCCCATACCTGCGCAATAAGGGGCAGATTTATCAAAGGTCGAGGTGAATTTTTCAAATGAAAAAAATTAAAATTTCCAGCTATTTTTTGTGTACTTAAACTAGGGAATAGTCCATTCTATTTGAATTTGAAAACAATTAGTTTAAAAATTCGATTTCGACCATTCGCCATCTAAAACCTGCCGAATTGCTGTTTTAGGCTACGGGGGACATCCTAGAAGCTATTTGGAGTCAATTGGTGGACTTTGAAAAATCAAAGTTTTTTTTGGGAAAAACTTTGAATCAAATGCGATATTCTTTTGATTCGTACAATTAGAATTCGGCTGAATAGGGACCTATTCGACCAAAAAAAAAAAACTTTGACTTCATTTCGGTTGGTCTTTTTGAATTCAAAGTTTTTTCAATTCGGAATTCGACTCTTGATAAATATGCCCCTGAGAGTTTCAATATTACTTTCAAAATATCTCTTAAAACACACTTATTTAGAGAAGCCTACCCTCACTGTGTTTAGCTACTAAATACAATACCATATGCTACATCTCTCACCTGATTATTTCTGAACTTGCCCACACCTTGTGTCTCATTCCCTTCCCCGTTAGATTGTAAGCTCTTTTGCACAGGGCCTGCCTCACCTTTTGTTGCGGTACTGGTGTTTATGTATGTAACTCTGTATGTTCTATGTATGTAATTCATGTGACTTCTTTGTACAGGTATGGGATCCGTTATCCGGAAACCCGTTATCCAGAAAGCTCCAAATTACGGAAAGGCCTTCTTCAATAGACTCCATTATAATCAAATAATCCCCATTTTTTTTAATGATTTCCTTTTTCTCTGTAACAAAAAACAGTCGCTTGTACTTGTTCCCAACTAAGATATAATTGATCCTTATTGGAGGCAAAACCAGCCTATTGGGTTTATTTCATGTTTACATGATTTTCTAGTAGACTTGAAGACCTAAATTACGGAAAGATCTGTTATCCGGTAAAACCCCAGGTGCTGAGCATTCTGGATAACAGGTACCTTACCTGTATAAACACATTTATTTTACAGCGCTGCGCAATATGTTGGTGCTCTAAAAATATGTGTTATTAATTAATTCCTTCTTGACTCCAAAAAGACAATGGGACTAGTCCCTGGATCAACTTGTACTATGAGCTATCCATAACTATGTATTCCCTCACTTGCTAAACACCATCCAACCCCTTCTTAAAGCTAATTACCTTGTAACTTCCCAACCAAATAACCCACCAGCTGATAGGCTGGTTATTAGGACAATATGGCCTTCATCAGTCCTGGGCCTCCACCCGGCCTCTGCAGGAGACAATACAAAACCAATGAGCAATAAAGAAACTTTTCTCAGTTCCAAGGAGCTGCCAGAGCTTCCACTAAAGAGTTAATGCCTCAACATTTTGCCCTGAAGCCGGGGGAATCTATAGGCATCTGTGAGAGCAGCAGCCAGAAAAGTACCTAAAATAATATGCTGCTTAGTTTGCCTAAAATCATCCCATGGTTTATACATTTGTTATTTTAGTTGTAATGCTGTCATCACAGTTCTCTATCTGCCTGGTTTTTCCCTTGACAGACCTCTATATCTGCCTTTAGTCTCTCTATTGGCTCTATTTTCTAAATATAATACAGGTATGATCCAGTTTTCCAGAATGCTCGGGACTTGAGGATTTCCGGATAACAGGTCTTTCCATAATTTAGATCTTCATACCTTAAGTTAGTTTGGATCAAGTACAAGCTACTGTTTTATTATCACAGAGAAAAGGGGATTTTTTAAAAAAAAAAGTGGATTATTTGGATAAACTGAAGTCTATGGGAGTCGAAAAAACGATTTTTCTTCAGCACACCACTTATTGTTTCAGGGTGCATCCACTCACAAGCTGCCTCCAAGTCAGCCAAATTCCTTATCTTGAATTATAGGATATGAAGTACACCAACCTCAGGCTTTGCCTTTAAAACATTTTATTCCAGCGGAATTCACACACAAGCTTTCGGGGGGAAACCCCTTCCATGCACCTGAGGAAGGGATTTTGTGTGAATTCCGCTGGAATAAAATTTTTTAAAGGCAAAGCCTGAGGTTGGTGTGCTTCATATCCTATAATTCACGTCTATGGGAGTCGGCCTTTCCATAATTTGGAGCCCCCTTGATAATGGTTTTCCGGATAATAAAGCACTCACCCCAATATATATAAATTATATATAAAGCACTCACCCCAAATCTCCCCTAACTGGCCTTCAGACTGGGCCCCCTTAGCTCATAACAAGGTTACAGATATATAGAAACATTGGGGTAACAGTCACCCTGCTATAGTTCCAGGGGTACCCAGGGCACAAATAAGCACTCACCCCAAATCTCCCCCTAACTGGCCTTCAGACTGGGCCCCCTTAGCTCATAAAAAGGTTACAGATATATAGAAACATTGGGGTAACCGTCACCCTGCTATAGTTCCAGGGGTACCCAAGGCACAAATAGACACTCACCCCAAATCTCCCCCTAACTGACCTTCAGGCTGGGCCCCCTTAGCTCATAACAAGGTTACAGATATATAGAAACATTGGGGTAACAGTCACCCTGCTATAGTTCCAGGGGTACCCAGGGTACAAATAAGCACTCACCCCAAATCTCCCCCTAACTGGCCTTCAGACTGGGCCCTCTTAGCTCATAACAAGGTTACAGATATATAGAAACATTGGGGTGTCACCCTGCTATAGTTCCAGGGGTACCCAGGGTACAAATAAACACTCACCCCAAATCTCCCCCTAACTGGCCTTCAGGCTGGGCCCCCTTAGCTCATAACAAGGTTACAGATATATAGAAACATTGGGGTGTCACCCTGCTATAGTTCCAGGGGTACCCAGGACACAAATAAGCACTTACCCCAAATCTCCCCCTAACTGACCTTCAGACTGGGCCCCCTTAGCTCATAACAAGGTTACAGATATATAGAAACATTGGGGTAACAGTCACCCTGCTATAGTTCCAGGGGTACCCAGGGCACAAATAAGCGCTCACCCCAAATCTCCCCCTAACTGGCCTTCAGGCTGGGCCCCCTTAGCTCATAACAAGGTTACAGATATATGGTTGGAATTTCTAATATATATAACTGTATATGTATATAAACACATTTTTTACATGAGATGACAAAATCTCTGAAATGACCTACTTTTACCCTATACAGGGGCAGTTGGGCTGTGCAATCTTGGGGTAACCAACTGTCTGAATTCACTGCTGCAGACTCTGTACATGAACCAGCACTTTACTGACATACTCTGTGGGTAAGTATTTCTCAAGGAGATTCTCGTCATTGTGTAAGGCTATAGTAAAATGGAGCGGCACCTTTTCTTCCGAGCTATAAGCTTTACCCCAAATCTGCCCAGATGAGACCTCATATCTGTGTGTAGACCAGGTATTGTTGAACTACAATTATGTGCAGTACACAATAACTGAACCTAATAACTGATTTATGGAGAACACAGTCCACATAGGAGTTTATTACAAATAAAGAAGGAGCAAGGAACAATCGTGGATAGGCATATACTCACAGCAGCAATGGTCACCCCCAAGGGTAAGAGAGAGAGAGAGAGAGAGAGAGAGAGAGAGAGAGAGAGAGAGAACACAACAGCTTGATAGAGGCACTCCCAGCTTTCAGGCGTTATTCAAGGGTATCTCTCTAAACCCTGGTTCTAGACACTTCGTCCCTACTTCTGGGCAAGTATTACCCAAGAATACTACTCCTCGGTGGAGCATGTGTTGCTCTGCTAAATATCCCTGACTATCATTCCTACAATGCTCTATTAAAGTGCGTAGTCCATCCTGACTAGACCTGACCTGCCTACGTTCCACTGCAAACCCTTTGTACCTGCTCCAGTAAACAGTGTTGCCAAGTCTAATTTTCAAAACCAGCCCAAAATGAGCCAAGAGGCACTTCAAAAGTAGCCAAAAAATAGCACAATCTGTGCAGTGAAAAAAAGCCTAAAAAATAAATCATATATATGAAAATATGCCTTTTTCAAATTTTTTCCAAAAATGGGACAGATTCGTCCATCACCAGGGGCCCAGGAGGTAATATAAGGCCCTAATATATATACAATTATAAAATATTATATAAATATTGGTAAAACACGTCAACCTCTAGACATTTTGGTGGCCAGCAGATTTTTGCCCCAAAATTGTCTGATATGGAGGAAGTCACCGGAAAATGTGAGACTGGGGTACAGAATTTGGTAACTTCTGACTTCTACACAAGTCAGACCCATTGCATGCTGGGTATTATAGTCTTACATTTAAGTGCTTGAATATCATCCTTATCAATTTTACATTCATTTATTTTTAGGGTTTACTTATCCCAGGCGGGATTTGAAAGTACAAACTAGCCAAAGTACGGATTTGGGCTACTTTTTGGCCCTTTGGCTAGTTTGTGCTTTGGAAACCAGCCAAAGTTTTTTCCTTGCCCTGTGCATGCATGTTGGGTAATGTAGTTGTTTGTTTAACAATTTGCCAACTGTCAAGTTCTGGTGGTAGTCAAGGAAGTTGTCAGGAGAAAGAAAGAGGCTGCTCTGATGTTCTTCTGCTTAGGAAAAAATTAGAAACCTTTTTCAAATCTTTCCTAAGCAGAAGAACATCAGAGCAGCCTCTTTCTTTCTCCTGACAACTTCCTTGACTACTTGCTGGTCAGACTGGTGGGAAACTGACCAGCAGGTGGCGATGTTGTAACAAAATACATTCATATTAATAGTGCACGTATCCCTTAATATTTTGGAATTAAAAAAAAATAAATAATGAAGGTACATTGCAAAAGTGCTTAGAATAGCCCCCTCGTCAATTTTAAATTCACTTATTTTTAAGGTTTACTTATCCTTTAAATTAGTAGCCCAATTTGGCTACAAATGGCCAACCTGGCAACCCTGCTGCAAAATGGACAGCAAGTGCATGTGCTCAGCGTATACATCATTACACACTGCCACCTACTTGCCAAACTCTGTGGGTCATGCTTTGACCCAGGAAGAGGAGTATTACTCCATAAACTAAGGTGCCCTTCAGTGGCCAAACTTCAGAGAATTGCAATTCAAACTATTTACCCTTCCCCTACAATTGCATAATAGAAAAAAAGGCACTAGTTACCCATTGAAAATAATTGCACCACCCCCTTTAAGGTGTCACTACGGTTTCACTTAATGGGTCGTTTTTTTCCTTGCAGGATTGGGCGTCCAAATCACAAGATCCCTGCAGAGAAGAGGCTGCCGTATATGCTGCTGGCCCTGTTTGAGGAAATGCAAAACAGCAAGGAAGACGCGGTCGCCCCCTATGGATTCATACACTGCTTACAGACTCTTGATATAAGATGTGAGCCCAGGGGTAGCTTGGGGTCTGGAAGCCATTAAAAGGGAGAAATGGTCAGAGGACAACGTAAAGGGGGTTCTCATAGAACGGGCAAGCAAAAATCAATCTTTTCTGCATTATCTTTATAGTATGTGAACAACATGATGCTGCCGACCTCCTGTTTGTGCTGTGGAATTTACTTCTCCATCAAATGCCCCACCCACACCTGGTACGTATCTGAGCTGGGGGTTAGATCTGTGCTTTTGGATAGAGGAAGGGGGTATTTCATTTTGACCTTTACTGCTTGGATGTAGAAATCTGTATTCACACTGTGGCAGGGCTCTTTAACACATGCACCCGTGAGTGTAGTTACTCTTATACAGACGCAGAGGACCCCCTAAAATTGCCATATACAGCTTGCGCCTAATTTGTAGCAAATTGCAAGCAGTGTTGCACCCAGGGCTGCCATCAGGGGGGCACTGCTGTACTGGGCCCGGGCCTGAAGCGGGGTCCGGCTGTGCTGCACTTTTTGAAATAGCCATGCCCCCCTTGACAGCGCCAAAGCAGTGCTGCCTTTCCTGAAGTCCCGAACAGCCGGAATGCGGAAGTGCCGAACAGTCAAAGTCCTGAAGCAGCGAAAAGACCCAAAGCCATGAAAACAGACAAAATTGAAGTTCTGAAGCGACGAAAAGACCTGAAGTCACAAAACCGCCAAAATTGAAGTCCTGAGGTGCCAAAAAGACCCAAAGTCACAAAAACAGCCGAAGTCCTGAATGCTGAAAAGACCCAAAGTTACAGAAAGACAAAATTGAAGTCCTGAAGCGAAGAAAAGACCCAAAGTCACAAAAAAGTCAAAGTCCTGAAGCAGCGAAAAGACCCGAAGTCACGAAAACGGCCGAAATTTAAGTCCTGAAGCACCAAAAAGACCCGAAGTCACAAAAAACAGCCGATGTCCTGAAGCGGCGAAAAGACCAGAAGTCACGAAAACGGCCGAAATTGAAATCCTGAAGCTGCAAAAAGACCCAAAGTCACTAACGGAGGTGAAGTTTAGGCCACGAGTTCAATTCTACTGAAAAACAATGTGTATTTTTTATTTTTTTTAATCCCCTGGCCACTAATGTATTATTTTAATAATTTATAGGCCCCTGCCACCAATGTTTTTTTTAAAAACATTCCCTGGGGAGCCAATTTTTTTTTAACTTGTAAGGGGGGGGGGCCCTGGCACCAATGTTTTTATTTTTTTAACTTATAGGGCGGCCCTGGTCACCAGTTATTTTTTTTAACTCGTAGGGGGGCCCTGACCACCAATTCTTTTTCTAAAAAAACTTTTATGGGGAGTCCTAGCGCCACCGTTTTTTTTAACTTATAAGGGGGCCCTGACCATCAATATCTTTTTATAATATGTGTGTGTGGGGGGGGGTTACCTTTTTTAGCGCTGATGTCTGTGTGGTCTTTTAACTGTGGTGTGGCGTGGGCAGGATCTGGGCGGGGCCTGAAAATGTTGTTGTACGGGGCCCAGTGATTTTTTAATGGCGACCCTGTTGCACCCATTTGGATGGCCAGGGCCCACCGGGTTTTTTCCCGGGTTAACCGCCGGCCCAGTCCGACCGTGGATGCGCGCTTCTTTGATTCTCCTCCTCCTTTTTAGCATGCAAAGCATTGTAGGAACTGAAGTCATGGCTGGGCTACCGATACAACGTTCATGTAGTCAGGACAAGCAGTGCAGAGACAAATAATTGCTTTCGATGGCAATTATTATTTATAAATAGCATTAAAATCACTGAAAAAATTTACTGAATGTATTATGGAAAATCAATGAACGGATTTCCCCCCCCATTATGCCAGATAAAGCTATCCATTTGTTGGGTAGATATCCTGTTTCAAAAACACATTTTTTGTTTACAGTTTGCAGCAGTGCAAAAGGCCCTTTGTTTCATATAGATAAGAAAAGTAAATGTACTTTATACCATAGTGTAGCAGATTACAGAAACATTTACAGCCAAGACAATGTTAAACCAACACAAATATCAGCACTTCCGTTCCGATCGATACCAACAACTGTTCTTGGAAAATTGCCCTTGAAGGATAAGAGAATTGAAAGGCATGGTAATCCCCAAGGTATACATAATTGATTCAAATGTCTGCATACTATACTTACTCTATACAAACAGCAGATATTCATTTAAGCAAGTATCTTCTAGCAGATTGAATTCCTGTGAAGGTTTTCCTTTAGTTATGGAAGCTGCCATAATGATTGTTGCTTTTAGCCGCAATGTTAACCAGAAGGTAAAAGCCATAGAATACTATTTCCATAGCTTCTGTTTTTATACAATTGGGTGCCAGTTCCATGCCTGATTAATAATAATTTTTTTTTTCTATTTATAATTAGAATAAAGAATGATTTATGACCACCAGCTGTTCCTAAAAGTGTTTACTCTGTCCGCTTGTTCAGGCAAAGAGACTGAGGGCACTTTATGGCATCAAACTTAAAGAATATACAACGTGCCACAAGTGCTCTCATGAGAAGTCCAGTGACCTGGAAGTCCTGACAATTCCGTTGCCAGTTCCCTACTCCAAATACCACAGAACACTGCCCCTGGTTAGTACATAATAGGGGGGATTTAAAACCACAAGCACAAGGGCTGTCTTGCTACCTATTTTTTTTTTTGTTTTTTTTCCAGCAACGGGCGCTCTGGAGGTTCTTTAAGCCACATGAGACGAGCGAAGAAAATAAAAGCTTCTGCCCAAAGTGTGAAGAAAACACTGCAGGACAGAGGGTAACACCAAGCCTTTCTTTATTATACAAAACACTAACCAGGACATCAGCTTGAGCAAATACTGTGGTATCTGGTTGTAGAACATAATCAGTAGTGGTCAGTTTGGATATTTGTAAATGCTTAGAAATAGGTTCCCAATTGACCAGAAGATGGGATGGCCAAGCAGATGGAGCAGCCAAGAGGTGATGTTCCAGGTGAGAGATGTATCTCCACAATATTGTTCCTTTGGAGTCTAATGGTAAAATCAGGCATGTACCGTAATATAGAGACTGAATTTGATCAATTATGAGCCGGGTTGTAGAGGGGACTCAACTGTGAAGACAATTCATGACCTAACATAGGGATCATAGGATTTTCTTGCACCTAAGCTTCCCTTCTCTTATGCTTTGTAGGTTCTCCGGTTCCTGTCACTACCTCAGACTCTGACAATACACCTGAAACGTATCAGCAAAAGAAAGTCCACCCATCTAGAGAAGATAAACAGAACATTGTCTTTCCCTTCCTCACTGGACTTGAGTGACGTACTGGATCAGGAGCAGTTCCCAGAACAAGAACATGCTCAGGTACACTAACCTGTGCCAAAGAATAGAGTTAAGAACCCTCACCCAAGACAAAAACAGGCTAGGCTACACCAAGAAGGAAGGGTCTCCCACCCAACACCCCTACCCAAATCATCGATGCCCCAACTGCCCCCACAGCATCTTTGAATAGTCTTTAGCTGCTGGTTGTCATTGCAAACATCCAGCATATTTTGTTTTGCTTCCAGTCAGAATTCAAGTACAGACTTTTTGCTGTCATCGCCCACTCCGGAACAGCCAGCTTCGGTTACTACTGTGCCTACGTAAATAGCTCAAAGGACCAGAAGTGGTACAGCTTTAATGACTCCAGCATCTGCAAGGTGAGAGATGGTGTTACCCAAACGCCATATACCAAGGGTAGGGTCTACCGTAGTTTTTAGACTATGGGGCAGATTTACTAAAGGGCGAATTTGCAAGCGTTATCGCTTTCAGGCACTTCGCCGATTTACTAACGGGCACAGGCGTAACTTCGCTAGCGAAAGAGACAGACGCTAGTGGTCATTCATATTCTATCGCCAGGCGAATTTTCGCTCTGGCGAATGGACGTTACTCTGCAAAATCACTAAGATGTAGATTTTACTGAACGTACGTTACCTCTTTCGCCAGACGTGCCTTCGCCAGCTCAGAAGTGCATTGGAGTACATAGATCTTCCTCATTCTTCTGTTACTTACATCATATTTTTAGTGGAAAAAGTCCCAAAAAACGCTGGCGCCTTTTCCTTTTTTCAGAGCAATAGCCTGCAAAAGTCCTTAAATTTTTTTTTGGGAAACCGGGTTCCCCCATACATTTTCTAACATGTAGAACATTAATTATACAATGGGCTCATGTGTAGAGCATTATAACAACTCTATTGTCCCTGGACTTGTGTAATGTAATGTATTTGCTGCAACATATACGTCCATTCAACGTATGCAAATTAGCCTGCATAATTAGACCACATAATTGAACGTTAGTGCATCTTCGCTTTGATTGCCGAAGTTACGCTAGCGAAAATTCGCCAGCGTTCGTCGCTCTGGACGCAACTTTGCATTGTAGTAAATTAGCGTTGTCTGAGCAAATTTGTGCCTGGCGAAGTGTTGCGGTGGCTGCGAAGCCATTACTGGCAAATTTTTGCCGCTTAGTAAATTTACCCCAAAGGATCCATTACATTCAAGAAACATAATAGTTGTTTATATCTTATAGGTATCCTGGGACGATGTGAAATGCACCTATGGAAACATGGACTTTCACTTGTAAGTATAAGAAGAGGGGGGTATCTGATTGCTGGAGGCACTTAGCATTTTGCCATCTAAGTTGGCAGATCCAAGGTTGCTAAGCTGAATTACAATGCCTTTCATTAGGCAAAAATACATCAATAGGTTTTCTTACCCTTTAAAACTTTTACTGTATTAACATGCACCTGTGTCTTTCCTTTCAGTGGCGCGACAGCCTGTCTGCTGGTCTATATACAGGGAGAAGAGAATTAGGGGCGCCAATGCTGCAGGATGACATTTAAAGTCCATATCATTTCAGTACATGGAACCCATTTTGCATTACCCCTGGTTCAGGGATACACATTTACTTGAGCTGCTAATAACTGTTCTTTTTATGGAATGTAAATGTGAAGCCAAACAACTTCATTTCACTCCACAACATGTCAGCAAGCACAATCAACCCATCAACCTATCACATACTTTCAAAGAGCAGACCTTTAAATGGTACCTGCTGATTGGTTGCTATGGGTTACTAGAAGTGGAGCTGTTTCTACCATTGATACTCACTCTTGGGTAATGACATCACTTGAATTATACAAAAGGGTGGCACGCAAGGAGACGACTTTAGAGGACAACATCTTTCCCAAAAACTTTAGAGGATCCCTGGTTGCAACCCACAAGGCAAGGATTTCCTTTAAGATATGTTATTAGACATCCATCGTTTTCTTCAGGGATTTTTAACCTATGGTTTAAAACCTGAAAATACGTCTTCAGGTTGGGGCTCCATGATCCCTCAAAATAATCTAAAATACATTTCTACCACAGATCCTACAGTAGTTATTATAACAAGGTCCTTATCTTGTTGAAAGGCGCTAATTTTGCCACTTGATTTGGGTTTAGAACCACTAATTTACTTGGGTTAGCCTCAAGTTAAAGTATAAGCAAGTACTGGGAACTGGCATAGAGCAATTATGGTCATTAAGTGACATCATCACTCTAAACGTGCTCCTATAGTAGTATTTCTCAAACTGTGAGGATGGTGCCCCTGGGATGGGTGCATGGAGCAGTGGCAGGTAGAGTTCAGCCTGAAGGGCAGTTAGTGTAGGATTTGGAAATAATGATCTCCTAGATACACCTGAAAGCCCATCTTAAAAGGTCAGGGTTAGTGGAAACCTATTGCTGTCCAAAATATTCTTGGAACTATGGCTGAATGGCCGGCACACCAACATTTTCCTATATCTGTAACTTTGTTATGAGCTAATGGCGGCCCGATATGGCCATAGATCTACAAGTGGTGCATGAACTAGAGGTTCTGAGGACATGGACTGGAATCAGGAGGCAGGAGATAGGGATCATATGTATAAATATGTCGTGCCCTAGAGGCAAGTTTAATGATTCTCTAACCAAGAATTTTAAGGGGTTTCCAAACTCCAGGGGATCCAGAGCATGGGAGGTACAGCTTGAAGGCCAATTTGGAAACGATTTTTGGAGAATGCCTCCTACAATTGGAAGTCCATTTTAGGTCAGTTAGGGTGAGATTAAGGACGAGTGCTTATTTGTGCCCTGGGTACCCCTGGAAATATAGTAGGGTGACTGTTACCCCAATGTTTCTATATATCAGTTATCTTGTTATGAGTTAAGGGGGCCCAGCCTGAATGTCAGTAAAGGGGAGATTTGGGGTGAGTGTTTATTTGTGCCCTGGGTACCCCTGGAAATATAGTAGGGTGACTGTTACCCCAATGTTTCTATATATCAGTAATCTTGTTATGAGTTAAGGGGGCCCAGCCTGAATGTCAGTTAAGGGGAGATTTGGAGTGAGTGCTTATTTGTGCCCTGGGTACCCCTGGAACTATAGCAGGGTGACTGTTACCCCAATGTTTCTATGTATGTTTCTATGTATTTGTAACCTTGTTATGAGCTAAAGGGGCCCAGCCTGAAGGCCAGTTAGGGGGAGATTTGGGGTGAGTGTTTATTTGTACCCTGGGTACCCCTGGAACTATAGCAGGGTGACTGTTACCCCAATGTTTCTATGTATGTTTCTATGTATTTGTAACCTTGTTATGAGCTAAAGGGGCCCAGCCTGAAGGCCAGTTAGGGGGAGATTTGGGATGAGTGCCCAGAAACAAGAGTTCAACTCCTTAGGGGGGCTTAAGGTGAATAAAGTCCAGCAACCATGTATTTAGGGGCTGCATTTAAATTGCTGTTTTTTTCTTTTCTTTCAGCAGCACTGTCAGTATTTAATATATAAAAGGGAAGAGTCAGGCAAAGCAATAGAAGCCTGATATGTGAAGTAACATTTGGTGCTCCTGTTAAGCAGGCTGAGAGGCAGCAGTTTCACTGACCAATTAAAGACAGCCGTCTGCTTTTTCGTGGTTGATGGGTGATTTTTTTTATTTTTTAAAGATCTTATTTTTCAACTTTTAAAGAAAAACAAATTTACATACATTTACAATAAAAGTAAAAAAAAAAAACACAAGGAATGAAAGAGAAGAAAAAGACAGAGACATTGAGGAAAAAGATAGACCGGACCTTGAATATGCCTTAAATGCATTTAACTATTCTGGAAGTCAAGCAATGTACTCCATATAGCGTTGAATTGCTCTGGGCAGAGAAAATTCTCTGGCTCGGGAGCGAATCGGTCACTCGTTTTTGCCACAATCGTAGGACAGGTGGATCAAGAGATTGCCAGTGCGTTAGGATGACCTTTTTTGCACAGTGTAAGAGCTGCAAGTAGCACAGCCTGGAGTACGGCTGAAGTTGTAGCGCTCCTGTGATTCCCAGCAAGCAGAATTCTGGGGAGCGAATATTCGGAAAGGTAATCTCATTAATATACCGAAGAATCTCCTTCCAAAACCTCTGAATTGCTGGACAAGACCAGAATACATGGAGCCTTTAGCATCTCTGCATTGAGGACATTTATCAGACGCATTTTCATTCATTAACCAATGGGGGGGTTAAATACAAAAATGTTATTTTTATGTATCTATCCCTCATAGAGATTAATAGCTCTGGGTCCAGTTTAGGAGCATCTGTCCGCATCCAGCGCAGGGATAGTTAAATCCGGGTTCAGCAGCCCTATAACAGTAATGATCCAGTGTTGCCACCAGCAGTTCCCCATCTTGGATCCTGTTAGGCCTCTTTTGTGTGTCATACCTCCCAACATTTAGGAAACAGAAAGAAGGCCATGCCCATTTTTGTGGCCACACCCCCCCAATTACCATGTTCGTTTTACATAATTTGGCAGGTTGTGAAAGTTTGAACAGATTTCTGTGGTTTATACGTGTTATTACAGTTTTGCAAATTAAGGTGAATTGCCCTTTAAAGCTGTGAGTCTTAACTTCTTATCTTATCAGACTGTCACAAAAGTATGTCAAGTATCTATCCTGGGCTGTCTGCCAAGAAGCAATTAAGTTAGAAACTTTGTATCTGTTTCTGGCTGTTCGGTGCAGCAGATCAAAGAGAAACCCGGGATTTATCAGTACAAATCCGTGACAGCGGGTTGAGTTGCCAAAAGCGGGACTGTCCCGCTCAAAACGGGACAGTTGGGAGGTATGGCGTGTCAGTGGCACTGCACATGCTCAGTGAGTGTGAATATTTATCAGATACTTGAATTACTTATATCATTTTTTATTATTTAAATCTAACTTGCATTTAGCCCCCATCCTATACACAGCTGGGGGATCTCTTGCGACTGCAAGCATATTATTTACTGTCCATTTACAGTACAATGAGCCTCCATGTGCCAGAGATGTCTGAAAAAGACCACAAACGAGCAAAATAATGTGCAATCTTAATAAAATGTTTTATTCTGAATGTTGTGGTATCTCGGGTTGTGTTTGTGAAGGGGGTGATTCAGATCTAGCTCATTCTTTCTGTTAAAGGGGTTGTTCACCTTTAATTAATGTTTAGTATGATGTAGAGAGGGTTATTCTGAGACAATTTGCAATTGGTTTATATTTTTTATTACTTGTGGTTTTTGAGTAATTTAGCTTTTTATTCTTCAGTTGGCAATTTCAGCAGTCTGGTTGCTAGGGTACAAATTACCCTAGCGACCATGCACTGCTTTGAATAAAAGACTTGAATAGGAGAGGCCTGAATAGAAAGAGGAGTAATAAAAAGGTAGCGATGACAATACATTTGTAGCCTTATAGAGCATTTGTTTTTTAGATGGGGTGAGTGACCCCCATTTGAAAGCTGGGAATCACTGACCCCATCAGAAGACGAAGGCAAAGAAATCAAAAACTATAAAAAAAAATGATGGCCAATTGAAAAGTTGTTTAGAATTGTCCATTCTATAACATACTTAAAGTTAACCTTTAACAGAGCATGCTCACCTTCTATTTTATACTGGTTCTCAACCAACATCCACTAATTAAAGGGGTTGTTAACCATTAAATTAACTCTGAGTATGACGTAGAGAGCGATGTTCTGAGACAATGTGCAATTGGTTTTCATTTTTTATTATTTGTGGTTTTTTACTTATTTCGCTTTTTATTCAGCAGCTCTCCAGTTCGCAATTTCAGTAATCTGGTTGCTAGGGTTTAAATTCCCCTAGGAACCATGCACTGATTTGAATGAGAGACTGGGATATGAATAGGAAAGGGTCTGAATAGAAAGCCAAGTAATAAAAAGTAGCAATAATAAAGTATATTTGTAGCCTTGCAGAGCATTTGTTTTTAGATGGGGTCAGTGAGCCCTATCCAAAAGCTGGAAAGAGTCAGAAGAAGAAGACAAATAATTCAAAAACTATAAAACAGAAAAGGTGAAGACTAATTTAAAAGTTGCTAAGAATTAGCTATTCTATAACATACTAAAAATTATTTTAAAGGTGAACCACCGCTTTAAGACTGCAACCACAGTCGGGCAAAAACTAGGGATGCACCAGTTCAGGATTTGGCCGAATCCTACTGCCCGGCCGAACCGAGAGAAATCACATGACTTTTTGTCACAAAACAAGCAAGTAAAAAATGTTTTCCCCTTCCCACCTCTAATTTGCATATGCAAACTCGGTATTGAGCTGAATCTTTTACGAAGGATTCGGGGGTTCGGCCGAATCCAGAATAGTGGATTCGGTGCATCCCTAGAAAAAACAGATGCTTTTGATACGTGGATTGGCGCTATTAATTCAAGGTATTACGTTCAAAATGATTCCTTGCATCACATAGTTGCACTTACGCTACAATTCCAGAATTAAGGCAAAAATAAATCTCAAATTATAATAAATCAGTCCCTTATTATCCATCCATTGAGCCTCCAACATTTAGGCTGGTGATAAGAAGTCTAAAGTTGGCCATAAACGGGCCGATAAACAGAACGAGTCGGCAGCTTATTGGCCCGTGTATGGGGCCCCCCGACATGCTTCCCCGATCGAGATATCGATCAGATGGGACTAAAAATCCCGTCCCATCTGTTCGTTGATGCGATCCGACTGCCCGTTCCCATTCGTTAGGATCCGATCGTTGGGCCCTAGGGCCCACGATCAGATCAGCCCGATATTGCCCACCTCAAGGTGGGCATCTCGGGCCAAACGAGCGGATCTCTCCGTGTATGGCCAACTTAATGCATACAGGATACACTAAATAGGAGTCTGTATGCTTTTCCCCAAAGAGGGACAGGTACTGTGTAAAAATATAAAAAAACCTTAGAGTTGGGGCCAATAATGAATATTTAACATCTGTTCGGGTCCGTCCACTAATCCACCCGGGCCAATGTTCTCGGTTGATGCCATCTCTCTCATATCCACTAGATGGTACCACAACTGTATATTTCAGAGGTTGTAGGACTTTGGTTCAAGCATCATTAGTGTCTAGCAAGATTTAGATTTAATACAATAAATGTAATGACAATACTCAAGGATAAGTTAGTCCTTTAAATTAGCTTTCTCCTGCACAAAAATGTTGCATGTAAAAAACAAAGGGATCTGCTAACCCACCGCCACTATCAAAGAGGCTCTAGGAGAACATGTTGTAAAACACCAGGTACTTTCAGGTGTGGAACCTGTGAACAGTGCCATTTTTAAAAAAATATCTAATACATTTGGGAACGATCAGCTAAATTTTGATATGCACCATTACACATCGTGTACTACCACATTTGTAGTGTATCTACCTGCCATTGTGGCAGTATGTATGTGGGGAAAACAATAAGGATGCTAAAGAGGCGCATTTATGAACATATACGGGACATTAAAGGAAAACTATACCCCCAAAATGAATACTTAAGCAACAGATAGTTTATATCAAATTGAATGACATATTAAAGAATCTTACCAAACTGGAATATATATTTACATAAATATTGCCCTTTTACATCTCTTGCCTTGAACCACCATTTCGTGACTCTATCATTGCGGCCTCAGAGATCACCTGACCAGAAATACTACAACACTAAGGGGCTGATTTACTATGGGTCGAATATGGAGGGTTAATTAACCCTCGATATTTGACTAGGAATTGTAATCCTTCGATATCGAATTCGAAGGATTTAGCGCAGAAAATTCGATCGAACGATCGAAGGATTATTCATTCGATCGAACGATTAAATCCTTCGAATCGAACGATTCAAAGGATTTTAATCCAACGATCGAATGAATATCCTTCGATCAAAAAAACTTAGGCAAGCCTATGGGGACCTTCCCCATAGGCTAACATTGACTTCGGTAGCTTTTAGATGGCGAACTAGGGGGTCGAATTTTTTTTTAAAGAGACAGTACTTCGACTATCGAATGGTCGAATAGTCGAACGATTTTTCGTTCGAATCCTTCGATAGTCGTAGTCGAAGGTCGAAGTAGCCCAAAAAACACTTCGAAATTCGAAGTTTTTTTTACTTCGAATCATTCACTCGAATTTAGTAAATCTGCCCCTAACTGTAACAGGAAGAAGTGAGGAAGCAAAAGGCAGCACTATGTCTGTTAATTGGCTCATGTGACCTAACATGTGGTTTGTATGTGTGCACAGTGAATCTTACGATCTCAGGGGGCGGCCCTTATTTTTTAAAATGGCAATTTTCTATTTATGATTACCTAATGGCACATACTACTAAAAAAGTATATTATTATGATAATGGTTCATTTACATGAAGCAGGGTTTTACACATCAGCTGCTTTACTCAGTATCTTTTAATAGAGACCTACATTGTTTGGAGGGTATAGTTTTCCTTTAAGAACTGTGATCTCATGTCTAGTATTGCCAAGCACATTTATTGCTCACATAATGGTCAATAGTCAGGTTGTTTTTTCCAAGGTATAGATCGTTTATATGGGGACATAAGGGGGGGGGGGGGGGCGACTTGGAAAACAGATTACTCCAATTGGAGACCTCTTGGATTTTCAGACTTAAAGGAAAACTATACCCCCAAAATGAATACTTCAGCAACAGATAGTTTATATCAAATTGAATGACATATTAAAGAATCTTACCAAACTGGAATATATATTTACATAAATATTGCCCTTTTACATCTCTTGCCTTGAACCACCATTTCGTGACTCTATCTGTGCTGCCTCAGAGATCACCTGACCAGAAATACTACAACACTAACTGTAACAGGAAGAAGTGAGGAAGCAAAAGGCACAACTCTGTCTGTTAATTGGCTCATGTGACCTTACATGTGGTTTGTATGTGTGCACAGTGAATCGTACGATCTCAGGGGGCGGCCCTTATTTTTTAAAATGGCAATTTTCTATTTATGATTACCCAATGGCACATACTACTAAAAAAGTATATTATTATGATAATGGTTCATTTACATGAAGCAGGGTTTTACACATCAGCTGTTTTACTCAGTATATTTTAATAGAGACCTACATTGTTTGGGGGATATAGTTTTCCTTTAACACTTAGTATAAATCTGAATTTGGACTTAATGGGCATTTAAATTTCCAAGCATTTGTCCATAAATAGTCAAAATGACTGGATTAGGGCAGTGTTTATCTTGGGATTGGCTTATAATGCCTCCCATGCAGACAATACAACTCCCCATCAGATTCATTATGATTATTTGTCTTGGATATACAATTCTCTTTTCTACCTTTTCTTTCATTTTGTTTTGTTTTCGTCTTTTCCTTTGTTGTTTTTCTCTCTTTTCTGTATATCGGTATATTGTTTTACTTTAATTTAGCTTATTGGATTTTTTCATTTTGCTGATTTGATTGGTATTTACTGTATTATTTCCTTCACTACGCTTCCACCTAAGAGATGCTGTGAAATAACCCATAGGCATTTAATATTGTATCTTCATCAAGATCATTCACATCCTCAATTCGGAGAATGACTGCTTTGCACAAGGATATCCGAAAATCTATGAGGATATCAATCGGCAACAATTGTATCTGAACTTCAACTGCTGGATGTGTGTAATGTTACTAACTGTTGGATACAATTGACGGGACTCATTTTCATGGTGCGTAGAGTTCATAGTCACTAGGGATGCACCGAATCCAGGATTCGGTTCGGGATTCGGCCAGGATTCGGCCTTTTTCAGCAGGATTCGGATTCGGCCGAATCCTTCTGCCCGGCCGAACCGAATCTGAATCCTAATTTGCATATAGGGGCAGGGAGGGAAATTGCGTGACTTTTTGTCAGAAAACAAAGAAGTAAAAAATGTTTTCCCCTTCCCACCCCTAATTTGCATATGCAAATTAGGGTTCGGATTCGGTTCAGTATTTGGCCGAATCCTTCGTGAAGGATTCGGGGGTTCGGCCGAATCCAAAAAAGTGGATTCGGTGCATCCCTAATAGTCACATGACGCTTCTTTTAAATACCACATCATTTCCGGCTCTCCGGCCTCTTGACAAAGCCACGGCTGTCGAGGTGCAGCGTATGCGGTGAATGTGGGGCTCCCTTCCTGCAGGTCTGAAGTGCAAGGACTGTCGCGTGAAACCTATACGGAGACACCACCACACGCCACTACAGTGGGGCTGTTTATGGACGTTCGTTGGTCGGTAATATTTTTACATTTGAATTGAGCTACGTTGGGAGATGCTAATACCCCATTGACACGTTACACAGGGCGATGGCTTGCCCGCCTCTTCGGCAAATCCAGATGACCGCGTCCACCCACGTACTATTGGGCTTTCCGTTAAGGTTTTGGTTCACACTGAAGGCGTATCCCCCTTAATACTCAATAGTGTAGTATACCTACATTTCGAGGATACTTGTTTTACAGGGGGTACCTCATATAATTGGCGAAACTTGGTATGCCACAGACCTGGGGATGCATTAACACTACGCTCTGCTATAATTAGCTTGGACATCAGCATTGGATATTCTGAGACCACTCACCTACTCATAAATTGAGACTATTGTTCATTATTAGAGCGTTCTGGTCTAATCCTAAACACGCTATTTCATACTACCGCACATTATTGCTATCCATATTGTTGTACGCATATAGATTATAGCAAGGGATCCCTTTCGCACATGCAGCGCTGCTTAGTTTTATTTTAATTAGGGATGCACTGAATCCAGGATTCGGTTCGGGATTCGGCCAGGATTCGGCCTTTTTCAGCAGGATTCGGCCGAATCCTTCTGCCCAGCCGAACCGAATCCTAATTTGCATATGCAAATTAGGAGCGGGAGGGAAATTGCATGACTTTTTGTCAGAAAACAAGGAAGTAAAAAATGTTTTCCCCTTCCCACCCTTAATTTGCATATGCAAATTAGGGTTCGGATTCGGTTCGGTATTCGGCCGAATCTTTCACGAAGGATTCGGGGGTTCGGCCGAATCCAAAAAAGTGGATTTGGTGCATCCCTAATTTTAATTGGTTTTAATTCTGATATTGGCGTAGTGTTGAATAAATATTGCCTTTTATTTCATGTCTAGGTGCATTTATTTATAATTGAGCAATTTGGGGTCACATGGGCAGGGGGAGAAGTCCCATTCTTGTTGTGTATATATATATATTACGAATTTGTTGGTGGACACCCCAACCCATTTGCCCCCATATACATTAGCAATACTGTATATTGGTGTCCATACTTCACTTAAGTTGGTGTATTATTCATATGTAAAAAAACAAAGGTTATTTGGATCAGCGACTAGTGCAAACTGAGGGGAAAAAAAGTAGTAATATGGTGTAGTATTTATCGTTCTTTTTAAAGCACCCTGTGTTCAGAAAGAACAGGCTCTAGTGTGGGTTTCCCTTTAAATAAGACCTTTCTTAGTATTGTAGTGCTGTGTATAATTATTAATTAGCTCTGGTGTTCCAAAAAGCCTTCACTGATTTATGGCCAAAGATTACAGTAGGGTTGTCGCATGTAATATACGATAGCTACTATCCTCCCTTCCTTCTCAGGTCCTTGTTAGGCTTCAACATAAGGGTATAGAAAATCCATTGTGTAATAATACCATTTTATTAAAAAGTTAAAAGCACAGCTTTTTTTTTCCTGTTTTCTCATGTTCTCCATTTGCTCTAGGCACTGATACAAATAATCTGATATGTAGACCGGCCCGAAACCCATGGGCAGGTCCGGACTGAGAATTTAAATAGGCCCTGGCATTTCAGGTACACAGAGTACCAATCAGCCCACATAGAGGCCCAAACAGCCCCCACCAGCCCACTAAATAGTGACTTTCTATGGCACCTTATAGCAGCCCCTCTGGCATTTGCCAGAACCCACAGATTGCCAGTCTGGAGCTGCTCGTGGGTCAGGTGGGTTTGGGCTGGCTCCTGCACAAAATCTTGGAATTGTGGGTGGGTCTGGGTTGAGCTCTTATCCTGCTCTCCCCGCTAGGGATGTGTGGGCCGACCTCGCACTGCTCCTCGCGGGTGGCAGGTTGAGCTCTTCTCCTGCTCTCCCCATCCGCCACCTTCAAATGCCGGGTTCGGGTTTTATAGTCTCGCGTCTGCTCGACACGCCCCTTTTGTGATGTCATTGTGACGTCATCGGCGGGTGGGTCTATAAAAGGACCCCGGAAGCGCGGGCGCGGGTTGCAGCTGGGCGGGTTAGGGTAGGGTGCGGGTCAGGAAAAACCCTGACCCGCACATCACTACTCCCTGCCCATGACCTAGCACTGCCAGCTTCTGGCGCCTAACTTTATAGATTCCTGCCTGCCCCGCAGTGACTTCACAAAAGGGGCGGTGACCGGCACAAGTCTATAAATAGAGGGGGGCGGCGGGCCGAGTCGGATATGGTTTACGCGGGGGGGGTTAGGGTCGTGGGGGTCAAGAATTTCTCAACCTACACACGACTAATTTAAAGGGGTAAAGAAGAAGAAAAGGCTGTATTTACTTAACGTTAGGCATCCCCAAGTGATATTATATACTTACCTGAAACCTGGGCCAGTGTTACTATCAGCAGAAAACTGCACCGGCCCGGGGTTCTTCCAGTGAGCACCATGGAGCTCTTTCGGCTTTTTCTTTCTTCTCGTGGGTGTGCATGCACAGTAGTGAGAAAAGCTGAACTTTAACAAACACCTATTTCTTTCTACTGAGCATGCGTCTAACCCGGGAAATTTGAAGAAAGAAGCCAATCGCTCCGTGGTGCTCGCTGGAATAACCCCAGGCTGGTGTAGTTTTCTCCTGATACGAGCACCAGCCGGAGGTGTCAGGTAAGTAAATACAATCATTTGGGGGTGCCTAACTTTTGGCACACCCATGTAAATAGAACTTGCCTTCTCCTTTAAGTTAACTTTTAGGGGGTTATTTAATCACAAATTTTTCGGAATTTATTAAACCCTGAGGATGAAAAAGTCGAGGTTGCATATAAGTCAATGGGAGAAGTCCCAATGATTTTTTGATGTGCACTGGGTTTCTTGCAATACCCAAAGTTTTTGGGTGAAAATTCGGAAAAGATCATGAAAATCGGATGGAAAAATCCAAAAAAATATTGAAAATCTGATTTATTTTTCCCGCAAAGCAAATTTTCTGGAAATTTGTAATGATAAATAAGTGTATAAAAAACCCGAGTGCATTTGATCTGAGTTTGTAGCAGAAAATAATGAGATAAATTCGGACTTTGATAAATAACCCCCTTAGTATGTTAAAGTACACTTTTAATTGGTCTTCATTTTTTCTTTTTTTTTAATAGTTTTCAAATGATTTGCCTTCTTCTGACTCTTTCTGGCTTTCAAATGGGGGTCACTGACCTCATCTAAAAAAACAAATGCTCTGTAAGGCTACCAATGTATTTATTATTGTTACTTTACTCATGCCCTCTCCTATTCCTCAAATCAGTGTATGGTTGCTAGGATAATTTGAACCCTTGCAACCAGATTGCCAAAACTGCAAATTGGAGAGCTGTCGAATAAAAAGCTAAAAAACCACAAATAATAATAACCAATTGCAAATCGTCTACGAGTATCACTCTCGACATCATTCTAGGAGTTAGTTTAAAGGTGGACAACCCTTTAACATCTGATTCACACCCCCTACACACAACCCGAGCACCCCAAGGCAAACCATAATATCCAGAATGAAACATTTTTTTTAAGATTGCACATTATTTTGCTGTTTTTTGGCCTTTTACAGACCACATGGAGAACAATTATGAATGGACAGTAAATAATATATTTGTTTCCAGGTAACAAAATCCTTGATACTTTGTACTGCCCCTTAAAGCCAATAACCACCCTCTATCATAAAGATTATTTAGGCTCAAATCTTCCTCCATATTTAGATTATTGTTACACCAGTGGGAGGAGCTAAGGTGATCACAACCTTAAGGGCTCTTACTGACGAGCGATTGAAGCTGCGCTCCCCTGCGTTCCGTTTTTCTGCGTTCAACCGCAGGGGAGCGCAGGAATAGACGCATTTTGTTTTTTTCAATGGGGCTGTCTACAAGCGCCTGTGTGAGTACAGCCCCATTGAAAAAAGCGAAATGCGTTTATTCCTGCGCTCCCTTGCGGCTGAACGTAGAAAAACGGAACGCAGGGGAGCGCAGCTTCAACCGCTCGTCAGTAAGACGAACGGTTCACCATTGAATTGACTTTTAGTATGATGCAGAGAGGGATATTCTGAGAGAATTTGTAATTGTTTTTTCTTTTTTGTGGTTTTGAGTTATTTAGCTTTTTATTCAGCAGCTCTCCAGTTTTCTATTTCAGCCATCTGGTTGCTGGGGTTGAAATGACCCTAGCAACCATGCATTGATTTGAATAAGAGACTGGAATATTAATAGGAGAAAAAATGAGTAATAAAACGTAGCAATAACAATGCATGTGTAGCCTTACAGGGCATTTGTTTTTAGATGGGGTCAGTGACCCCCATTGGAAAGCTGAACGAGTCAGAAGAAAGCAGCAAATGATTCAAAAACTATAAAAAAGAAAAAGGCCAATTGAAAAGTTGCTTAGAATTGGCCATTCTATAACATACTATATCACCATTAGCTGAAGCCAGTGGCACCATCAGGGTGGGTAAGGTTTAGGGCACATCAGCTCTGTTGTCACAGTAGGGTTGGTCACAAAAATCTTGGCACCTATCACCTATTACTCCTTTGACCCTGCAGATGCAGATATGTCAAAACAAACATATGCAGCAGTGGCAGGGAATTATTCAGTCCTATAGAGCTGTGATATCATGCGTGTGCCAATCGCTCTTTAAAATCATTAGGGAGAACTGAACCGTGCAATTTAATTGCCCACGGCACAATAGAATCATTCATGTCCCTATTAGGGCCCAAGAAGCTCACATTAAAAATGCTCCGCCCCCAACATCACACACCCTTCAACTGCCAAATTGCTTTGTGCAGCCACAGGTATAATCACAGCATTGTTTTAGCAAGTTAGACATTTGCTTATTTCTACCTGCGCTGTTTCAGCCAATCAGGACTTTCGTTTTATATTCTATCTTGCAGTAATTTGTTCAGTTTAATGTAATTGCTGATTGGTTAGCACCTGTTGCATTAAATCAGCCCCAATCTAATGTAAAAGGGAACTGCAAGCATTTGCTCATGTTTATTTCTGTAGTGTATATATATATATATATACTATATTATATATATATATATTTTACAAGAGGGGGTACTTTATTCACTATATATATATATATATATATATATATATATATATATATATATACTATATTATATATATATTTTACAAGAGGGGACAGGGGAAACGAATGATAGTGGGCCTAGGAGCGCCCACTATGTAAATCCGGCCATGTTTACACCTGCAGTGAGTTGCATCCAAAACCACTTGCAACAAAATGCGCTCTTTTAGCTTCCAGTGCTGCTTCCAAAACCAACTGCAGGGCGAAAGAAGTAATATTCAGCGCAGCATGGGGGGGGTCAGAAGCCGGGGAGGCATTAAAGTTGCACACACCAGTCCGACGATGGGTGCAGACCTCACTCACTTGCCGAACACTTGAAATTATGCCTTTGGCACAGCACAATTGTGTTTTGCACCGCACAATTGCGTCCGATTCAACGCCCGCATTGTGCCCAAAATTATGGGAAATTCTTGGGAAAAGTGATGAATTGTGGGGGAAAAAACATGTCTAGTGCATTCAAATTGCACTTTTTTCTCACTGTTTCACTGGGCCTTCATGTCTTACTTACCTTTTGTAGATTGGATGCAAGAGACCTACCTGTCATTGAGGCACTTGAATGCACTGCACATGCAACAAGCCTGAACTCATGCAGGGGGTGCCCAGGCAGCTAAGGGAAAACAGTCTTTATTGTGGAGTGTTGCTTTAAGAGTCCAAACCTTACATGGCTGGACTATAGCTCCAATTGTGCAAAGGTTTATATTCCCTTTATGGAATACATTTTATAAATTCAAAAGCCTCACTGATTATTTCCCATGTAACAGTAAACTCCTAATCCTAACCCTCTGGCTCTGAACTACGTTTCCCATCATCCTCAGCTTCTGCAAGATTTCCAGACCCCCCTTCCTGTAATATTTATAAGAATGAACAGTTCGGGTTCCCCTTGGCCGGGCCCCTCCTTGTTTCCCTGGAGAAACCTTTGTTCTGAACACAGATCTGCATTTCGCCTTTCTCCCCCTCTCTGGGGAATCAACATGAGAACATCCAATGACATCACCTTGGCGGCATCTGATTGGCTGTAAGGCACCATATAACTAGTGTTTTGCATTTAATTTGGAACATGTGCTGAATGAGCAGGAGGTTTAACAGCATTTGACGGGTACAGCAATAAACAGCTTTTCCCCCCTGCCAAGGCTCTGCCGCTGCCCAGACTGTAGATTTGGGGGTTATTAAAGGTGAACTAAACTGCAACAAAGAAATAGGCTAGAAATGCTACACTTTATGTTTTGGGGCTGCTGTAGCAGACCACACTGCGGGAAAATCTGAAAATACCCCCAGTATCTCCCCATCTTTTTTTCTGCAGATTCCCAGCAGGTTTGGACTGATGTCTTGGTCATCCACAGAAACTTTTCAGCCTATGCCTGAATACAAGTAAGTACCGAGTTTGTAGGAAATCAGTTTAATGGCAAAGCCCATAAAGTCTCTCCCTCTCTCAATTTGAATAGGGCAGGTACATATATGTCGTATATATGTCTTTATTAGAGATGTTGGTGAAATTGCTGGACGTTGCCATTTATTATTAAAAATGCCCAAGGAAGCAAAATAAAGACAAAAGAGATCCCCTTATGCCCTAAACATGAGCCCATCCTAAAACAAATGTGGCTTGACCTTCAAATGGTTAAAAAAAACTTGCTAGCGATTTTTCACTAGTGATGGCAACTTCGCAACTTTAGTAAATTTGCTCCATAGCAGGGGCGTAACTATAGAGGAAGCAGACCCTGCGGCTGCAGGGGGGCCCAGGAGGTATAGAGGCCCCAAGAGGCCCTAATTCATATACAATTTCAATAAATATTGGAGAAACAAGTCAACCTCTAAACATTTTAGGGGCCTGAAAAATAATTTGCTGTGGAGCCCAGTAATATCTAGTTACGCCACTGCTCCATAGACTCATATAACTAACATAATCATAGAACTAGTAAAAAAAAAAAACTACCCTACATAGCCCCCCCCCCCCAGCCAAGGTGTAAAGTTTGATAATTGATTCTAACTCTTTACTTACTTTTCTTTGCAGATTCAGCGCAGCGGAGCTCCCGGGCGCCATCTTCAGCTCTTTGGTCTTCTTAGGGAAGTAAGCACCGTAACGGCGCATGAGCAGTTGGAGCAGTCTTCTGGTGTTTGACAACTGCGCATGTGCCGAAAGTGCCGAAGCACTGGAAAAAGATTACCGAAAAACCGGAAGATGGCGCCTGTGAACGCCGCTGTGCTGAATCTGCAAAGAGAGGTAATTAAAGAGTTAGGGCTAATTACCGAAGTTTGCACCTAGGCTGGGGGGGGAGCAGGGGGGTTCTGGTAGGGGTTTTTAAGAAAAAAAGGTTTGGTTCTCCTTTAAGTCTACTAGAAAATCATATGAAATCATTAAATAAACCCAATAGGCTGGTTTAGTTAGTTAGGATCAAGTACAAGCTACTGTTTTATCATAACACAGAAAAAAGAAATCGTTTTTTAAAACATTTGGGTAAAATTGAGTCTATGGGAGACGGCCTTCCCGTAATTCAGAGCTTTCTGGAGAAAGGGTTTCTGGATAACGGATGCTATACCTGTGCTAGCATAGTGTTGCATCTCTGGTTGGGACTGTATGGTGGTCTAGCGGGGCCATATGCACAGAATTGGATCTGACCCCACTCCTTTGGGGATCGGCACATGCCCAGTACAGTTTACTGGTTGTGACCACTGCAGATTGTTTTAAGAAGTGGGCAAGGGCATTTTCTGCATTTGCCGACAGCCCCAAAGCAATTTTTATTTCTGTATGACTGTAACATCTCCTCGTGCCAAAGGGCGAAAGGCAGGAGAAGGCCGTGCTGATATAATGGCCTTTGCTTCTCTAATTTAGTCACACGCATGACTGCCCAGCATCCTCCACTCCTTGTTTATTGGGGCAGTGATGAGGCATTTATGGGCACAAGGCTATAACATTAGCGCCTGACAGTTTCATGTCCAGCTCTGATGGATAACAGACAATGTCTCCATTATACACACCGCTGCCTCCTGCCTGGCTCCCCTACAGAAGTCAATTAAACGGCTATCTCTAATTTCTCCAATGACTTAGAACAGGGAAAACACAACACTACAACTCCCAGAAATCTTTGTAGACTTCTTGTTTTAGGGCCCCGCCAACTTCTCTTTAATTTTATTTCAATTTTGCGTGGTATAATCTAAGGGGTTGTTCACCTTTAAATGAACTGTATGATGTAGAGAGAGATATTCCGAGATGCATTTGGTTTTCATTTTTTTTTATTTGTAGTTTTTGAGTTATTTAGCTTTTTATTTAGCAGCTCTCCAGTTTGTAATTTCAACAGCCTGGTTGCCAGGGTCTAAATTACCCTAGCAACCATGCACTTGTTATAGGGCCCCGCCAGCTTCTCCTTAATTTTATTTTAATGTTGCGTGCTATAATTAAAGGGGTTGTTCACCTTTAAATAAACTGTTTGTATGATGTAGAGAGTAATATTCCGAGACAATTTGCAATTGGTTTTCATTTTTTATTATTTGTGGTTTTGAGGCTTTTTATTCAGCAGCTCTCTAGTTTGCAGTTTCAACAATCCGGTTGCTAGGGTCCAAATTACCCTAGCAACCTTGCAGTTATCTATAGGGATGCACCGAATCCACTGTTTTGGGTTCAGCCGAATCCTTCTTGGAAGATTCAGCCTAATACCGAAACGAATCCTAATTTGCATATGCAAATTAGGGGCGGGAAAGGAAAAAGTAAAAAAAAATTGGTTTACCTCCTTGTTTTGTGAAAAAAAGTCACGTGAAATGCCGCCCTGCCCACAATTTGCATATGCAAATCCTGGCCGAATCCTGAACCGAATCCTGGATTCAGTGCATCCCTAGTTATTTAGCTTTTTATTCAGCAGCTCTCCAGTTTGTAATTTCAGCAGCCTGGTTGCTAGGGTCTAAATTACCTTAGCAACCATGCCTGATTTAAATAAGAGACTGGAATATGAATAGGAGAGGCCTGAATGGAAAGATGAGAAATAAAAAGTAACAATAACAATACATTTATAGCCTTACACCGCATTTGTTTTTCAATGGGTTCAGTGACCCTCATTTGAAAAACGGAAAGGGACAGAAGAAGGAAAGTCTAGTCCTTATAGCAGAGTTATATAAAAGTGTATCCTATGTAACTGTTAATTTGACAAATTCTTTACTATATACAGTATTTACTGTAATGCATGTCAACTCCTTTGATTGTTAACATTACATTTTTGATTATCATCCTTTGTTTTATGTAAAATCTTAATAAAAATATGGCGGAAAAAAAAAGGATTTTTTTTTTAAAAGAAAAATAAATAATTAAGACCAATTGAAATGTTTCTTAGAATTGACCATTCTATGACACACTAAAAGTTAACTTAAAGGGATACTGTCATGGGAAAAAAATGAATCAGATAATAGTGCTGCTCCAGCAGAATTCTGCACTGAAATCCATTTCTCAAAAAGAGTAAACAGATTTTTTTATATTCAATTTTGAAATCTGACATGGGGCTAGACATTTTGTCAATTTCCCAGCTGCCCCAAGTCATGTGACTTGTGCTCTGATAAACTTCAGTCACTCTTTACTGTTATACTGCAAGTTGGAGTGATATCACCGCCTCCCTTCCCCCCCCCAGCAGCCAAACAAAAGAACAATGGGAAGGTAAACAGATAGCAGCTCCCTAACACAAGATAACAGCTGCCTGGTAGATCTAAGAACAACACTCAATAGTAAAAACCCATGTCCCACTGAGACACATTCAGGACACATTGAGAAGGAAAAACAACAGCCTGCCAGAAAGAATTTCTCTCCTAAAGTGCAGACACAAGTCACATGACCAGGGGCAGCTGGGAAATTGACAAAATCTCTAGCCCCATGTCAGATTTCAAAACTGAATATTAAAAAATCTGTTTGCTCTTTTGAGAAATGGATTTCAGTGCAGAATTCTGTTGGAGTAGCACTATTAACTGATGCGTTTTGAAAAAAACATGTTTTCCGAAGACAGGATCCCTTTAAAGTTGAACCACTCCTTTAAAGGTAAAATACATCTAGATGTACAGACCTACTCATATAAACAAATTGTCTTGTAATCACAGAACATACAGGGAATTGTAGGAGTCGGAGTAGTAGTAGGAGAGCTGACCGCTGCTACATTATGCATGGAGTCAGGACCCGCAGTGCACTGTAAAGCACTGATCATCTGTTCATGGCTTGTTCCATGGAGCTTCCAGCAGGCAGTGAAATTAGGGAAATAATCACAGAAACAAGGGGAAGCAGCATTAAAAGGCACCAGCCCCTTGCTGCCAAAGATGCTCAGATATGGGGTCCCAGAGGGAAGTGATGAGGGAGGGAGGCTGCAAGCTCAGTTGCCATGGAGATAATGACGAAGTGTGAGTACCACAGACAGAAGCATGGGGGAGCCAGTGATCCTTCTAGTGGGTGCAAGATGGAGATGTGGGTCTCCCCGGGAGAGTGTTGTTATTTTCCTGAATGATGCATTTTGAGCAAATACGTTGCCATTAGGAGGAGCCGGGAAGCAGCAGGGGATTTAGAATGAAGCATCTGCCTGGGGAATTTATCATGACCTTGCCCAGCGGCAGGTAAGTATTCCTGGCCATCATGGCCACCGTATTGTGCAGTGGAAAATACTCATGGTTGTAAGAAAATAAACAGTAAGAAGGCGGTGGCCAAGAGTTTGGGGAGATTGTTTATGGAATAGTGTTTATAGTAAGGCAAGTGGGATGTGACTGTAGTTTACTGTGTATAGTAACGTGCAACAGAACTATTCCCAGTCGGCAGTTGCGCTGGGGGTCCTTTATGGCGCCCACCGGAATGACAAATTGAGTATATTATTTACAGCATAGAAAATAGTGAATTGGTCCCTAATAAATATGTCCACGCTACATGCGACGGGACTTTAGATTGTAAGCTCCACTGAGGCAGTGACTGGTGTGAACGATGGAATATGTCGGCGCTATATAAAGAAAGGACCCCATATATAGATGAATGAATTGGTTGTAAGCTACTGTACTATGGATCTCAGTCTCCAATAGAGGGCGCTCCTACTCTCTTCCTTTTATTGTCCTAATTAACGTTTTAGGTGGTATCGCTTATCGCAAGAAGGAGTGGTTCACTTTTAAATTAATTATTATTATGCTATAGAATGGCCAATTCTAAGCAACTTTTCAATTGGCCTTCATTGTTTATTTTTTATAGTTGTTATTACTTTCCAGCTTTCAAATGGGGGTCGCTGACCCCCATCTAAAACATATGCTCTCTAAGGCTACAAATGTGTTTTTATTACTCTTTCTATTCAGACCCTCCCCGATCCATATTTCAGTATCAATGCAAGGTTGCTAGGGTAATTTGGACCCTAGAAACCGGATTGCTGAAATTGCAAACTGGAGAGCTGCCGAATAAAAAGCGAAAATAAGTCAAAAACCACAAATAATAACAAATGAAAACCAATTGCAAATTGTCTCAGAAAGATGACTCTCTACGTCATACTAACAGTTAATTTAAAGGTGAACAACCCCTTTAATGACAGCAGTTACCAGGCTGAGGATGAAAGCAATCTCATTGGTCTGATCTCCTTGGGGATTTGAAGTTGAGGTGAAACTGTCAGATGGTCTCACTGTGCTTCCTTTAATCTCATTACCAACTAAGAGCCACTGATTGCCCTTGGCTGACTGACGCTCGGGATCCGCCTCCTGGCTCTTTCCTCTGCATCTCTCGGGCGCTGGGTATCTGTCACACAGCAGTCTCACTGTGGGAGATGTCACGTAGCTTGGTCACTGGGGGACAGAGTCACAGATACAATCCATCAGCGTTCTCCAACTACTTCCATATTTTGGGGCAATGAGGTAACAGATGTCCAAGATGTCAAAATGATGATGACACATATAGCAGTCTTGAGGGTGACATAAACAAAACTTGGGAGGGTCACGTAGCCCAGGGGGCTCCTGGTCAATTAATGCAAAGGTGTTGTTATATCAGACATGCTTTTTTTAAAGGAACACTGAAAAATAAGTGTTTTAAACAAATGACAATATAATGTAGTGTTGCCCTGCACTGAAACACAAGTATAGTTTATATAAACAAATTGTTGTGTAGCCGTGGGGACAGCCATTCAAGCACAGACTACACAGTAGATAACAGATAAGTTCTGAAAAATCCCATTGTATACTACAGAGCTTATCTGTTATCTGCTGCATATCCTGTGCCTGTTTTCTCCTTATTTAGCTTTGAATTGCTGCCCCCATGGCTACACAGCAGCTTGTTTATATAAACTATAGTAGTACTTATCTATTATCTACTGTGTATCCTGTGCTTGAATGGCTGCCCCCAAGTCAACACAGCAGCTTGTTTATATAAACTATAGTAGTTCTTATCTGTTATCTACTGTGTATCCTGTGCTTGAATGGCTGCCCCCATGGCAACACAGCAGCTTGTTTATATAAACTATAGTAGTACTTATCTATTATCTACTGTGTATCCTGTGCTTGAATGGCTGCCCCCAAGTCAACACAGCAGCTTGTTTATATAAACTATAGTAGTTCTTATCTATCAACTGTGTATCCTGTGCTTGAATGACTGGTCCATGGCTACACAGCAGCTTGTTTATATAAACTATAGTAGTACTTATCTATCTACTGTGTACCCTGTGCTTAAATGACTGCCCCATGGCTACACAGTAGCTTGTTGATATAAACTATAGTAGTACTTATCTGTTATCTACTGTGTATCCTATGCTTGAATGACTGCCCCATGGCTACACAGCAGCTTGTTTATATGAACTATAGTAGTACTTATCTATCTACTGTGTATCCTGTGCTTGAATGGCTGCCCCCATGGCTACACAGCAGCATGTTTATATAAACTATAGTAGTACTTATCTGTCTACTGTGTATACTGTGCTTGAATGGCTGCCCCATGGCTACACAGCAGCTTGTTTATATAAACTATAGTAGTACTTATCTGCTTCCTCTATAGTTACACCACTTATAGAGAGAGAGAGAGACAGCATCTATCCACTGAGGCCTGCAATATGGCAGCTCCATATGTGTATATATATATTGTTTTATTTCAAAAGAACCCATAGTCCAATAGTTTGTAAATCAAACTGTTTTTACTGTGTGCATCTGTGCATCCAAAGTTTTGGCCAACATTCGGAGGCTCAGATGCACACAATAAAAACAGTTTGATTTACAAATAAGGTTGCCATCTGGCCGGTAAAAATGATGGTTGATCCCAATGTTATTAGTAGGGAAAAAAGATAAATATATAAGAAGGCCGGTATTTTTTTCCAGAAAAGCCGGCAACCCTGTTTACAAACGATTTTCATACAAAACTACGTCGACTTAACCCTGTACACACACATCTATTAAAGAGAAATCTGTACGGCTGCTAATATAATATAATAAAATAGAATAAAATAGAATATTGCTGTTTAGACTCAGACGAGCAAACTCTATGGCTGCCCCCAGAGGAAAAATTAGAAGGAGCAGGGTACATGCAGTATGGGCGAGGCCTGTAAATTTAAGATTTTTAAAAAAAATCCCCTGCAATTTAATAATGAAATGCTCAATAAGGTAACATGCCCCCTATACCCCAATTATACCTATAACACAGCGCCGTACATACTTTAGCGCCCAGTGTGCTAAAAACTCCTCCCACACAGACACACACACACAGTTGGGCAGGTACGTGCCTGATACCGACTTATCACTTTAAAACTATTTTCGTACACAGGTGGGCGGTACTTGGCCTGATCTCTACTCCCCCATTGGTCAGTTTAAGTTGCCCGCCCCATTCCCTGGCACCACCTTTGTATGCTCTTTTTTTTTACCACTCTGCGGAGCGAACCACTTGCTAAGTCAATAGGGGGAAATAACAATTACTTGCCTTTAGCTCTTTTTTTTTAGCTTGGTAAATCTGGTTTGCGTTCAGTAAGGACTTTGGAGCGTTATCCAAATTGCGAGGCTACCTTTAAAGATTGCTTTGCTCTTAGCTTCTGTCCCCTCCGTTCGGGTTGTCAGTTGTGTTGTCCCGGTGGGCGGGGTCTCCTTGTCAGAGCGCTGCGGCGGCGGCGGCGGCTGCTGGTTACAATGTTGCACCAGAGAATTCTCCTCAGAACGTTGTGAGGCTGGAGTTTGGCGGGCGGGGCTGAGCGAGGAAGGGATGCGGTGAGAGGTGAGTCCGGTGGGAGAGATGAGGGAGAGTGATCAGTGACCCTTCTGTAATGTTTATGTTTAACCTCTCAGCTGCTGAATGCCACTGGGTAGATTGATTGAATACAGAGAGAGTTCATATGTAACAAGCATGTTAGTAATGGGGCCCAGGCCAATGTAAGCTGCGTGGGCTCCTCATACTGCCTGCAGCTGTTGTTGTGAGGATGCTGGGAGTTGTAGTCCAACATCAGCTGTAAATAGAAAATGTTTTTTTACCGTCTTCTTCCCAGATTCACTTTACTTTTCCACCTGTCCTTTCTGCCCAGTTGTCAGTCACTGTCCCCACTACCTCTTTGGCATAGGGTGGTTTTTCACCCGAACACTTTGGTTTTTCTAAGGCCTGTTCGGGTCTCAAACTTTCTGTTTGGTTTTCAGCCTTGTGAAACATTAATCTGGCCAAAATGAAAAAGCAATTTAAATACCAAGATTTCTGTATAAGAGATCCCATAGCTGCAGTTAAAGGATCTGGTCTTCCTCGTCGGGCACAATAGATAGAGGTAGGGTTTCCAGCCGTGTGGGCTGTCCGTTCCAAACTTTCTGTCCCGTTTATAACATTGTGAAAAGTGGACAGAAATCCAGCCATTTGCATATAAGTGATGTAATAACCCAGCATCATAGTTCCGTGACATCACTGTGCCTGCCTCTGATGTCATCATGCCCACCCCAAGATCACTGCTCCGCCCACATTGTTCGGGTTTAGCCACCGGCAAAGGTGTCAACCCTACTTTGGGACATGGTGATTGCGCAATGAAATGACAAAAAGTGATTTGTATGAAATTCACTGGTGGGTAGTCATGAAATAAGATTTTTTTTTCCATTTTTGGACTTTCCCTTGAATCAGTACATGGACCTGTAGATCAGGGATGGGCGTCCTGTGTCCCCTATTAGAATTTCACCGACCCGCACCGACCCTAACCCGTCCTCCCATGGCCCGCATCCGCGCTTCCAGGTTGCTTTTATAGACCCGCCCACCGATGACATCACAAAAGGGGCGGGTGAACAGGCGCATAGTCTATAAAAGACAAACCCGGAAGTCGGAAGACGCCATTTGACGGTGGTGGGCGGGGAGTGAAGAAGAAGAGCTGAACCCGCTACCTGTAAAGAAGCGTGTGAGGTCGGCCTGAACCCACCCGACCCGCGGGTATTGGGACAGCTGCACATCACTATTTCCCTATATCCCTCCTCCGACAGACCGTCCCTAGGAAAGGAAAAGGATTGTCAGCTTTTGGCTGTTTGATCTGCAACTCCCTGTGCCTCTCTTGGGAATAGTTTTGGAATTGGATTGTAGAAGCAGGAGCTTGAAGGGGTTGTTCACCTTCATTTTTAGTATGATGTAGTTTAGTGTGATATTCTGAAACAATTTGCAATTGCTTGTCTTTTTTTTTAATATTTGTGTTTATTTTTGGAGTTATTAAAGGAACAGTAACATCAAAAAATAAAAGTGTTTTAAAGTAATGAAAATATAATGCAGTGTTGCCCTGCACTGGTAAAACTAGTGTGTTTGCTTAAGAAAAACTACTATTGCTTATATAAATAAGCTGCTGTGTAGCAATGGGGGCAGCCATTCAAATGAGAAAAGGCTCAGGTTACACTGCAGATAACAGATAAGCTCTGTCTGTCTAATGGTGTTATCTGTTATCCATTAGTTATCCTGTGCCATTTAGCTGTTTTTCAATTTCCGCCATTGCTCCCCAGCAGCTTGTTTAAATAAACTATAGTAGTGTTTCTGAAGCAAACAGATCAGTTTTACCAGTGCAGGGCAATAGTACATGATATTTTCATTACTTTAAAACACTTACATTTTTTGGTGTTACTGTTCCTTTAAAATCCTGGGCTTTAGAGGAAGTAAATTTGGGGATACGCAAAGGTAATTCAGCAGCTGTCCAGTTTGCAATCTTGTTGCTGGGGCCTAGGTTCCCCTAGCAACCATGCATCAATTTGAACAAGAGACTGGAATATGAATAGGAGAGCACCTGAATAGAAAGAAAAGTAATAAAAAGTAACAATACATGTGTAGCCTTAAAGAGCATTTTTTTTTAGATGGGGTCGGTGACCCCCCCCCATTTGAAAGCTCGAAAGTGTCAGAAAAGGAAAGCAAATACTTTAAAATAATGAAGACCAATTGAAACATTGTTTATAATAGGCCATTCTATAACATACTAAGAGTGTGAAGCGCCCCTTTAAGGTCTGTGTTATTCAAAGTCCTTGGTATGTGACGTGACAATGCTGGGAGTTGTAGTTTTACAGCTAGTTGTTTTTTCATTTTTGACAGCCCTCTTCTTGAGCATCATGGGTTAACATCAGTTGGCCTTCCCCTGCGTTCTTCTTCTTTAGTGTGCAGGGGCTGGCATTAAAGGCGCTGTCATAATTAGCATCTCTTGGAATATATCTGCCTCGTTAGCTATCATGGGGCGTAAACACCTTTCTATGAGAATTGTTTCCAGCCCGAGCTCCCTGAGTCATAGTTATACCTCTATGTTATCTGGCTTGGGGAAATGGTTACAGTAGCAGGGTGACTGTTACCCCAATGTTTCTATATATCTGTAACTTTGTTATGAGCTAAGGGGGCCCAGTCTGAAGGTCCGTTAGGGGGAGATTTGGGGTGAGTGCTTATTTGTACCCTGGGTACCCCTGGAACTATAGCAGGGTGACACCCCAATGTTTCTATATATCTGTAACCTTGTTATGAGCTAAGGGGGTCCAGTCTGAAGGTCAGTTAGGGGGAGATTTGGGGTGAGTGTTTATTTGTGCCCTGGGTAACCCTGGAACTATAGCAGGGTGACTGTTACCCCAATTTTTCTATATATCTTTAACCTGGTTATGAGCTAAGGGGGCCCAGTCTGAAGGCCAGTTAGGGGGAGATTTGGGGTGAGTGTTAATTTGTGCCCTCGGTACCCCTGGAACTATAGCAGGGTGACTGTTACCCCAATATTTCTATATATCTGTAACCTTGTTATGAGCTAAGGGGGCCCAGTCTGAAGGTCAGTTAGGGGGAGATTTGGGGTGAGTGTTTATTTGTGCCCTGGGTAACCCTGGAACTATAGCAGGGTGACTGTTACCCCAATTTTTCTATATATCTTTAACCTGGTTATGAGCTAAGGGGGCCCAGTCTGAAGGTCAGTTAGGGGGAGATTTGGGGTGAGTGTTAATTTGTGTCCTGGGTACCCCTGGAACTATAGCAGGGTGACTGTTACCCCAATGTTTCTATATATCTGTAACCTTGTTATGAGCTAAGGGGGCCCAGTCTGAAGGTCAGTTAGGGGGAGATTTGGGGTGAGTGTTAATTTGTGCCCTCGGTACCCCTGGAATTATAGCAGGGTGACTATTACCCCAATGTTTCTATATATCTGTAACCTTGTTATGAGCTAAGGGGGTCCAGCCTGAAGGCCAGTTAGGGGGAGATTTGGGGTGAGTGTTTATTTGTGCCTTGGGTACCCCTGGAACTATAGCAGGGTGACTATTACCCCAATGTTTCTATATATCTGTAACCTTGTTATGAGCTAAGGGGGCCCAGCCTGAAGGTCAGTTAGGGGAAGATTTGGGGTGAGTGTTTATTTGTATCTTGGGTACCCCTGGAACTATAGCAGGGTGACTGTTACCCCAATGTTTCTATATATCTGTAACCTTGTTATGAGCTAAGGGGGTCCAGCCTGAAGGTCAGTTAGGGGGAGATTTGGGGTGAGTGCTTATTTGTACCCTGGGTACCCCTGGAACCAGAGAGTATGTGCATTAATATGAGCACAGTAAATCCCAAGTGATCCGGCCCTGTAACGTTCACGATGTGAAGGAATGAAATCTCTCACTATGTATATGACCTTGGGGACAGATTGTTTGGCCATTTATCGCTGTTTAAACTCTGGCTCCATTGTTCTGCAGTTACAGCTAATTTGTAAGATTATACCTCATGCAAAATAACACGTTAGTGCAGGTTAATATAAATGCGCCTCCTCCCTGTATCTCTGGAGATCTCGGCGGAGAAATGTTTTGTATGAGGCCGAGGTGCATCAGCCTTTGTTGTTTATAAAGCGTCGGAGCATTTTCCTGCCCGTCCCGCTGTTCTGTTTATTTAAGTTACAGATCCATTACTGAACAAGTTGAGGATAATGTTTTTGTAGCATTGAGACTGGGCTTATTTGCAGTGTGAGTCCCAGTAGGGAACAAATATATTTCCAGTCTCTCTGGGTTGGACTGAACCACCTGACTGTGCTGTGTTTACCAGTTACACAGAACATCTTATTCCCGTGGTTGCGTTTCAGGCTGCGTCTGTTGGAACCTTGAAGTACAGTAGATTGTGGTGGAATTTAAAGGGGTTGTTCACCTTCAAATTAACTTTAAGTATGATTTAGAGAGTAATATTCAATTTGCAATTTGTCTTCAATTTTTTATTATTTGTGGTTTTTCAGTTCAGCAGCTTTCCGGTTTGCAGTTGCAGCTGGTTGCTATGGTCCAAATTACCCTAGCAACCATGCACTGATTTAAATAGGAGACTGGAAATGTGAATAGGAGAGGCCTGAATAGAAAGAGGAGTAATAAAACAATAGCAATAACAATTCATTGGTAGCCTTTCAGAGCGTTTATTTTTTTAGATGGTGTCAGTGACCACAGTTTGAAAGCTGGTAAGAGCCAGAAGAAGGCGGCAAATAATTTAAAAACTACAAATAATGAAGGCCAATTGAAAAGTTGTTAGAATTAACCATTAAAACACTAAGGGGCACATTTACCTAGGGTCGATGTGCAAATTAGGGTTTGGATTCTGTTCAGTATTCGGCCGAATCTTTCACAAAGGATTCGGGTGTTCGGCCGAATCCGATTCGGTGCATCCCTAGATCGAATGATTAAATCCTTCGAATCGAACGATTAAATCATTCGAATCGAACGATTTGAAGGATTTTAATCCATCGATCAAAGGATATTCCTTTGATCAGGAAATTGTTAGGAAGCCTATGGGGACCTTCCCCATAGGCTAACATTGGCCTATCGGTAGGTTGCAGGTGGCGAAGTTGGGGGTCGAAGTATTTTTTAAAGAGACTGTACTTCGACTATCGAATGGTCGAATAGTCGATCGATTTTAAGTTCGATTCAAAGTCGAAGGTCGAAGTAGCCCATTCGATGGTCGAAGTAGCCATATTCAACCATTCGAAATTCGAACTTTTTTTCCTCTATTCCTTCACTCGAACTAAGTAAATGGGCCCCCAAGAGTTAAGTGAAAGGTGAAGCACCCCTAAATGCCAGTGCAAATGCTGACAGTATATATCGATGAAGGAATTGTCATTTCGATTGCAAGCTTCTCTGCAGTTAGTAAAATGTCATTGGGCTGTTGACTATTCCAAACAATGCATGTTGCGCCCGGAGCCATAATAATCTCATAATTATCTCATTGCCCATCTTCCTAGAGAATGAATGACCTACAAATCTAGGGGCTGCTACAGAAAAGTGTTGAATATTCTTATTATTTTTTCAGTGATTGTCTGGTAGATCTGGTCATACTCATGGGCCAAATAGTGTTAAAGGGCCAGACAAGCAAATTGCTAACCTGCAGGTTTGTGGAGTCACCAGTTTAGGCAGAGGACCCCCATTCCGCTGGGGTCCTCATGGATCTCCTTTTAAAAATGTCCAAATATTCTGCATACATGTCAACTTGAATGGCTTTTTGCCAGTTGCCTTATTGCCTCCATCCCCTCAGGGGCCACCATAAGTAATTATGAGCCCCTCCATACTATTAAGTTAGCAGGCTCCCCCCCTAAAGGAGTTCCTAATTGTTAGCCCTTTGGTCAACTTTTCTTCCTGGGAAGTGAGCCCTGGCATTAAGTAGTATGGGGCCCCAATGGAAAATAGTAATGCCCTATGCATGGCTTGGGATGTCTCAACTACATCTTCTTATTCTGAAACTCCATCCATAATCCACCCTAACCACCCCCTGCAAGTCCTCTCTATAACCTACAAACGGGACTTTTTTTGGGGAGCCCTCTGCCATGTCAGCTCTGCCCCCTTGCCCAGGCTCCTGTAACTTGCACCCACATTATTCTTAACCCCACTGAAAAGCAGTTGAATGTATCTGAATACATCTCGTATATACCTCAGAAAAAGGCAACACTTAGGGTTTTTTTTTATTAAAATCTCTAAAAATTTAGACCTGTTGATGTTCAATGAGAGAGGCACCTATCTCAAGTTTTGGTGCTAGGTTTAGCCCAAAAATCTGACTTTTTAGGTGTCTTTGGGCATAAAAAATAGAGCGATTTTAGGGAAAAAAACCCAAACAAGTCAAGTTGGTATGCACCGAATCCAGGATTCGGTTCAGAAATTCAGCCTTTTTCAGCTGAATTCGGATTCGGCTGAATCCTTCTGCCCAGCCGAACCGAATCGGAATCCTAATTTGCATATGCAAATTAAGGGTGGGGAGGGAAAGCTTGTGACTTGTCACAAAACAGGGAAGTAAAAAAGGTTTTCCCCTTACAACCCCTAATCTGCATATTCGGTTCGGTATTTGAACGAATCCTTTACGAACGATTCAGGAGTTTGGCCGAATCCAAAATAGTGATTTCGGTGCATCCCTAAAGTCAAGCAATATGGCGCAAAGCCTGAAAAATCCCGAGTGATTAAGAGTTTTTCCATGGTCCGATTTGTTAAAAAATAAGCTAAAATGGGGCATGGGAGTTTGATTGTGTTTTTTTTTTATAAATTAAAATTTTAGATAAATTCGGATTTTAGTAAATAATCCTCATAGAGCATTGCCCTCTCCTATTCATATTCCAGTCTCTTATTCAAGTCAGTGCATGGTTGCTATGGTAGATTGCACCCTAGCAACCAGATAGCCGGAACTGCCAACTGGAAAGCTGCTGAATAAAAAGAGAAACAATTCAAAAAAAAAAAAAAAAGTGATTGTCAATTGTATCGCTCTCTCTACGTCATTCTAAAAGTTAATTTTAACGGTCAACAACCCCTTTAAAGGGAAAGTATACCTTCATTATGAGCAGGCTTGATGATTCTGCTAGCAGCCATAAACAATCGCTACACTGATACAAGGAGCGTTATCACTGGAGATAATCATATTTATTCATATCCGTGGGGCAGCCTTGTCTCATGGGCGACACTCAAATTCTCTAGGGACCATTTGTGGCCGGATTTTCATGAAAAGCTTGTCGTTACAAAATGAATTAACTTTTGAATGTGTGTAACTAATAGGAGTTGTACTGTTTATTCAATACCTGTAGCATTTTATCCAAAACTGATAATTGTTGCTGTTGCAGTGGGTTCTTCTCCCCGCTGTTGGGTGCTGGTTGGGTGCTGGACGGGTGCTGGGCTCATATCAAGCCTCAAGTGATTCATCCTCTGGGAGAAATCAGATGCTGGGCTTTCTGCTGTCACCAGTCTATTTTTAACCCTCGGGATACACAAGGTCCTTTGGCAAGTACAGGGCTGTTAAACACACTATACGGTGCTTGTTTATGATCTCTGAAGGGCCCGGGCTATTTTCATACAAAAGTTCAGCCCCGTGTCAGCGAGTAGTATTGTCCTGTTGTCTGTGTATCCTACAACAGTTCAGTGTTCCTAGAGACATCCATTAAATGATTTGTTGTTATAAACGGGCTTCCTAGTGCTTATAAGATTCTTTTTTCCAAGTTGCATTCATCATTAAGTACAATAACACGCAGACATCTTAATGTGAATGCTCTAAAGCGATGGGTGACGTGTCGGCGAGTGTATAAATAAATGATAATAATGGATATGATCATTTAAACATGAACTGTGGGCGCTTGCTAAAAGCCCATGTCTGGGTAGATAGTCCTGCAGCAGGTCGGTTACCCGCAAAAAAAGCGGGCACCCTACGGAATGAGGGGAACATTTCGAGGTGCGGGTATAGCCGCGGGTCGGGTTGCGGGTCTCATCTAAATTTTTTAACTTATGTAATATTGTCTATAATTTACTCCTTTTAAAGATTTACAACATTTGTTTCTGTCCCCGGCCATTTCTGATGACATCACTTCCGGTTTGCAGCACCATCACTTCCTGTTTGATGGTGGTGGGCGGGTTGCGGATAAGGCAGTTGCTGGTTTGGGTCGGGTAGTGGATCAAAGTGGGTAAACATGCAGGTTTGGGTCGGATCCGGGTCTTAGAAACGAGGGTGGCCAAATTGGGCCCTGATCTGCTCATTGGGCAACTTCTTCAAATAAGAGTATCTGGCAATGTATATAACCCTGTATATGTTGGTGGTCTTTGAACATGCATTGGATCAAAGAGGAAACCAGAATCATCTTTGGCATTGACAATACAAGGCTATAAAGGGATTCTGTCAGGATTTTTATGATTTCGTTTTTATTTCTAAATTACATTGTTTACACTGCAAATAATTCCCTCGACATTCCTGAACCAACTTTTTGTTATAGTTGTAATATTGGTGTGTAGGCAGCCATCTCAGGTCATGTGCTTTTAGAAAGAGCTAGCACTTCATGATGGAACTGCTTTCTGACAAGCAATTTTTTCTCCTACTCAATGTAATTGAAGGAGTCGCAGTGGGACTTAGATTTTTACTATAGAATGCTATTCTCGTATCTACCAGGGAACTGTTATCTGGTTACCTTTCCATTGTTCTGCTGATGGGCTGCTGGTGGGTAAAGGGAATGGGTGATATCTCTCTAACTTGCAGTAAAGAGTGACTGAAGTTTATCAGAGCACAAGTCACATGACTGGGGGCAGCTGGGAAACTGTAAATATGTCTAGCCCCATGTCAGATTTCAAAATTAAATATAAAAAAAGCACTATTAACTGATGCGTTTTGAAAAAAAAACTTGTTTTCCCCATGACAGAATCTGTAGATTTTACAATCTGTGGCACTACAATGGCTTAAAAGATTAAAAAAAGTGAAAAAAAACACAAATACCAAGTCCCAAACTTTGCCCGTGATGCAACACAAAATCTTATTCTTAAAACTCTTTGTTACTCGTGTCTCTTATTGAAGAGGAACAGTTCTCAACTCTCCCACTTCTCTCTGCGTTGTTCTCATATTGGACTATAAATGGCAGTGGGCCAAAACTTCAAGCTAATGGTGTCTGCTAAATGTGTTGCAGAACTGACATTCAGGGGGTTATTTATCAAAATCCAAATTTTTCTTATGTTTTAAAGGGATACTGTCATGGGAAAAAAAACATTTTTTCAAAACGCATCAGTTAATAGTGCTGCTCCAGCAGAATGCTGCACTGAAATCCATTTCTCAAAAGAGCAAACTGATTTTTTTATATTCAATTTTGAAATCTGACATGGGGCTAGACATATTGTCAATTTCCCAGCTGCCCCAAGTCATGTGACTTGTGCTCTGATAAACTTCAATCAGTCTTTACTGCTGTACTGCAAGCTGGAGTGATATCAACGCCCTCCCTTTTTCCCCCCAGCAGCCAAACAAAAGAACAATGGGAAGGTAACAAGATAACAGCTGCCTGGTAGATCTAAGAACAAAACTCAATAGTAAAAACCCATGTCCCACTGAGACACATTCAGTTACATTGAGAAGGAAAAACAGCAGCCTGCCAGAAAGCATTTCTCTCCTAAAGTGCAGGCACAAGTCACATGATCAGAGGCAGCTGGGAAATTGACAAAATGTCTAGCCCCATGTCAGATTTCAAAATTGAATATAAAAAAATCAGTTTGCTCTTTTGAGAAATGGATTTCAGTGCAGAATTCTGCTGGAGTAGCACTATTAACTGATGCGTTTTGAAAAAAAACATGTTTTCCGATGACAGTATCCCTTTAAATAAATAAAAGTCCGACCAAACTAGGGGTTGTTTACTTTCCAAACACTTTTTCAGTTCAGTTGTCTTCAGATTGTTCCCCAGAAATAAAGATTTTTTTTCAATTACTTTACATTATTTATTCTGTACTGTTTATCCAAAATCTAAGTTAAGTTGAATGTTCGAGTCTGACAGTTCAGTAATTCAGGCGCAGACTCTGAACTGTTACAATTTTATAACATTTAGTTGATCCATTTCTCAGCAGCATCTCTGGAGTATTGGCAACTATTGTATTAATTCTAACAGCTGCCTGTAATGAAACCCAGAGATTCTGCTCAGCAGGAACAAACATAAGAAATGTATCAATGTAGAAAAGTTTACAGGGTCGGCGACCCCCCCTTCCCAGAGCTGCTTCAGAAGGTGAAAAATGACACTTTACACTTCAATGTTAGAAAACCGGTCTCACATAGAAAATAGAAAGTAATTGGGAAAAAAATTTGTTCTTTCTGGTGATCTATCTAAAAACAGCTAGTTGTTTGAAGGTGAACCATCCCTTTAAAAAAAATCACCAAAATATTTGGTTCGGGGAAAACATCGATTTTTTTCGGATTGTTGCATGAATACCAAATTTTTCGGATTTGATGCCTGAAAAAATCCGATTTTTTAAATTTTTTTTTTTTTTTTTGTGAATTCGTTAGAAAAGCCTGAAATGTTCGGATTATCATGCAAATTGCAAGTAGGACCTCTGCCATTGACTTCTACAGGACCTCTTCGAAAAATGTAGGGGCAGTCCAAATTGCCAGTCCACACAGGGCAATGTAGGTTCTGGGATTTCACCCCGGCTCCCAGGGCACTCTCAAAAATTGATTAAAACACAAGCCCGTGAACCACTGATTATAAAAGTCAATTTTTTTTTTTTTAATTAAGTTGACGAGATAAAAAATTGGTGACCCTCAAATGATCCACCCTACGCATTCCATACCCTCCGGTACTAGTCATAGTACATAGAATAAGTTCTTATGAAGGTCTCTAGTGCCTGTGTAAATGCTGCACTGGGGAATCTTATCAACGGAACCAGCCACGTTCCACTCTTATCAAGAACAGCACAGCATCCGTCAGCAGCCTGTCATGTGTTGGACACTGTGTTGACAGAAGGACTCGCTATTTGAAGGCAATGTAGTCAAATTCCTATACTACTATGGTGGGGGTATTTACAATGGAGGAGTGAAGTCAAGGAAGATAAACGGTGTTGGCCCAGGAGCAAACTATTGAACCATCAAAATTGGCTCAGTTTATTGGCAACTTTTCCAAGTGAGCTGATCTTACGGTGTATGGCCAGTTTTAGGCTCGTGGAGGTAAAACACCTGCCAAGGCCGGGCCGGTATTACAGATTTACAGGCAATGTAATTTATAATACCCTTAAAGGAGAAGGAAAGCTACGGAGGCATTTTATTGCCAATAGATTAGCTGCAATAGTGCAAGCTAGAATGCTATATTTATTCTGTAGAATGTTTTACCATACCTGAGTAAACAGCTCTAGAAACTCTGTTTGTTTAGGATAGGAGCTGCAGTATAAACATGGTGTGACATCACTTCCTGCCTGAGTCTCTCCCTGCTCTGGGCTGGATTACAGTAGAGAAGGGATCGGGCGGGGGAAGAGAAGCAAACTGAGCATGCTCTTGCCCAGGGCAATGAGGTTTAAGCTGAAGGCAGGAAGTCTGATACAGAAGCCCATGAGTACAAAATACAAGGAAAGAAATGCAGTTTTTCTTTTGACAGGGGACTCGGAGCAGCACTACTTTGGGGTTTTACTGGTATATTTAGATGGACCTTTCTGATAAGGCTTACTTAGTTTTAAACTTTCCTTCTCCTTTAAGAAAAGGCCTTGACCCGCCCCCAATTCGCTCAGTACTTAACTTTTTTCCCCCATCACTGAGAGGCTCCGCCCCCTTTTGCATCACAGACCGCCCCTTTTTGTTCTCCAGTTTGCAGGATCATCAAATTCCCCTAGCAACCATGCATTGATTTGAATAAGGGACTGAAATATGAATAGGAGAGGCCTGAATAGAAAGAGGAGTAATAAAAAGTAGCAATAACAATACATTTGTAGCCTTAGGGTCAGGCCACACTGGGCGTTTTGGGGAGATTTGGTCGCCTGGCGACTAATCGCCGGCTGAAATGAAAAAACGCTGGCGATTCGTATTCATTCAAAAATAGTATACAAAAATAAATAATGAAGACCAATTTAAAAGTTACTTAGAATTAGACATTCTAATATATTAAAAGTTAACTTAAAGGTGAACCACCCCTTTAATGGAAACTGCCTGTCATTCGCTGTGACAGTTAGAGTTTGGGTGATTCACAAGCTGTAAAGCCAGAAGGGAATATGTTCCGTCAACCTCTGCTATTGCAAACATTTATCAAATTATGAACTGTTGCTAGTTATACGGGCAAGGGACCTGTTGTCCAGAATGCTCAGGACATGGGGTCTACTGGATAACGTTTCTTCCTGTAATTTAGATCTTCATACCTTAACTCTACTACAGAATCATTTAAACATTAAATAAACCCAATAAGGATTAATTATATCTTAGTTTGGATCACAAGGGACTGTTTTATTACTAGCGAAAAAGGAAATCATTTTTAAAAACCTGGATAAAATGGAGTCTATGGGAGACAGCCTCCCCGTAATTTGGAGCTTTCTGGATAATGGGTTTCCAGATAACTGATCCCATACCTGTACTTTCATGCCATGCCGCATCTACTGATCCTTGAATTAAAAATATGTTGTAAGATGAACACAACGCAGTCCAGTCTTTATACACTCACACATAGCAGAATCCATTTAACCCGTTCATTTACAGCCCTAGAGAAACACGGGACAGGTTTAAGAGCGGGACAGATGAGAAAGGACTACAGATGTTATGAAATACAAAAATGATATGAAGTCTGATCTTTATATCGAACGCTATTGTAAATCCGTATTCGTGCCTGTAGAAATGAAGTGTTGTGACCCAAAAACGTGTCACAATGACATAAAAGGAAGGTAGAAATCTAAAAATAAATGAGCTTTTTTTTTCTTAAGCTCTTCTTCTTGTGCTCTTCCCCCTTCTGTAACAATGACATTTTCTTTTATGGTGACGACCTATTTATGTGTCATGGATGTAGTGTTTGCTTAGGGTTCCCTGGTATGTTCTTCATCACCTTGACTGAGCGTTACGGACTTATTGAATCGCTTCGGAAGACCGGTGTTTATTTGTTTTTAGCTTAAATCCCTTTTATGTTTTTAACTGATCAAATCAAAAGCCAGTGTATTGGTGGCTGCTGTATTGGTGGCTGATTTATTAGGGTCAGGCCAGATGTGGCGTTTATACTTTGCGTTTTTAAAAAAGTTCCATCGGGCGTTACTACGCATACACGGCACTACCAGTGAAACTAATGGAAAAACGTTGAATGGTAATTCTCACAGGGCGCTTGCAAGCTGAAATCCGCCATGGGACGCCAGTATTGGCGTTTTTTAGCATTAACACCTAAACGTCAAGAAACAACCAAATCGATAGACTCTATGGGATCTGCAAGTCTGAAACCACACGTTTGTATACGTTGTATATTGACTATCATTCCTGCTCCATTTTCAATGTAAATAGTTTTTCTATTTCTAAATAGATTTTCTATTTCCAACCAGCAGAATTATGGGGAATGAGACGTGCATGTTGGGAGAAGAAACCTACGTGTGAAAAACGCATGTTGACGGTCGTGTGTGGTTTCAGTGGCGTATTTACGCACAACTGAGCTTTTTTAAAAACGCAACATAAAAACGCCATGTCTGGCCTTGGCCTTAGTAGCTGGTGTATTAGTGGCTGACGCATTAGTGGCTGACGCTTGCGTGGCTGTCAAATTAATTAATGGCTGATGATTTAGTGGCTGACGCATTAGTGGCTGACGTTTGCGTGGCTGTCAGCCACTAATATTAATTTCATTAATTAATGGCTGATGATTTAGTGGCTGACGCATTAGTGGCTGACGTTTGCGTGGCTGTCAAATTAATTAATGGCTGATGATTCAGTGGCTGACGTATTAGTGGCTGGCGTTTGCGTGGCTGACGCATTAGTGGCTGACGCATTAGTGGCTGTCAAATTAATTAATGGCTGATGATTTAGTGGCTGACGCATTAGTGGCTGATGTTTGCGTTGCTGTCAGCCACTAATATTAAATCATTCATTAATTAATGGCTGATGATTTAGTGGCTGACGCATTAGTGGCTGATGCATTAGTGGCTGACGTTTGCTTGGCTGTCGAATTAATTAATGGCTGATGATTTAGTGGCTGACGTATTAGTGGCTGGTGCCAGCCACTTATACGTCAGCCACCAAATCATCAGCCATTTATTAATTCGACAGCCAAGCAAACGTCATCCCTTAATGGCTGGCGTATTAGTGGCTGGCGTATTAGTGGCTGGCGTATTAGTGGCTGGCGTATTAGTGGCTGACTTATTAGTGGCTGACTTATTAGTGGCTGACTTATTAGTGGCTGACTTAGTGGTTGGTACTCCTAAATGAAGACTCCTGGCACTTCCAGCAAGTCGTGGAGGTGTTTTGGAACCACCCAGGGCTGCCATCAGTTTTGCATGGGCATAGCTAGGGGTGGATTAGGTTATGAACCTGCAGTCCATTTTGTTTTTTTACTGGGGCTTCATTCTATTTGTTGGCAGGGCCCTTTGCTTAGGTGACCACTGGGTTATTAGCTGGGGCCTCCTTGGGTGCAGATTCCATGGTCCTGGTAGAGGCTCATATGCCTTAAATGTGATCATACACGAATAAATACTATTCATTTGTATGACTAATGTTATGGGTATGGTGGTCGACCAATATTTAAAAACAGTGGATATCAGTCGGCTATGAAATTGGGGAGGTTTGAAAGCGTCATTAGCCAATGCACTCATTAGCCAATGCACTGTGTCACCCAGTTTATGGTCTGTCAGCAGATGAGGAAGTAAGGACTTCCTTTTTCATTTCCTGCTTTTCCAATTGTTCATATAAATGCTACATATGGTTCATTAGTGTGCTTCCTCAGCCAAACATTTCCTCCTGCAAACAATCCAACCATGCTGTGAGTCAGTAGTACAGGTATGTGACCTGCTATCCAGAATGCTCAGGGCCTGGGGTTTTCTGGATAATGGATCTTTCCATAATCTGGATCTTCATACCTTAAGTCTACTAGAAAATCATGTAAACATTAAATAAACCCAATAGGCTGAATGATGAAAAATGCATCCCCTCGTATAGAATGTAGCCAAACTGCCTTTTTTTTAGCAAGATGTGTAAATCTTTCTTTGTTTGTTGATGTTTCAGTGTGCTCTATCAATAAAGAGATTGCTAGGGTCCAAATTACCGTAGCAACTATACATTGCTTTGAATAATAGAATGGAATATAAATAGGAGAGGGACTGAATAGAAAGATGAGTAATACAAAGTAGCAATAACAAATACATTTGTAGCCTTACAGAGCGTTTGCTTTTTAGTTGGGGTCAGTGACCCCCATTGGAAATCTGGAAAGAGTCAGAAGAAGAAGGCAAATAATTAAAAAAACTATAAAAGATAAATAATGGCAACCAGTTGAAAAGTTGCTTAGAATTTGCCACTATATAAGATAAATAGGGATGCACCGAATCCACTATTTTGGATTCGACCAAACCCCCGAATCCTTCTCGAAAGATTTGGCTGAATACCGAACCAAATCTTAATTAGGGGTGGGAAGGGGAAAGCATTTTTTATTCCTTGCATATGCAAATTAGCATTTGGTTCAGCAGGGTAGAAGGATCCGGCCGCATCTGAATCCTGCTGAAGAAGGCCGGATCCCTAACCGAATCCTGGATTCGGTGCATCCCTAAAGATAAATAATGACAGCCAGTTGAAAGATTGCTTAGAATTGGCCATTTTATAACATACTAAAAGTTAACTTAAAGGAGAAGTAAAGCCTTACTAAAGAAGTAGGTAGAAATGTTGTACATTATGTTTTGTGCTTCTGTACCAGCCCAAGGCAACCACAGCCCTTTAGCTGTAAAGATCTGTGTCTCCAAAGATGCCCCAGTAGCTCCCCATCTTCTTTTCTGCTGATTCCCTGCACATGCTCTGTGCTGCTGTCACTTACTGAGCTTAGGGCCCCACTCACAATATACAGTACACATAGAATAGAAATGTCACAATATAAGGCTGATTAGTAATTAATACACATAATTACTACATGGCAGCACAGAAACCAGTGCAATTAGCATCAGAATTTAATAATCAGCAAACCTGTAGCATCAGCTTATATTACAGCCAGGGAAGCTCATTTTCTGCTGGATAATTAGTGACGAGCCCTAAGCTTAGCTTCTCAACAGCCAATCAGAGCCCACTGAGCATGTGAGTGTCACAGACACTTTCCAAGATGGCGACCCCCTGTGACAAGTTTGAAGTCCTGGATCATTGCTGCTATTGACAAGCTGAAACTTTAGCCTCGTGCAATAAGTTCACTATATAAAATATGGCATTTTTAGCCACATTCATTTTTAGGGTTTAGTTCTCCTTTAAAGAGATGGCTGCCTAGTTCAACCTCATTTTCTGCTGAATACTGAACCGAATAGGAACCCTAATTTGCTTATGTAAATTAGGGAAAAGAGGGGGGGGGAGAGAGTAACATAAAGCTATGAAAAAATTTGAATTCATTGTTTGTGATGAAAAGTGATTTTTTTTTTTTTTTTTTGGATTCTGATTCGATTCGACAGAACATGAATCCTGCTGAAAAAGGCCAAAACCTGGATTCGGTGCATCCCTAACTGCTATTCAGTTATAATGACCTTTTCTTTCATTATGCAGGGAGTTCCCCTTTAACCCCTGGTTATACTCATTACACGTGTGAGTTTCAAGGAGATTCTGTGCTTTGTGTTTCTTATCAGGATCTCAGAACAAATTGGTTTGGCGTGTGGCCGTGTTAGGAATAGCAGCCCCCACGTGTTCTTTATCTGCTGTTTTCTTTCTGTGCTTCTTGTCTCTCCTTTAGTTTGCAGACAAAGAGAATGAATTATTCATACGTGCTTTCAGTGGAGGCACAGAGAGCGGCTTCTCCTTCATCATGAGTAGAATTAATTTCCTTTTTCAACATGGCTCTCCCTGATGTAACATTGCTAATACATTTGTTTGGAGCCAGAATTCGTGCAGCTCCTGTATTTACTAAAGTGAGATGGGTCAAAACAGAAGATAGAAATATGCATTTTTGCCATGTTTTTAACATTTTCACATAATCGTAAGGGTGAAAAATCTTTTTAGTACTATACTAGTATTTATATGTTATCTACTGTGTAACCTGTGCTTGAATGACTGCCCCCCATGGCTACACAGATAAGTTCTACTATAGTTTATATAAACAAGCTGCTGTGTAGCCATGGGGGCAGCCATTAAAGCACAGATATGTACTACTATAGTTTGTATAAACAAGCTGCTATCTACTGTGTATCCTGTGCTTGAATGGCTGCCTCCATGGCTACACAGCAGCTCATTTATATAAACTATAGTAGTACTTATCTGTTATCTACTGTGTATCCTTTGCTTGAATGGCTTCCCCCATGTCTACACAGCAGCTCGTTTATATAAACTATAGTAGTACTTATCTGTTATCTACTGTGTATCCTGTGCTTGAATGGCTGCCTCCATGGCTATACAACAGCTTCTTTATATAAACTATAGTAGTATTTATCTATTATCTACTGTGAATCCTGTGATTGAATGGCTGCCCCCAAGGCTACACAGCAGCTTGTTTTTGTAAACTATAGTAGTACTTATCTATTATCTACTGTGTATCCTGTGCTTGAATGGCTGCCCCAAGGCTACACAGCAGCTTGTTTATATAAACTATAGTAGTACTTATCTGTTATCTACTGTGTAGCCGGTGCTTGAATGGCTGCCTCCATGGCTATACAACAGCTTGTTTATATAAACTATAGTAGTACTTATCTGTTATCTACTGTGTATCCTGTGCTTGAATGGCTGCCTCCATGGCTATATAACAGCTTGTTTATATAAACTATAGTAGTACTTATCTATTATCTATTGTGTATCCTTTGCTTGAATGGCTGCCCCAAGGCTACACAGCAGCTTGTTTATATAAACTATAGTAGTACTTATCTGTTATCTACTGTGTATCCTTTGCTTGAATGGTTCCCCCATGTCTATACAGCAGCTTGTTTATATAAACTATAGTAGTACTTATCTGTTATCTACTGTGTATCCTGTGCTTGAATGGCTGCCCCAAGGCTACACAACAGCTTGTTTATATAAACTATAGTAGTACTTATCTGTTATCTACTGTGTATCCTGTGCTTGAATGGCTGCCCCCATGGCTACACAGCAGCTTGTTTATATAAACTATAGTAGTACTTATCTGTTATCTACTGTGTATCCTGTGCTTGAATGGCTGCCCCCATGGCTATACAGCAGCTTGTTTATATAAACTATAGTAGTACTTATATGTTATCTACTGTGTATCCTGTGCTTGAATGGCTGCCTCCATGGCTACACAGCAGCTTGTTTATATAAACTATAGTAGTACTTATCTGTTATCTACTGTGTATCCTGTGCTTGAATGGCTGCCTCCATGGCTATACAACAGCTTGTTTATATAAACTATAGTAGTATTTATCTATTATCTACTGTGAATCCTGTGATTGAATGGCTGCCCCCAAGGCTACACAGCAGCTTGTTTTTGTAAACTATAGTAGTACTTATCTATTATCTACTGTGTATCCTGTGCTTGAATGGCTGCCCCAAGGCTACACAGCAGCTTGTTTATATAAACTATAGTAGTACTTATCTGTTATCTACTGTGTAGCCTGTGCTTGAATGGCTGCCTCCATGGCTATACAACAGCTTGTTTATATAAACTATAGTAGTACTCATCTGTTATCTACTGTGTATCCTGTGCTTGAATGGCTGCCTCCATGGCTATATAACAGCTTGTTTATATAAACTATAGTAGTACTTATCTATTATCTATTGTGTATCCTTTGCTTGAATGGCTGCCCCAAGGCTACACAGCAGCTTGTTTATATAAACTATAGTAGTACTTATCTGTTATCTACTGTGTATCCTTTGCTTGAATGGTTCCCCCATGTCTATACAGCAGCTTGTTTATATAAACTATAGTAGTACTTATCTGTTATCTACTGTGTATCCTGTGCTTGAATGGCTGCCCCAAGGCTACACAACAGCTTGTTTATATAAACTATAGTAGTACTTATCTGTTATCTACTGTGTATCCTGTGCTTGAATGGCTGCCCCCATGGCTACACAGCAGCTTGTTTATATAAATTATAGTAGTACTTATCTGTTATCTACTGTGTATCCTGTGCTTGAATGGCTGCCCCCATGGCTATACAGCAGCTTGTTTATATAAACTATAGTAGTACTTATATGTTATCTACTGTGTATCCTGTGCTTGAATGGCTGCCTCCATGGCTACACAGCAGCTTGTTTATATAAACTATAGTACTTATCTGTTATCTACTTAGCAGCTCGTTTATATAAACTATAGTAGTACTTGTCTGTTATCTACTGTGTATCCTATGCTTGAATGGATCTCTGATCCATTTAAACTTTTGTAAACAGGAGGTCTTTCCAGGTCACTGACCCCTTTCCCGTTCCCTTTATATACAGAGATGTGTTCCGTTTGCACCTGCATTTCGCATTCTCTGACATAGACTGACTTCCACATCAATCTGAATAAAGAAAGGCCTTATTTTAGGTTTAGAGTAGAGATTCACATACTGCTTTACTGTAGTGCAGCAAAATAATTCCCTGGGCTATTGGGTCAGTTATTGACCTGTGGGGTCCGAAGCTGTGAGTGAACATTTATATTACTGTACTTACGACTAGTTTGTCCCAATTTCCAAGCGTATCTGATCTGATACATTCATACCAGCGATGGGATCACCCTATTCTGCTATCCTCTCAAATACAACAAAACAGGGATTATCTTGAGTTGAATATGTTATTTAGATCTTGTGGTATTGCAGGCTTGTGCAAATAGAGATAGGTAAACACAGGCCATAGAAGTTCTCTCCTCTGCAGCTGATGTGTTAAAGGCAAACAAAACTTCGGGTATCAAAGAATTTGTTCTGTTAAAGGGGTAGAACACCTTTAAATCGAATTCTAGTATAGGCAATTTGCTGTTGGTTTTTTAATTTTTGTAGTTTTTTTGTTCAGCAGCTGGTTGCTAGGGTCCAAATTACCCTAGCAACCAGGCAGCGGTATGAAAGAGAGACAGAAAGATGAATAGGAGAGGGGCTGAATAAAAAGTAACAGTAACAATAAAACTGTAGCCTCACAGAGCAATAGATTTTTGGCTGCCGGGGTCAGTGACCCCCTTCGTTTGAAAGCTGGAAAGCGGCAAATAATCAAAACAAATGTACATATACACAACTTTTTGTGTATATGTACATTACAGAACTTCAATTCAGTTATTCCTGGAAATAGAGCATTTAGAATATGGATTAATCCTTAGCATGGAATCAATATTCTGCATTCTTTCGATAAATGACTTGAACTCGGCTTCCTATAATTAGTCGCCTCTAATTGACTTCTTGCTTATGAGATTGATCAGGCTCCACGTGTAGAGATCTGTCCGTTCAGAGAGGGAGTCGCATCTAGAATTCTTTGTTTAAAAATTAAAGCGTTTATTGCAATTTAAGTCCAGTGGCAGTTCTATGGGGCAAATTCACTAAGATGCGAAGTTGCGCCAGGCGCAACTTCGCCGCACTTCGCCAGGCGTATTTTAGCCAGCGCTCCACAAATTCACAAAAATCCGAAGTTGCGCACAGGGGTAGCGTTAGTTTACGAAGTTGCGCTAGCGTTAATTCGCCAAGCGAAGCGAAGTTTCGCTAGCGATGGTCAATTTGCGCGAAATTTAAATTTCAATGGAGGAATACGTATCTGCACTACAAATGCCTAGAAAACCTTCAAATCAGCAAATATAAATGTTATTTTGCCCTACCCATGTGCCCACTGTCTAGGTAAGTTGCCATGAGTCAGGAAATGTAGGGGGGAGGAAGGGGAGCCCCAAAAATATTTTCGATCTTTTTCAGCCTATCACCCATCATGTAGAAAACACGCCAGCGTTTTTTGGGACTTAGAAAAAAAATTAACTTTTTTTTAAACAATCCCTATCTACTCAATTGCGCTTCGCCAGGTCTGAGGTGGCGAAGGAAGTGTAGCGTTCAGTACACTGCACAAGTTAGTGAATTTGCGTAGTTACATCGCTAGCAAAAATTCGCCTGGCGTAAGTGTGCGAAGTAACACTAGCGAATTTACGCCAGCGTTCGTTAGTGAATTTGCGCAGGAACGAAAATGCCAAACGCTAGCGAATTAACGCTAGCGTTCGGCGCTTCGACGCTTAGTGAATTTGCGCCTATGTGTTTCATGTACTTTTATTAGCGCTGGGGTTTGTTTGACCTTTACTTAAAGGCATCCCTGTCCTGTATTTATCTGTAGAGTTTATCTGTACACACCCAGCAAAACATATGGTCTGTCTGTCCTGCTGAGACGGCCTTTTTATGTACATTTGTGTGTAATACATGGGAGAGCGGCTCTTCTCTGACTCTACAGCTGCGCCTGATAATGGATTTACTGGGAGCACTAGGGGCAGATTTATTAAGGGTCGAAGTGAAAATTCAAATTTAATTTTATTTTTCCGTCAGAACTCTCAAATTCGAATTATGACTTATCCAAACTCGATTAAATTTTATTTCGAATTTTGAGATTTATCATTCTCTGGCCCTTTAAGAACTCAAATTCCACGATTCGTCACCATAAACCTGCCGAATTGGTGTATAAGTCAATGGGAGATGTCACGGGATCAATTTGGCGATGTTTGCAGCCTTTCTGATGTTCAAGTTTTTTAAAAATTTTTTTAATTTGATTCAAGTTTTTCTACGACGATTCAGTAATAGGCAGGCCCCACTCCGGAACGTCCATCAAAAGTAGAATCCAAGAGCCAAAAATTGAGTATAAAAAATATTAGGGATGCACCGAATCCACTATTTTGGATTCGGCCGAACCCCCGAATCCTAAGCAAAGGATTCGGCTGAATACCGAACCGAATCCGAACCCTAATTTGCATATGCAAATTAGGGGTGGGAAGGGGAAAATTTTTTTACTTCCTTGTTTTGTGACAAAAAGTCACGCGATTTCCCTCTCCACCCCTAATTTGCATATGCAAATTAGGATTCAGATTCGGTTCGGCCAGGCACAAGGATTCGGCCGAATCCGAATCCTGTTGAAAAAGGCCGAATCCCGAACCGAATCCTGGATTCGGTGCATCCCTAAAAAATATATAATTCTTTATTTTCCATTATATCTCAAAGGATAAGCCTGATGCGTTTCGTGTCACACAGGGACACTTAATCATAGACTAATTCTCTTGAGATACAAAGTATTTAAAGGATTTTCACGTTTTTCCAATTTGAATCGAATTTGATTCGAGTTTTCAGGTCAATTAAATTTGTCCGAAAATTTTGAAAATTTGATTTTATTAATAAGTTTTGATTGGTCCAATTTTAAGTTTTTGGGAGGTTTAAAAAAACTCGCATGAATTCAAAATTCGACCCTTGATATATGTGCTAACGCGTTTCGGATCTAGAGATACGTAATCATAGGCACCATTGGAAATTTTAGCAATTTTGGAATAAAATAAAAGTTTTATCGGCACCGCTTGGCTCCTGGAGTGCGTGTTCCATTCTAATTTACCTCTGGGTGTTGGTCTCACTGCAATATTCATTTAAAGGGGATGTAAAACCTCAAATTAAATATTGCCTGATGAGAGAAAATACAGTTGTAAGCATCTTCCCAGTATACATTCATCCCTCGTTCCCACTGGGTTTATAGTTATGCGAACATGTAAATTGCTATCGGAAGCAGTGGTTGTCTGTCCCTTTCTCTTCTCTGGTTCTGACTCCTAAAACATCGTAAAATTTAGCCTTGTACATTGCTTCCCAATTCTGTTAAAGAAGAACTAAAACCTAACTAAAGAAGTAGGTAGAAATGTGGTACATGATGTTTTGTGCTTCTGTACCAGCCCAAGGCAACCACAGCCCTTTAGCAGTAAAGATCTGTGTCTCCTAATATGCCCCAGTAGCTCCCCATCTTCTTTTCTGCTGATTCACTGCACATGCTCTGTGCTGCTGTCACTTACTGAGCTTAGGGAGCCACTCACAATATACAGTACACATAGAATAGAAATGTCACAATATAAGGCTGATTAGTAATTAATACAGATAATTACTACATGGCAGCACAGAAACCAGTGCAATTAGCATCAGAATTTAATAATCAGCAAACCTGTAGCATCAGCTTATATTACAGGCAGGGAAGCTCATTTTCTGCTGGATAATTAGTGACGAGCCCTAAGCTTAGCTTCTCAACAGCCAATCAGAGCCCACTGAGCATGTGAGTGTCACAGACACTTTCCAAGATGGTGACCCCCTGTGACAAGTTTGAAGTCCTGGATCATTGCTGCTATTGACAAGCTGGAACTTTAGCCTCGTGCAATAAGTTCACTATATAAAATATGACACTTTTAGCCATATTAATTTTTAGGGTTTATTTCTCCTTTAAAGGGCACATGTCACCGAATAATAACAGAGCTCACACTCTGGATAGGGCAAAAATATTTTTTTTGAAGAATAATTCTCATCATATTCTGTGCAACCCCCTGCAGTCGACTCCTGGTGCAAGCAGCACAGCGCATGATGGGGCATATTCTTCAGAAAATTCTATATATTTTCTCCATCCAGCGTGCAGGCTCTGTTATCTAAATGTTTTGGAGATGAGTGTCCTTTAGTGATAAGTGGGTCAGCAAAAAGCTTAACCCACCCACTCCCGACCTGCTCCCAACCCAGCAAGTTGTCATCATATACCTATGTCCGACCACCCTAAAGGCAGTTGGACGGACAGGTGTGAGTATATAAATAATTGAATGACAGGTGGCTATTGGAGGAATTGGGAGTACACTTCGGTCATGGGCAGGATGGGCCACATGCAGAGTTTGGACCATTGACTACCTGTTATTAGGGATGCACCAAATCCACTTTTTTGGATTCGGCCGAACCCCCGAATCCTTCACGAAGGATTCGGCCGAATACCGAACCGAATCCGAACCCTAATTTGCATATGCAAATTAGGGGCGGGAAGGGGAAAACATTTTTTACTTCCTTGTTTTCTGACAAAAAGTCACGCAATTTCCCTCCCTGCCCCTAATTTGCTTATGCAAATTAGGATTCAGATTCCGTTCGGCCGGGCAGAAGGATTCGGCCGAATCCGAATCCTGCTGAAAAAGGCCGAATCCTGGATTCGGTGCATCCCTACCTGCTATAGATGTGTTTTACTGGCCTGAACCCACCCAACTCACAGGTCCCTAGGGATCGTTTGTGTCCTTTAAATCGGCTAACTTCTGTGAGACTGCTTCAAAACCATCAGGAAAGATGACAGAACTAGGGATGCACCGAATCCAGGATTCGGTTCGGGATTCGGCCAAGATTCGGCCTTTTTCAGCAGGATTCGGATTCGGCCGAATCCTTCTGCCTGGCCAATCCGAATCCTAATTTGCATATGCAAATTAGGGGTGGAGAGGGAAATCGCATGACTTTTTGTCACAAAACAAGGAAGTAAAAAAAAAAAAATTCCCCTTCCCACCCCTAATTTGCATATGCAAATTAGGGTTCGGATTCGGTTCGGTATTCGGCCGAATCCTTTGCGAAGGATTCGGGGGTTCGGCCGAATCCAAAATAGTGGATTCGGTGCATCCCTAGACAGAACAGAAAGTCACAGATGGACACACAATTACATTTGCAAATATCTTTAAAGGGGTCGACGGCGCAAAACGAGTAGATCTCACAGTGTTTGGCCACCTTTAGAGAAGGCAGTAATTAAAGGGGTTGTTCACCTTTAAATTAACTGTTTGGGGCACATTTACTTAGGGTCGAATTAATTAACCCTCGCTATTCGACCGTTGAAGTAAAACCCTTCGACTTTGAAAGTCGAAGGATTTACTGCTATTCGTTTGTTGGAACGATCGTAGGAAACGATTAACGATTAAATCATTCGATTCGAAGGTTTTTAATCCATCGATGGAACGATTTTCCTTCAATCAGAAGTTTGTTAACATTGATGCTCCGTAGGTTTTAGGTGGCGAAGTAGGTGGTTGAAGAGACTATCGAATGGTCGAATAGTCAAACGATTTTTAGTTCGAATCGAAGTAGCCAAAAAAATAGGGATGCACCGAATCCACTTTTTTGGATTCGGCCGAATCCTTCGTGAAAGATTCGGCCGAATACCGAACCGAATCCGAACCCTAATTTGCATATGCATTAGGGGTGGGAAGGGGAAAACATTTTTTACTTCCTTGTTTTCTGACAAAAAGTCATGCAATTTCCCTCCCGCACCTAATTTGCATATGCAAATTAGGATTCGGATTCGGTTCGGCTGGGCAGAAGGATTCGGCCGAATCCGAATCCTGCTGAAAAAGGCCGAATCCCGAACCGAATCCTGGATTCGGTGCATCCCTACAAAAAAACCATTCGAAATTCAAAGTATTTTTTATTCTATTCCTTCACTCGAGCTAAGTAAATGTGCCCTTATGTATGATGTAGAGAGTTTTATTCTGAGACAATTTGCAATTGGTTTTCATTTTTTATTATTTGTGGTTTTTGCGTTATTTAGCTTTTTATCCTGCAGTTTGCAGTTTCAGCAACCTGGTCGCTAGGGTCCAAATTACCCTAGCAACCACACACTGATTCGAATAAGAGACTGACCTATGAATAGGAGAGGTCTAATTAGAAAGATGAGAAATAAAAGTCGCAATAACAGTAAAGTTGTAGCTTTACAGAGCATTTGTTTGCTAGATATTGTCAGTGGCCCTTTTGAAATCTGGGACAAATCAGAAGAAAAAGGCAAATAGTTAAACTATAACAAAATAAATAGTACAGGCCAAAGGAAAAGTTGCTTAGAATTGGCCTTTCTGTTGCATATCAAAAGTTAACTTAAAGGTGACCCACCCCTATAAAAGGGTGGTTCACCTTTAAAGGACAAGTAACATCAATAAATGAAATTGTTTTAAAGTAATACAAATATATAATATAGTGTTGCCCTGCACTAGTAAAACTTCTGTGTTTGCTTCAGAAACACTACTATAGTTTATATAAATAAGTTGCTGTGTAGCAATGGGGGCAGCCATTCAAAGGAGAAAAGACTTAAGCAGAGCAGAGCAGATAGCTTTGTAGAACATAATGGTGTTATCTGTTATCTACTATTTATCCTGTGACGTAGCCTTTTTATCAATTTCTGCCATTACTACACAGCAGCTTGTTTATATGAACTAGAACTATAGTAGTGTTTCTGAAGCAACACATCAGTTTTACCAGTGCAGGGCACCCGCAACGCTGCATGATATTTTCATTACTTTAAAATACTTTAATTTTTTGGTGTTACTGGTCCTTTAAGTTAACTTTTAATATGTTCTAAAACATACAGTTCTACGCAACTTGTCAATTGGTTGTCATTATTTATTTTTTTTGCATTTTAATCATTTGCCTTCTTCTGACTCTTTCCAGCATTCAAATGGGGGTCACTGACCCCTTCCAAAAGCAATTGCTCTGTAAGACTACTGACTTTTTGTTATCGCTACTTTTTATTACTCCTCCGTCTATCCAGGCCTCTCCTATTCGTATCCCAGTCTCTTATTCAAATCAATGCATGGTTGCTATGTTAATTTGGAACTTAGCAACAGGATGGCTGAATTAACAAACTGGAGAGCTGCTGAATAAAAAACGAAATAACTCAAAAACCACAAATAATAAAAAATGAAAACCAATTGCAAATTGTCTCGGAATATCACTCTCTGCATCAAACAGTTATCAGCACTGAAAACATGTAATATTAGATTCGATGTTGCAGATTCTTTCAATAGGCAAAGTTTTATTTTTAGGTTTATATCCCCTTTAAGGGCTTAGAATAGCTAATTCCAGAGCCGCTTTAAAGTGCCGGCTAAGTAGTCTGCTCTTTGCAATAGGAGGAGATTTGTGTGTGTATCTGAGCCGCGTTAGCTGTTCGTTTGTATTAAATACGCGCTTGTAAATGTTTAGAGATGGTGCGTTTGGCAGCACTAGTGTTTTCGGTAGACTGATAACATCTTCACCGCTCCGATTAGGCGGCAGTTATATTCAGGCAGAGACGTGATCCCCCAGGAGGGATGTGCCGAGCTCACTTAGTGGTCAGGATTGCTTTGCAGACAGGATAATAAGAGCTTTTATCAAGGTAATTACATCCTCCAGAAAAACATGAATTTCACATTTCCGTTCTTCCTCCTTTCAGTGTTCATGTTTCATATCCTCAAACTGACACTTTCTTGTAAACGTGGTAAGGCCCAAGTGGGCTCATCATTAGCATCTTTTATGATCATAATGATATTAAAGGGGTTGTTCACCTTCAAAACACCTAGTTGGTTTCAGATAGTTCACCAGAAATAAAGAATTCTTCCAATTACTTTCTATTTTGTATGTGTGACCATTTTTCTAATATTGAAGTGTAAAGTTTTATTTTAAAACAGCTCTGGGAGGGGGGTCGCCGACTCTGTCAACTGTTCTAAATTGTAGGGATGCACCGAATCCACTATTTTGACAAAGATTCAGCTGAATACCGGATCCAAATCCGAATTTGCATATCCAAATTAGAGGTGGGAAGGGGTAAACATATTTTACTTTCTTGTTTTTTTTTTTTACAAAAAGCCTCTCCCCACCCCTAATTTGCATATGCAAATTAGGATTTGGATTTGGTTAGGCTGGGTACAAGGATTCGAGTCCAAATCGTGCTGAAAAAGGCCGAATCCTGAACCGAATCTTGGATTCGGTGCATTCCTACTAAATTGATACATTTGCAGGCCCATTTATCAAAGGTCAAATTTCGAATTCATGTGAATTTTTTGCAATTTTAATATACTCACAATTTGACTGGGAGGTTCTAAAAGAAAAATGTTGAATGTCTAATATCCTGGATTTTGTTGCATTCCTACTAAATTGATACATTTAGAGGCCCATTTATCAAAGGTCGAATTTCGAATTCACGTGAATTTTTTGTAATTTTAATATACTCACAATTTCACTGGGAGGTTATTTAAGAAAAAATTTGAATGACTAATATTCGATCGACTGGTTCCAACCTGAAAATTCAATTCATATTCGATTTGTACGAATTTCGTTTTCCGCAGGAAAAAAACCCTCGAATGTCAGGAAGGCTATTAACATCTCCCAATGGCTCAACGGACCTCTGCCGTTGACTTGTATGTGATTTCGGCAACGTTTAGGTGCGAATATTCAAATTGGCCACGTTGTGAAAAATCTCACATTTGAATTTACATTCGAATAGGGGGATTCAAATTCAAATTCGAATTTACTATCTGACCCTTGATAAATCTGCCCCTTAGTTTAGAGTCCGGAACCAATTTGTTAAACCCAAACTTGACCCGAACCCGCTACCCAAACGCAAGTACCTGCAAGTAACTTATCCGCAACCCGATCCGCGAACCCACTGATCATCAAGAAACAGGAAGTGCTGTCATTGTAAACAGGAAGTGACATCATTAGAAGTAGGCGTGAGCAGAAAAAAAAGCGTAAAACAGGAAGTGCTAAAAAAAAAAGAGTAAAACTCACTATTGAGAAGACCCGCAAATCCGGATAATCGCCGACCTGCATCTATACCCGATCCCGAAACTTCTACCTGCAACCTGCAGGGTACCTCAGGTTTTTTCGGGTACCCGATCCGCTGCAGGACTCTACCTTAGCTGATACATTTCTTATCTTTGTCCCTGCTGAGCAGAATCCCTGGGTTTCATTACAGGCAGCTGTTAGAATTTGTACAATAGTTGCTTATACTCCAGAGATGCTGCTGAGAAATGGATCAACTAAATGTTGTAAAATTGTAACAGGGCCAAGGTACCTAGGGCCAAATTTTTACTGGCCTATGTGGTGGAGGACCGATAATGGAAGTCAGTGTTGGCTACTCCCTTTTTAAACCACACCCACTGTAAACTACACCCATATTACCACAAGAATTTTAAGATCATATCCACATTAACGGTGGTAGCACACCACAAAACCAAATGGTTGGTGCTCACTGAAGGGAAATCCCTCATCACTCATATGGGAAAAAGTCATGTTAAAAACTTACCCTTAAATCCATATGCCACATATCCCCTGTGGATAATACAACAACCCCCCAACACATGATTTAACACCTTAGGGGCCCTTAACAACAATTTTCAAATGCTAACAAACCCCAAGAACAAACCCCTAACAGGCTTAAATCCCACAGGTAGTGTAGGGAAAGCAGGGAATGGCACACCCAAGCAGCACTGGACAATCAGAGAATGGCACACACAAGCAGCACTGGGCAATCAGAGAATGGCACACACAAGCAGCACTGGGCAATCAGAGAATGGCACACACAAGCAGCACTGGGCAAGCAGAGAATGGCACACACAAGCAGCACTGGGCAAGCAGAGAATGGCACACACAAGCAGCACTGGACAATCAGAGAATGGCACACACAAGCAGCACTGGGCAAGCAGAGAATGGCACACACAAGCAGCACTGGGCAAGCAGAGAATGGCACACACAAGCAACACTGGGCAAGCAGAGAATGGCACACACAAGCAACACTGGACAAGCAGAGAATGGCACACACAAGCAGCACTGGGCAAGCAGAGAATGGCACACACAAGCAGCACTGGACAATCAGAGAATGGCACACACAAGCAGCACTGGGCAAGCAGAGAATGGCACACACAAGCAGCACTGGGCAAGCAGAGAATGGCACACACAAGCAACACTGGGCAAGCAGAGAATGGCACACACAAGCAACACTGGACAAGCAGAGAATGGCACACACAAGCAGCACTGGGCAAGCAGAGAATGGCACACACAAGCAGCACTGGGCAAGCAGAGAATGGCACACACAAGCAGCACTGGGCAAGCAGAGAATGGCACACACAAGCAACACTGGACAAGCAGAGAATGGCACACACAAGCAACACTGGACAAGCAGAGAATGGCACACACAAGCAACACTGGACAAGCAGAGAATGGCACACACAAGCAACAGTGGACAAGCAGAGAATTACACACACAAGCAGCACTGGGCAAGCAGAGAATGGCACACACAAGCAGCACTGGGCAAGCAGAGAATGGCACACACAAGCAACACTGGGCAAGCAGAGAATGGCACACACAAGCAGCACTGGGCAAGCAGAGAATGGCACACACAAGCAGCACTGGGCGAGCAGAGAATTACACACACAAACAACACTGGACAAGCAGAGAATTACACACACAAACAACACTGGACAAGCAGAGAATGGCACACACAAGCAGCACTGGACAAGCAGAGAATTACACACACAAGCAGCACTGGGCAAGCAGAGAATGGCACACACAAGCAGCACTGGGCGAGCAGAGAATGGCACACACAAGCAGCACTGGGCAAGCAGAGAATGGCACACACAAGCAACACTGGACAAGCAGAGAATGGCACACACAAGCAGCACTGGACAAGCAGAGAATTACACACACAAGCAGCACTGGGCAAGCAGAGAATGGCACACACAAGCAGCACTGGGCAAGCAGAGAATGGCACACACAAGCAACACTGGGCAAGCAGAGAATGGCACACACAAGCAGCACTGGGCAAGCAGAGAATGGCACACACAAGCAGCACTGGGCAAGCAGAGAATGGCACACACAAGCAGCACTGGGCGAGCAGAGAATTACACACACAAGCAGCACTGGGCAAGCAGAGAATGGCACACACAAGCAGCACTGGGCGAGCAGAGAATTACACACACAAGCAGCACTGGGCAAGCAGAGAATGGCACACACAAGCAGCACTGGGCAAGCAGAGAATGGCACACACAAGCAGCACTGGGCAAGCAGAGAATGGCACACACAAGCAACACTGGGCAAGCAGAGAATGGCACACACAAGCAACACTGGACAAGCAGAGAATGGCACACACAAGCAGCACTGGGCAAGCAGAGAATGGCACACACAAGCAGCACTGGGCAAGCAGAGAATGGCACACACAAGCAGCACTGGGCAAGCAGAGAATGGCACACACAAGCAACACTGGACAAGCAGAGAATGGCACACACAAGCAACACTGGACAAGCAGAGAATGGCACACACAAGCAACACTGGACAAGCAGAGAATGGCACACACAAGCAACAGTGGACAAGCAGAGAATTACACACACAAGCAGCACTGGGCAAGCAGAGAATGGCACACACAAGCAGCACTGGGCAAGCAGAGAATGGCACACACAAGCAACACTGGGCAAGCAGAGAATGGCACACACAAGCAGCACTGGGCAAGCAGAGAATGGCACACACAAGCAGCACTGGGCGAGCAGAGAATTACACACACAAACAACACTGGACAAGCAGAGAATTACACACACAAACAACACTGGACAAGCAGAGAATGGCACACACAAGCAGCACTGGACAAGCAGAGAATTACACACACAAGCAGCACTGGGCAAGCAGAGAATGGCACACACAAGCAGCACTGGGCGAGCAGAGAATGGCACACACAAGCAGCACTGGGCAAGCAGAGAATGGCACACACAAGCAACACTGGACAAGCAGAGAATGGCACACACAAGCAGCACTGGACAAGCAGAGAATTACACACACAAGCAGCACTGGGCAAGCAGAGAATGGCACACACAAGCAGCACTGGGCAAGCAGAGAATGGCACACACAAGCAACACTGGGCAAGCAGAGAATGGCACACACAAGCAGCACTGGGCAAGCAGAGAATGGCACACACAAGCAGCACTGGGCAAGCAGAGAATGGCACACACAAGCAGCACTGGGCGAGCAGAGAATTACACACACAAGCAGCACTGGGCAAGCAGAGAATGGCACACACAAGCAGCACTGGGCGAGCAGAGAATTACACACACAAGCAGCACTGGGCAAGCAGAGAATGGCACACACAAGCAGCACTGGGCAAGCAGAGAATGGCACACACAAGCAGCACTGGGCAAGCAGAGAATGGCACACACAAGCAACACTGGACAAGCAGAGTGGCACACACAAGCAGCACTGGGCAATCAGAGAATGGCACACACAAGCAGCACTGGGCAAGCAGAGAATGGCACACACAAGCAGCACTGGGCAAGCAGAGAATGGCACACACAAGCAGCACTGGACAATCAGAGAATGGCACACACAAGCAGCACTGGGCAAGCAGAGAATGGCACACACAAGCAGCACTGGGCAAGCAGAGAATGGCACACACAAGCAACACTGGGCAAGCAGAGAATGGCACACACAAGCAACACTGGACAAGCAGAGAATGGCACACACAAGCAGCACTGGGCAAGCAGAGAATGGCACACACAAGCAGCACTGGACAATCAGAGAATGGCACACACAAGCAACACTGGGCAAGCTGAGAATGGCACACACAAGCAGCACTGGGCAAGCAGAGAATGGCACACACAAGCAACACTGGGCAAGCAGAGAATGGCACACACAAGCAACACTGGACAAGCAGAGAATGGCACACACAAGCAGCACTGGGCAAGCAGAGAATGGCACACACAAGCAGCACTGGGCAAGCAGAGAATGGCACACACAAGCAGCACTGGGCAAGCAGAGAATGGCACACACAAGCAACACTGTACAAGCAGAGAATGGCACACACAAGCAACACTGGACAAGCAGAGAATGGCACACACAAGCAACAGTGGACAAGCAGAGAATTACACACACAAGCAGCACTGGGCAAGCAGAGAATGGCACACACAAGCAGCACTGGGCAAGCAGAGAATGGCACACACAAGCAACACTGGGCAAGCAGAGAATGGCACACACAAGCAGCACTGGGCAAGCAGAGAATGGCACACACAAGCAGCACTGGGCGAGCAGAGAATTACACACACAAACAACACTGGACAAGCAGAGAATTACACACACAAACAACACTGGACAAGCAGAGAATGGCACACACAAGCAGCACTGGGCAAGCAGAGAATGGCACACACAAGCAGCACTGGGCGAGCAGAGAATGGCACACACAAGCAGCACTGGGCAAGCAGAGAATGGCACACACAAGCAACACTGGACAAGCAGAGAATGGCACACACAAGCAGCACTGGACAAGCAGAGAATTACACACACAAGCAGCACTGGGCAAGCAGAGAATGGCACACACAAGCAGCACTGGGCAAGCAGAGAATGGCACACACAAGCAACACTGGGCAAGCAGAGAATGGCACACACAAGCAGCACTGGGCAAGCAGAGAATGGCACACACAAGCAGCACTGGGCAAGCAGAGAATGGCACACACAAGCAGCACTGGGCGAGCAGAGAATTACACACACAAGCAGCACTGGGCAAGCAGAGAATGGCACACACAAGCAGCACTGGGCGAGCAGAGAATTACACACACAAGCAGCACTGGGCAAGCAGAGAATGGCACACACAAGCAGCACTGGGCAAGCAGAGAATTACACACACAAGCAGCACTGGGCAAGCAGAGAATGGCACACACAAGCAACACTGGGCAAGCAGAGAATGGCACACACAAATAACAAATAAAGTAACACACACACAGATTTTGAAAAAACGTTAAAAAAAAAAGTAATTGAAAAAATTCTATATTTGGAGAACAATCTGAAAACAGCACAACTGAAAAAGTGTTTGGAAGGTGAACAAAGGTGATGTAAACCCTTTGTGTGAGGGGTTCAGTTATTCTTTAAAATAGATAAGAAAATAAGGGTTACAGATTAAAACAGTAGCATTTGACTGACTTAAGTGCAAGAGCTTACAATCCAAAGGGACTTGAGGAATCATGGCAGGAGCTGCAGATGCTTCTACAAAGATATCTTTCTAAAATTCTCTCTTTTTTGAATCCAAGCCCTTCTACGTGAACCATCCAGGGGCAGGGTCCCATTTAGAAGAACTATTTGAATGTTGACATCCTTAATGTGATGTGGTCTCCCCTCACAAAATCCTTCAAGACCCTGAACATCAGTATAAAATAGAAAGCTTGCTCCCTGGATTCATTTTTAGCAGGTGCTGCAGCCTGAGAGCAGGTTTCGATGTAGCAAGTGCTTGGAATGAAGTTTTCTTTTCCTTGATATCGGTAATGCTTAGGCGGGTCCTATCCTCTTTCCTATAAATCGGTCCTCCTGGCCCTTTTAAAGGAGAACTAAAGCCTAAAAATGAATAGGGCTAAAAATGCCATCGTTTATTTACTGAACTCATTGCACGAGGCTAAAGTTTGAGCTTGTCAATAGCAGCAATGATCCAGGACTTCAAACTTGTCACAGGGGGTCACCATATTGGAAAGTGTCTGTGACACTCACATGCTCAGTGGGCTCTGATTGGCTGTTGAGAAGCTAAGCTTAGGGCTCGTCACTAATTATTCAGCAGAAAATGAGCTTCCCTGGCTGTAATATAAGCTGATGCTACAGGTTTGCTGATTATTAAATTCTGATGCGAATTGCACTGGTTTCTGTGTTGCCATGTAGTAATTATGTGTATTAATTACTAATCAGCCTTATATTGTGACATTTCTATTCTATGTGTACTGTATATTGTGAGTGGGTCCCTAAGCTCAGGAAGTGACAGCAGCACAGAGCATGTGCAGTGAATCAGCAGAAAAGAAGATGGGGAGCTACTGGGGCATCTTTGGAGACACAGATCTTTACTGCTAAAGGGCTGTGGTTGCCTTGGGCTGGTACAGAAGCACAAAACTTAATGTAAAACATTTCTACCTACTTCTTTCGTTGGGCTTCACTTCCCCTTTAAGAGCACTCCCTGCTATTGCTTGTGTCACGGTGACCTCGTTGCACACTGTGTATAGTGATGTCCCTTATTTATTGTACAGTGGAAGAATGAACCCTCTCCCTGACTCCTTAGGATTTTCTTATTAAATCCCACACTGCATATTATCAGATACGTTTTCAGTCTCTTAATCTTTGCCTTCTGTGCTGATCTGATTCCCTCGTCTCCAGACCAGCCCTGGGCGTCCTTTTGCCTGTGAGACACTGCGGCTCAAGATCCCTAATCTTTGTCTTTAAACCTTTCTTCGATCTGGGCTAATCCTGCGCTGTAACAGTAACAGTGCAGAGAAGCCAGGATTATTCCAACCCTTCCAACATGGCAATGGCACAATTCCAAGAATCAATAGCTTTATGCTAAGCAAAATTCAGTAGCAACATATCCCTAAATGTTCTCATAGTCTGTACAGAGAGATCCCATAAAACTATGGCAGCATAGGTATTCCCTGTACTAAGCACAATTCAGCAGGAACAGCCCCTAAGTTTGCTCATAGTCTGTACAGAGAGATCCCATAAAACTATGACAGCATAGGTATTCCCTGTACTAAGCACAATTCAGCAGGAACAGTCCCCTAAATTTGCTCATAGTCTGTACAGAGAGATCCCATAAAACTATGGCACCATAGGTATTCCCCTGTACTAAGCACAATTCAGCAGGAACAGCCCCCTTTGTACACGCTATGAGGGGCTGTTCCTGCTGAATTGTGCTTAGTACAGAGGAATAACTATGCTGCCATAGTTTTATGGGATCTCTCTGTACAGACTATGAGCAAACTTAGGGGACTGTTCCTGCTGAATTGTGCTTAGTACAGGGGAATACCTATGCTGCCATAGTTTTATGGGATCTCTCTGTACAGAGTATGAGCAAACTTAGGGGACTGTTCCTGCTGAATTGTGCTTAGTACAGGGGAATACCTATGCTGCCATAGTTTTATGGGATCTCTCTGTACAGAGTATGAGCAAACTTAGGGGACTGTTCCTGCTGAATTGTGCTTAGTACAGGGGAATACCTATGCTGCCATAGTTTTATGGGATCTCTCTGTACAGACTATGAGTAAACTTAGGGGACTGTTCCTGCTGAATTGTGCTTAGTACAGGGGAATACCTATGCTGCCATAGTTTTATGGGATCTCTCTGTACAGACTATAAGCAAACTTAGGGGGCTATTCCTGCTGAATTGTGCTTAGTACAGGGGAATACCTATGCTGCCATAGTTTTATGGGATCTCTCTGTACAGACTATGAGCAAACTTAGGGACTGTTCCTGCTGAATTGTGCTTAGTACAGGGGAATACCTATGCTGCCATAGTTTTATGGGATCTCTCTGTACAGACTATAAGCAAACTTAGGGGGCTATTCCTGCTGAATTGCGCTTAGTACAGGGGAATACCTATGCTGCCATAGTTTTATGGGATCTCTCTGTACAGAGTATGAGCAAACTTAGGGACTGTTCCTGCTGAATTGTGCTTAGTACAGGGGAATACCTATGCTGCCATAGTTTTATGGGATCTCTCTGTACAGACTATAAGCAAACTTAGGGGGCTATTCCTGCTGAATTGTGCTTAGTACAGGGGATACCTATGCTGCCATAGTTTTATGGGATCTCTCTGTACAGACTATGAGCAAACTTAGGGGCTGTTGATGCTGAATTGTGCTTAGTACAGGGGAATACCTATGCTGCCATAGTTTTATGGGATCTCTCTGTACAGACTATGAGCAAACTCAGGGGGCTATTCCTGCTGAATTGTGCTTGGTATAAGGGGATACCTATGCTAGTGTGCTGCGCAGAACCAATTTATAAGACCCTGACCCGAACTCGCAGCCCGCAACCCACATATTTACCCACTTTGATCCACTACCTGACCCAGACCTGCAACTGCCTTGTCCGCAACCCGCCGACCACTATCAAACAGGAAGTGATGGTGCTGCAAACCAGAAGTGACATCATCAAAAGTGGGCGGGGGCAGAAACAAGTTTTGTAAAACGTTAAAAAGAGTAAAATATAGACAATATCACATAAGATAAAAAATTTAGATTAGACCCGCAACCCGACCGGCAGACCCATGACCCTCGGGTATACTCGCACCTGAAAATCCTCCCCTCATTCCACAGGGTGCCCGCTTTTTTTACGGCTAATCCACGGGTACCCGACCCACTGTAGGACTCTAACCTATGCTGCCATAGTTTTATGGGATCTCTCTGTACAGGCTATGATGAGCGAAGTGAGAGATGCTATAAAACTGTGAAAGCATAGATATTCCCCTGTACTAAGCACAATTCAGCAGGAACATCCCCTAAGTTCGCTCATAGTCTGTACAGAGAGATCCCATAAAACGATGGCAGCATAGGTATTCCTCTGTACTAAGCACAATTCAGCAGGAACATCCCCTAAGTTCGCTCATAGTCTGTACAGAGAGATCCCATAAAACTATGGCAGCATAGGTATTCCCTGTACTAAGCGCAATTCAGCAGGAACAGTCCCTAAGTTTGCTCATACTCTGTACAGAGAGATCCCATAAAACTATGGCAGCATAGGTATTCCCCTGTACTAAGCACAATTCAGCAGGAACAGCCCCTAAGTTTCCTCATAGCCTGTACAGAGAGATCCCATAAAACTATGGCAGCATAGGTATTCCTCTGTACTAAGCACAATTCAGCAGGAACAGTCCCCTAAGTTTCCTCATAGTCTGTACAGAGAGATCCCATAAAACTATGGCAGCATAGGTATTCCCTGTACTAAGCACAATTCAGCAGGAACAGCCCCCTTTGTTTGCACACACTTTTAATCTTTGACAGAACTGTGAATGTGATTCAGTGATGCTCTTGGAAGGCAGAGGAGATAGATGTAGAATTCAGCTGCTGGAATCCATGTTTGGCTTGCTTTTCTCATGCTGTAGAAACACAGAGGAAATATTATTAATGAAGTACCAGATACCCCGTTCTAAAATCGCCAGGAAGGCCTAGGGAGAAGATATTGTGGATCATGGATACAAGACCCAGTGGCTCAGACAAGGAACAATTAGAAGCATATTTAGCTATTCACTACTTAAGTAGCCCAGGAGACAGGGCCACAATGCATGTAATTGTCACCCCTTGGTGCAATCTATTTGGCATGAATACATGAATTCAAGTGCCCGCTGCCTGAAAGTGTGGGCTCCTGCTTTCTCCGCCTATTTGGCCCTTTTCTGCTGTACTGATTAATATAAATTGCACAGGCTGGAAGCATACATTTAGTCTGAAAACATTTCTTTGAGCCCATGCCAAAAACTTTCACAAGCGCCGACTCTTCTTCAGGGGCCTTTAGAAATGCACATAATCCCTTTTCTAGCAAATGCGGGTTAGGCTGAGTGTAAAGAAGTGGGGTTGTGGGGCCGGAAACATATTTCTTTAATAGAGGGGGTTAATTTCTGGGACGCAGCCTATGTACTATTGGGCATATAAATGTCTCTTGTACAGGGATTTGAATTTATATCCTTTTCCTTAGATAGTACTGTATGAGGTATAGCTTATTGTGTGCCCAGAACATTCCTTCTCTGTATATTTGTATTTATACATATGGGAGGAGGAGGTGCCATATTGATTCCCTTAGACAGTACTGTATGAGGTATAGCTTATTGTGTGCCCAGAACATTCCTTCTCTGTATATTTGTATTTATACATATGGGAGGAGGTGCCATATTGATTCCCTTAGACAGTACTGTATGAGGGTATAGCTTATTGTGTGCCCAGAACATTCCTTCTCTGTATATTTGTATTTATACATATGGGAGGAGGAGGTGCCATATTGATTCCCTTAGACAGTACAGTATGAGGGTATAGCTTATTGTGTGCCCAGAACATTCCTTCTCTGTATATTTGTATTTATACATATGGGAGGAGGGAGGTGCCATATTGATTCCCTTAGACAGTACAGTATGAGGCTATAGCTTATTGTGTGCCCAGAACATTCCTTCTCTGTATATTTGTATTTATACATATGGGAGGAGGAGGTGCCATATTGATTCCCTTAGACAGTACAGTATGAGGGTATAGCTTATTGTGTGCCCAGAGCATTCCTTCTCTGTATATTTGTATTTATACATATGGGAGGAGGAGGTGCCATATTGATTCCCTTAGACAGTACAGTATGAGGGTATAGCTTATTGTGTGCCCAGAACATTCCTTCTCTGTATATTTGTATTTATACATATGGGAGGAGGAGGTGCCATATTGATTCCCTTAGACAGTACAGTATGAGGGTATAGCTTATTGTGTGCCCAGAACATTCCTTCTCTGTATATTTGTATTTATACATATGGGAGGAGGTGCCATATTGATTCCCTTAGACAGTACAGTATGAGGGTATAGCTTATTGTGTGCCCAGAACATTCCTTCTCTGTATATTTCTATTTATACATATGGGAGGAGGGAGGTGTCATATTGATTCTCTTAGCCTTTTCTCAAACTGATGGGTGTCGTGCCCTAGAGGAAGGGTGCTAAGGGCCCAATCATTACAAATGGAGGCTCCTTATTAACCCTATTGGATTTCTATCCTGCGTTTTTTTTCAGGATACCGGATTTAAGTAACGTATTACAAATTGCAACTTCTAAAGACACATTCCTTCTTAGAAGGGTAATAATACATAACCTTTCTGAGCAAAAAAAATAATACGTAACCTAAAGGCCAACATGGATTTGCCCCCCAGTTCTGCCCCACACTGTTGGTACCAGTAGTGCAGGGCCATCCCTGGGATTATTACTGTTTGGGTTTCCACCTTAATATAGTCATTTGACTCTCCTCCTTTTATGGCTTTGTAATTTCATTGTGGTATAGTCTAATACAGTTAAGTAATCTAATCCTTGCCTTTGCCCTGGATTATCTCTTCCTGCAAAGGTCTCTGTGTTATAAAGATGCATTCCTTTTATATGAGCTTATTACTTAATCCTCATAGTGTGTTCCTTCCCCATCTCTCCTGTTCTAACACGTTCTTAAAATACAGAGTATGAAAGTCATCTTCTCACGGAGGGACTAATAACCCAAATATAAGAAACAATTTGCACAATGAAAGAAACTGTCATTACAATATACCGAGCAGCTGTCGGTCCTTTCCAGTGTGTGCACTGCTGGTCCCGACTACATGTTGCTGTGTCGAATGCTCCACAAGCTTAGATTCCTGTTATTATTATTAATAATAATGACTTTCATGTTCTGGGATGATCACAGAGGAGTTTAAGGCATTGCGGGAAGTGGAATTAGTGCAGCTATTCTTGTCAGGGGAGGTGTGAAGGGGAAAGAAAAGTCAATATTTTCAAAAGCAGTTAAATTTATAAATAGCTTTAAAATAAATGTTTGTAATTATTAGGGATGCACCGAATCCACTATTTTGGATTCGGTCGAACCCCCGAATCCTTTGCGAAAGATACGGCCGAATACCGAATCCGAACCCTAATTTGCATATGCAAATTAGGGGTGGGAAGGGAAAAACTTTTTTTACTTCCTTGTTTTCTGACAAAAAGTCACGTGTTTTCCCTCTCAGCCCTTAATTTGCATATGCAAATTAGGATTTGAATTCGGTTCGGCTGGGCAGAAGGATTCGGCCGAATCCGAATCTTGCTGAAAAAGGCCGAATCCTGGCCGAATCCCGAACCGAATCCTGGATTCGGTGCATCCCTAGTAATTATAGTGGAAAGTTGCGTGGAATTGAAGGGAGCCTGTGCCAAAAAAAAACTTAAAATGTATTCAGTATGTACTATTGTATGTACATACATTTTCTGTTTTTAGTGGTAGATGATATTAGCAGTTTTAGCCAGTTTTGTACTGCTAGGCAGGCTTTCATCTTAACAGCTCACTCTGTAGGCCCAGCATGTTATTGGCCCTAATATCTATTAGGGATGCACCAAATCCAGGATTCTGTTTGGGATTCGACCTCGGAATTCTTGTGCCTGGCTGAACTGAATCCGAATTTTCATATACAAATAAGGGTCAGGAAGGGAAATCATGTAACTTTTTGTCACGTAAAAAATGCTTTTTCCACTTTTTCCCTTCCTGTCCCTAATTTGCATATGCTATTTAGAAATCGGTTCGGCAGAGTCTTTCATGATGGATTCGGGGAATCGGCCGAATTCCAAATAGTGGATCGGGTGCATCCCTAATATCTATGCCTATCCTGGATTCAGTTAACCCTTGAGCCTGCAGTTTAAAAATGCAAATATTTCAGAAATCCGTATAATACAAAAAAAAAAAAATTATGTTTAAATCGATTATTTTTTGCATTTAAATCCTCTTTACACCCAGTGACATGCAAAAGTATTGACATATAGTACAGGTATGGGACCTGTTGCTTGGGACCTGGTGTTTCCGGATAACAGATCTTTCCGTAATTTGGATCTTCATACCTTAAGTCTACTAGAAAATTATGTAAACATTAAATTAACCCAATAGGCTGGTTTTGCTTCCAATAAGGATATTTTAGCTACTGTTTTATTATTGCAGAGAAAAAGGAAATAATTTTTAAAAACATAGATTGTTTGGATAAAATGGAGTCTATGGGAGACTGCCTTTCCGTGAATTCCGAGTTTTCTGGATAATGGATTTCCAGATAACTGATCCATCCCTATACCTGTATTTAATAAATCGTCAAAAAGCATTATATAGAGTGAGCTGCTAACTGGGATCAGTTTTCTGAAAACCCGTTATCCAGAAAGCTCCGAATTACAGACTCCGTTTTATCCAAATAGTCCCAATTTTTAAAAATGATTTCCATTTTTCTGTGTAATAATAAAATAGTTGCGTGTACTTGATCCCAACTAAGATATAATTAATTAGGGATGCACCGAATCCAGGATTCGGTTTGGGATTCGGCCAGGATTTGGCCTTTTTCAGAAGGATTCGGATTCGGCCGAATCCTTCTGTCCAGGCCGAACCGAATCCGAATCCTAATTTACATATGCAAATTAGGGGCGGGATGGAAATTGAGTGACTTTTTGTCAGAAAACAAGGAAGTAAAAAATGTTTCCCCCTTCCCACCCCTAATTAGCATATGCAAATTAGGGTTCGGATTCGGTTCAGTATTCGGGCGAATCCTTCGTGAAGTATTCGGGGGTTCGGCCGAATCCAAAAAAGTGGATTCGGTGCATCCCTATAATTAATCCTTATTGGAAGCAAAACCAGCCTATTGCCTTTATTTCATGATTACATGATTTTCTAGTAGACTGAAGGGATGAAGATCAAAATTATGGAAAGATCTGTTATCCGGATCTCTTGATATCCAGTGCCATAGCTGTACCCCTCCCCCTCTCATTGGTTCTGTGTAATTGCTCCTCCCACCAGGTGGCTCATCCATTGCCATGTTTACATTCCTCATTGTTTTGCTAATTTCATGTGTGTGTGCTGTCCCTAAGGAAAATGTTACTTTCCCAGCATGTGATTTACTGTCCCCGTGCCATTTTCTTTATTTTCTCAGTTCCCGAGTTCATGCTAGACACAGAAACCACACAATTAACGTCCCCTCCTATGATTGGAAGATAATTTTATCAGCCGGAGGAAAAGGACATTTTGTTTGGATAGGAGCAATGCCCTGTCTTCTCCGATCATGTTTACCCACTGGCTGTGCCAGACGCTCTCATCTCCCCGTTATGTTGAACTAGTAATTTGCTCCAGGCTGGAGACAGTCACACCCTACTGAAGAGTCCAGAGGCCCAGGGAGGGTTTGTTACGTGGCTTCCCTGAACACAGGAGAGTGCAATTAAAGACCCTTCTCTTGGAAATGGGTTTTCTCATAGTCTGCCTCATCCTGACGTGTCAAACAACAGTATCACAGCAGGTGCACACTCATATTTCCACTGTGAGACATAAAACTATGGCAGCATAGGTATTCCCCTGTACTAAGCACAATTCAGCAGGAACAGTCCCCTACATTTGCTCATAGTCTGTACAGAGAGATCCCATAAAACTATGGCAGCATAGGTATTCCCCTGTACTAAGCACAATTCAGCAGGAACAACCCCTAAGTTTCTCATAGGTATTCCTCTGTACTAAGCACAATTCAGCAGGAACAGCCCCCTAAGTTTGCTCATAGTCTGTACAGAGAGATCCCATAAAACTATGGCAGCATAGGCATCCCCTGTACTAAGCACAATTCAGCAGGAACAGTCCCCTAAGTTTGCTCATAGTCTGTACAGAGAGATCCCATAAAACTATGGCAGCATAGGTATTCCCTGTACTAAGCACAATTCAGCAGGAACAGTCCCCTAAGTTTGCTCATAGTCTGTACAGAGAGATCCCATAAAACTATGGTAGCATAGGTATTCCCCTGTACTAAGCACAATTCAGCAGGAACAGTCCCTAAGTTTACTCATAGTCTGTACAGAGAGATCCCATAAAACTATGGCAGCATAGGTATTCCCCTGTACTAAGCACAATTCAGCAGGAACAGTCCCTAAGTTTGCTCATAGTCTGTACAGAGAAATACCATAACACGGATGCAGTATAGATTGCATAAAGCCCAGTTCAGCAGAAAACTCTTAAGTGTTAAGTGGCTTTTTTTAATGTTGCATTATGGTTATTTATGGGGAGGTGGGTTTGCACTTTCAAGGCCTTAGTCATGTTTGAATCAGCACCTTCTCCTCTGCTTAGTAAAGATCTCCTAGATTTCTGTTCCACTGCATAGCAGCTTTTAATTGTATTCCTGCCAGCGTCTCGAAGGTTGCAAATTAAGGTTGTTAAATTCACAGATCCCCCCCCCCCCCAAGCCGTGGAACAAGAATTTGCCAGAATTCTACAGCAACCAGAGAATCGTTGACTAGGCAGCCATCTCTTTAAAGAGGAACTAAACCTCAAAAATTAATGTGGCTAAAAATGCCATATTTTATATAGTGAATTTATTGCACGAGGCTAAAGTTTGAGCTTGTCAATAGCAGCAATGATCCAGGACTTCAAACTTGTCACAGGGGGTCACCATCTTGGAAAGTGTCTGTGACACTCACATGCTCAGTGGGCTCTGATTGGCTGTTGAGAAGCTAAGCTTAGGGCTCGTCACTAATTATCCAGCAGAAAATGAGCTTCCCTGGCTGTAATATAAGCTGATGCTACAGGTTTGCTGATTATTAAATTCTGATGCTAATTGCACTGGTTTCTGTGCTGCCATGTAGTAATTATCTGTATTCATTACTAATCAGCCTTATATTGTGACATTTCTATTCTATGTGTACTGTATATTGTGAGTGGCTCCCTAAGCTCAGTAAGTGACAGCAGCACAGAGCATGTGCAGTGAATCAGCAGAAAAGAAGATGGGGAGCTACTGGGGCATCTTTGGAGACACAGATCTTTACTGCTAAAGGGCTGTGGTTGCCTTGGGCTGGTACAGAAGCACAAAACATCATGTACAAGATTTCTACCTACTTCTTTAGTTAGGCTTTACTTCTCCTTTAATGGAGAACCTCCCTAGTAACAAAAGCCCGCCATAACTGCCTGCCATCAGCCCCCTCCCGGCACTGTACATTAATCATAAAGGTGCCCCTGAAATGCAGAGCAGCGCAGCAGCGCTCCGCGCCACCATCATCTGCCCATTCACAAAAGGAATCGGATTTAGTTCTCCTTTAAGGGAAATTGCAGTGCAGCCATTTCTCAGTTACAGTTCTCAAAGTTTGGAGCGGCTCATGCAAAGAGACGAGTTACTGTAGGATTTGGGGAGAATTCCTGGAAGCCCAATAAATCTCTAGGGCTAGGAACCCACTCATAAGGGCTAACAGAAGCAAAGCTGGTGTACAACTTTGTAGTCGGATCATTGTTTTATAGACCTACTGATCATTTGGGCTGGCGCATAAGCTCAGTATATAGAATACGGCATTTGTAGCCTGTAGGCTTTCGTTTATTAAAGGGGTTCCAGACACTTTTTTTTTTTCAATTCAGTTGTTTTTTTGATTGTTCCCCAAAAATAAAGATTTTTTTTTTTTTTCAATTAGTTTCCATTATTTATTTTTTTACTGTTTTTCCAAAATCTAAGTTTAAAGTTGAATGTCCCTGTCTCTGGTGTTTGAGTCTGGCAGCTCAGTAATTCAGGCGCAGATTCGGAACGGTTACAATTTTGCAACATTTAGTTGATCCATTTCTCAGCAGCATCTCTGGAGTATTAGCAACTATTGTATCAATTCTAACAGCTGCCTGTAATGAAAAGCAGAGATTCTGCTCAGCAGGGACAAACATAAGAAATGTATCCACTAAATGTATCAATTTAGAAGTTTACAGGGTCGGCGACCCCCCCTACCAGGGCTGCTTTAGAAGGTGAAAAATTACACTTTACACTTCAATATAAGAAAAAAAACAGTGACACATAGATCTATCTAAAATCTATCTAAAAACAACTAGTTGTTTGAAGGTGAAGTACTCCTTTAGGACTAGACTTGTGGTTTAAATGATAACATTTGCTCTTCTGTCTCTTTCTACCATACTGCTTATTGAATCTTCAGAAGGAAGACATTAGGACTAGAGCAGTTTTACTTCTAAGTAGGGATGCACCGAATCCAGGATTCGGTTCGGGATTCGGCCTTTTTCAGCAGGATTCGGATTCGGCCGAATCCTTCTGCCCGGCCGAACCGAATCCTAATTTGCATATGCAAATTAAGGGCAGGGAGGGGAATTGCGTGACTTTTTGTCAGAAAACAAGGAAGTAAAAAATGTTTTCCCCTTTTCACCCCTAATTTGCATATGCAAATTAGGGTTCGGCTTCGGTTCGGTATTCGGCCGAATCCTTCGTGAAGGATTCGGGGGTTCGGCCGAATCCAAAAAAGTGGATTCGGTGCATCCCTACTTCTAAGCCATGAGTAGAGTCCTGCAGCAGGTCGGATACCCGCAAAAACCTCCAGTACCCTGCGGGTTGCGGGTAGATGTTCCGGGTGCGAGTATAGACGCGGGTCGGCAGTTCTGCGGTTCTTGTGTTGGGCCACGGGTCTTCTCAACAGCATTTTTTACTCCTTTTTTTCTGATCACACCTACTTCCCATGATGTCACTTCCAGTTTACAATGACATCACTTCCTGATTCTTGTTGGCCACCGGGGTCTGGGTTGCTGATAAGGCACTTGGGAGTCGGGTATCGGGTCCAAGCGTGTAAGAATGCGGGTCTGGGTTGCAGGGTGCAGGTCGGGTATGGGCTCCAAAAAATGGACCCGCGCAGGACTCTAGCCATGAACAAATTCTGGAGTGCCCAGAGCACCCAAGCACGAAGATAGGCCGTTGAATAAGTGGCATGGAATCTTTGCTAGAAAATATCATCTCACTGTTAATTGTAACTGAAACAAGGTTGTAAAAAAGAGAAAAGAGAGAGAGAAGTGACAAATGAAACGTAAACCTTTTACAACTGTGTTTGACTTCTCACAATGCTCTGCGAGTTTTATAGGCACAAATGCACCCGACCACCCACTGCTCTCTAAACGCTCTCAGTTCCTCTAAAATAAGACCTTGCACTTTATTTATCCTGCTAGACTGATCTGCGGGGACAGTATGGGAGGAGTAAACCTCACTACTGCATATTTTGGCCTGTGGTTTATTGCGTGTGGTAGCCAGAGATCTGTTATGGCCACTATGCTGGAGTAGGAAGAGAAAACTCTGAGCTGAGGGCTTGTTTTAAAGTATTGATAATGAGTTCAGTGCAGAGGACCTTTTGTATTTGTCTATGTGAATTTTGTGGTCACAACCTCATTGCACCCCCAAAAAAAAACGGTATAATAAAAGTCCTTTTCAAATTAAACATGAAATCCAAATAATTTTTGCTATTAAGGCATTCATAGCTGCATATCTAAAAATCTCAGCTGTCAATCAAAGTGTCTGCCCCTCCTCTATGCCTAAGGCGGGGCAAGCATTTACTTTCACGTTCCATTCAGCACTTCCTAGATGTCACTGCTCTCCCCACATTCCCCCATTTAATTGTGTAGCCAGTAATGATATGCCGATTCCTGCGGGTCGGATGGGTTCAGGCCGACCTCGGACTTTTCTTCACCGCGGGTGCGGATTGAGCTCTTCTGCTCTCCCCATGGAATGCCGGCTTTTCGGGTTCACCTTTTATAGACGCTGGGCCTGTTTGCCCCGCCCCTTTTGTGACATCATCTGCAGGGCGGCGCAGGTCTATCAAAGGAACCTAGAAATTGGGCACGGGTGCAGGTCAGGAAAATCCCACATGAATATCACCAGTAGCCAGGGCATGGGGATGGACATCAGGTCCCCCATTCTGGTGCACAAACAAGATACTGAGATGATACAAGGCTTGTCTTAATAACAGTGTCCACAAAATGGCTCCTGCCTGCTTGCTGTAATTATGAAACCTCAGACCAAAGAAAACAAGATTCAAATAATTTATATAGTGTAATTTTAAGTTTTTTTCTACTTGACTAACATGATAAAATAGGATTTGGAATATTTTTTTTGGGTGACAGGTCCCCTTTAATGTTTTTAAAAATTAGTGTTGAGCACAACTTTCCTTTGTTCTTGTTTAATGACCCATTCGCCTCTTTGGTATCGGTCTCTTTGACAAAGTTCATATTTGTTCTATCTCTGTATACTCCGTTTCCTATTTACTAGATAAAAAATATATTATCATTGAATTAGTCTTCCTTACATGGATCATTCCAAGGCACTATATCCATTTAGCAGGGATGATCTGTGCCCCTGAAATGCCCCCAATAGCTCCCCATTTTCTTTTCTGTCGATTTCCAGCACATACTAACTATCTATCTATCTATCTATCTATCTATCTATCTATCTATCTATCTATCTATCTATCTATCTATCTATCTATCTATCTACCTATCTATCTATCGATCTATATACACACACACATATACACAGGTATGGGACCTTTTATCCAGAATGCTCGGGGCCTGGGGATTTCCGGATAACAGACCCTTCCATAATTTGGACTAACCATATATATATATATATATATATATATATATATATATATATATATATATATATATATATATATATATATATATATATATATATATATATATATATATGGTCCCAATCCGTCTATGCATTAACCTCTTCATCGCCATGCTACCGCATTATTTGGCAGTGTTCCAGAACAGGGAGAGGCTGGCAAGTTTTACTAGTGTGTGGGAGTTGAATACTTTTGCACAGAAAAAGCAGGTTCAATGTATCTGACACCACAGCATTGACTATTTGTTGGCGTTCGTGGCAAAACCGCACCACTGACAATTTAACCTGCTTACTAGGAGAACCTCACTATCCAAGCTTAGTTTCTTAGATTTATTAAATAGATGTGTAAATTGGTTCACAAAAGGACCCCCATGGAATGGCTTATGGAGGTCTGAAACATGTTTGCTCATAGCCTATACAGAGAAATCCCATAAACAATGGCAGTATAGGAATTCCCCTGTACTAAGCACAATTCAGCAGGAACAGTCCCTAAATTTGCTCATAGTCTGTACAGAGAGATCCCATAAAACTATGGCAGCATAGGTATTCCCTGTACTAAGCACAATTCAGCAGGAACAGTCCCCTAAGTTTGCTCATAGTCTGTACAGAGAGATCCCATAAAACTATGGCAGCATAGGTATTCCCTGTACTAAGCACAATTCAGCAGGAACAGTCCCCTAAATTTGCTCATAGCCTGTACAGAGAGATCCCATAACACTATGGCAGCATAGGTATTCCCTGTACTAAGCACAATTCAGCAGGAACATCCCCTTAAGTTTGCTCATAGTCTGTACAGAGAGATCCCATAAAATTAAGCCAGCATAGGTATTCCCCTGTATTAAGCACAATTCAGCAGGAACAGTCCCCTAAATTTGCTCAAAGCCTGTACAGAGAAATCCTATAAACAATGGCAGCATAGGTATTCCCCTGTACTAAGCACAATTCAGCAGGAATAGTCCCTAAGTTTACTCATAGTCTGTACAGAGAGATCCCATAAAACTATGGCAGCATAGGTATTCCCCTGTACTAAGCACAATTCAGCAGGAATAGTCCCTAAGTTTGCTCATAGTCTGTACAGAGAGATCCCATAAAACTATGGCAGCATAGGTATTCCCCTGTACTAAGCACAATTCAGCAGGAACAGTCCCCTAAGTTTGCTCATAGTCTGTACAGAGAGATCCCATAAAACTATGGCAGCATAGGTAATCCCCTGTACTAAGCACAATTCAGCAGGAACAGTCCCTAAGTTTGCTCATATTCTGTACAGAGAGATCCTATAAAACTATGGCAGCATAGGTATTCCCCTGAACTAAGGCTTAAAAACTTGAATACCTCGAATTTTTGAGCGAAAAGCAGCATAAAACACCCCAAAATTGTGAAGGCAAAAAACATCTTCAAATGGCTAAAGGGACATCTGCCATTGAGTTTTAGATGAATTCAAAACCCTAGCAACTATGCATTGATTTGAATGAGAATATGGAATATTAATAGGGGAGGGTCGGAACAGAAAGATGAGCAGTAAAAAGTAGCAATAACAATAAATGTGTAGCTTTACAGGGAATGTGTTTTTAGATGGGGGTCAGTGACCCCCTTTTGGAAGCTAGAAAGAGTCAGGAGAAGAAGGCAAATAATTCATAAACAAATAAATAAATAATGAAGACCAATTGAACATTTGCTGAGAATTGGCCATTCAATAACATACTGAAGGTGAACAGCCCCTTTAATAAATAGCCCCATTAATGTTTTTTCTGTAACCTTTTGCCCCGTTTGTTCTGTGTTTTGATAAAATGTAGCAGAGGTCAGTTTTCCTTCAGGTCTATTCTGCTTCTGCTACATTGTATCGAAATCAGAACCTCCAGTGAACAGAAGACAAAGGGACAGGCTTTCTTGTCTTTTTTTACAAATCTAAAACCACTGAGCATGCTTAGCATTATTTTGTCTTTCTTTTTAGTCGGTGAACAAAAGAAACACCCTCTTGCCTCCCAGCTCTTTTATTCCTGGGCAGCAACAGTGACCCCTGGTTCCATTTAAATTCCATGTGGTGACTGTCCTGTTTCTGCTGCTGTATCCGGTTACACTTGAAGAATTCCCTGTGTATCCTGCCACAGGGTTGGAATGTGCCGGGACTTTACACTGCCCAATGTTCTTCCCCCTCCTCCCTTGCATAGTGACCCATTGGCTGCCCCCAAATCCCGCAGTCTGCCCCCATATCCCACAGTCGCACAGGATCCTATTGTAAGGGGGTCATGGAACATGTCGAATTTGCTGAGAAATCACTTGCCATCCACCGACAATGAGCTTTTTGGAGCAGAAGGTAAAGATTTAGCTGTTTGGTCACATTCCGAGGGTGTTCAGCCTGTGACAATGTTATTTATGTTGGGGGGGGATGCTTGGAACTTAGGGCAGAGACACACGCTGCTATTTAGGAGATTAGTCGCCCAGCGCCAAATCGATTCTTCGTCGGGCGACTAACCTCCCCAAACTGCCTTCCTGATGGCTAGAATGTAAATCGCCGGCAGGATGGCTTTCCGAAGTCGCCCGAAGTTTCCTGGCTGGCGATTTACATTCTAGCTGGTTGAAAGGCAGGTCGGGGAGGTTAGTCGCCCGAAGAAGAAGCGAATTGTCGCTGGGCGACTAATCTCCCAAAATAGCAGCGCAGAGACACATACGGGGAGATTAGTCGTCCAGCAACAAATCTCCTCTTCTTCGGGCCACTAATCTCCTCAAACTGCCTCCTGCCGGCTAGAATCGAAATCACCGGCGGAATGGCACTGGGAGCACTTGGTTTCCTCAACTTCGGGTGATTTCCGAAAAACGAAGTGCACCGATTGCCATCCCGCCGGTGATTTAGATTCTAGCCGGCAGGAAGGCAGTTCGGGGAGATTAGTCGCCCTGAAAAAAATTTGTTGCTAGGCCACTAATCTCCCCGAATCTGAGCTTTATGTCTCTGCCCTTAGGGTCTATATCATCATAGCAGAGACACGCTGCTATTTCGGGAGATTAGTCGCCCATCGACAAATCGATTCTTCTTTGGGCGACTAATCTCCCTGAACTGCCTTCCCACTGGCGGGATGGCAATCAGTGCACTTCGTTTTCCGAATTTGCCTCATGAGGAAACTTCAGGCGACTTCAGAAAACAAAGTGCTCCCAGTACCATCCCGCCGTCGATATAGATTCTAGCCTGCGGGAGGCAGTTTGGGAAGATTAGTCGCCCCGAAGAAGAGATTTGTCACGAGGCAACTTGGGGTGATTTCAGAAAAACGAAGTGCACCGATTGCCATCCCGCCGGTGATTTAGATTCTAGCCGGCAGGAAGGCAGTTCGAGGAGATTAGTCGCCCTGAAAAAAATTTGTTGCTAGGCGACTAATCTCGCCGAATCTGAGCGTGTGTCTCTGCCCTTAGGGTTGATGTGTGACCCTCTGTTATCATCATAACAGAGATTCACGCTGCTATTTCAGGAGATTAGTCGTCCAGCAACAAATCGCTTCTTCGGGCGACTGATCCCCCCGAACTGCCTTCCCGCTGGCTAGAATGTAAATTGCCGCAGAGGAAACTAACGGCGACTTCAGAAAGCTGAAGCGATCCGAGTGCCATCCCACGTTTTACTTTTTTTTTAACATTTTTAGTCGTCGGGAAGGCAGTTCGGGGGAAATTAGTCGACGGAAGAAGAAGCGATTTGTCGCTCGGCAACTAATCTCCCGAAATAGCAGTGTGTGTCTCTGCCCTTAGTGGTAGAAATCTCTTCTGAGACCGTTTCCTCTATCTCAGAACTGGAACCTGTTATCTCTCAGCCGTTCTGTCTGTCTAATTATGATTTAATAACGGTTTGGCAAAGGGACAGCACTGAGTAAATAATACTTGTGTCAGACTAATGTCACTTGGCAGTCATTTTATTTGCCTGGGTTTCAATATAAGACAAGACAAACACTCTGTCCATGTGTTTTACTGAAATCCAACCCTTATCTGTGTGGCTTCTGTCCCGGCTACATGTCACACATTCCTCCTTTAAACGGGAACTATCGCAAAATTGAAAATGTATTATTAGCTTCAACATACTGAAATAAGAACCTTTATTATGGATGCACCGAATCCAAGATTCGGTTCGGGATTCGGCCAGGATTCGGCCTTTTTCAGCAGGATTCGGCCGAATCCTTCTGCCTGGCCGAACCGAATCCGAATCCTAATTTGCATATGCGAATTAGGGGCGGGGAGGGAAATTGCGTGACGTTTTGTCACAAAACAAGGAAGTAAAAAATGTTTTCCCCTTCCCACCCCCAATTTACATATGCAAATTAGGGTTCGGATTCGGTACGGTATTCGGCCGAATCTTTTGTGAAGGATTCGGGGGTTCGGCCGAATCCAAAATAGTGGATTCGGTGCATCCCTAACCTTTATAAATGCAGGTATAGGATCCGTTATCTGGAAACCCTTTATCCAGGAAGCTCTGAATTACGGAAAGGCCATCTCCCATAGACTCCATTTTATCCAAATAATCCAAGTTTTTAAATTTGTATTCCTTTTTTTCTCTGTAATACAACAGTACCTTGTATCCAATCCAAACTAAGATGAAATTAACCCTTATTGGAAGCAAAATCAGCCTGTTGGGTTTATTTAATGTTTACAAGATTTTCTAGTAGACTTAAGGTATGAAGATCCAAATTATGGAATGATCTGTTATCCGGATTATTGCTCTCTTCATTCAGCAGTTGGGTGTCAGATGAATGATCCTATATATCTTATAGGAGGGCTTCAGCTTGTCAATAGCAGCAATGATCCAGGACTTCAAACTTGTCACAGGGGGTCACCATCTTGGAAAGTGTCTGTGACACTCACATGCTCAGTGGGCTCTGATTGGCTGTTGAGAAGCTAAGCTTAGGGCTCGTCACTAATTATCCAGCAGAAAATGAGCTTCCCCTGTAATATAAGCTGATGCTACAGGTTTGCTGATTATTAAATTCTGATGCTAATTGCACTGGTTTCTGTGCTGCCATGTAGTAATTATGTGTATTAATTACTAATCAGCCTTATAGTGTGACATTTCTATTCTATGTGTACTGTATATTGTGAGTGGCTCCCTAAGCTCAGTAAGTGACAGCAGCACAGAGCATGTGCAGTGAATCAGCAGAAAAGAAGATGGGGAGCTACTGGGGCATCTTTGGAGACACAGATCTTTACTGCTAAAGGGCTGTGGTTGCCTTGGGCTGGTACAGAAGCACAAAACATAATGTATAACATTTCTAGCTACTTCTTTAGTTAGGCTTTAGTTCTCCTTTAACCCCCACCCAGTTGGTAGCAGGGATAGAACCCTGTGGTTCAGGCGTGTGTAACAAAGAGATGGATTTGTTGTTTGCTCTGGGATGCTGCCAGGCTCATTAGGTGCCATTTAGACATCCCACCTCCCTTGTGTCATTGCTCCTTAAGTAGATGCTGTAATCTGGGTCTGTGTTCTTGGTGTTTGTAAACAGTTGTGTCTTTGTCTCATCCTGGCCCTCTCCCTTGCTGACCCTTCTGTGCCCTACTCCTTGCCCCCTCCCTGGGTCCCAGGCTTGGCAGGGTGCTTGCTGTGGGTGGGGGAGTATAAGAAATCAGTCTTCTGCATTGCAGATGTGATCCGAGTTCTGTACTGGAGACTCTGTCTGATAAATATGATCTCATCTCTGGATTGGGCTGTGTGTGCTCCCCTGGCGCTACTTCATGGCTGCCTAGTGTCTGTGTATGTGAGTAATAAATCCATTTACTGTTCCTGCGAGGTCTCTTCCAGCCCGGCACGAGATAATCATTATGTGACAATGTATATATCCTGAAATAAACTTTCATTCAGGGTCGGACAGGGTCAACGGTACACTGGGGGGGGGGGTGGAAGCTTTGGGGAACCGAACCCTGCCGGCGCTGCTCCATGCCTCTGATCTCCCTCCCCTGATGCTCTTAAGGTAGGTTTAATATAGGGATGCGCTCAATCGACTATTTAGGAATCCGCCTAACCCCTGAATTCTTTGGGAAAGATTTGGCGGAATACTGAACCAAATCCGAACTCTAATTTGCATATGCAAATCAGTGAGGGGGAGGGTAAAAGACAGGCGTGCACAAAGTGTGCAGCGAAAAAATGTTTTACTTCTTTGTTTTGTGATGAAAAGTCACATGATTTTAAGGATGAGGTTCGGGCAGGCACAAGGATTCGGCCGAATCTTGCTGAAAATGGCCGTATCCAGGCCGAATACCGAATCCTGTATTCGGTGCATCCCTAGTTTAATATATGCTTGCTCAGGGGAGGACAGTGGCCCTTTTAGAGGTGTGTGGGGGCGCTGCGGGGGCCCCTGAACCAGCAGCCCCTGTCGGCCCTGCACCCACCAGTAGAGTCCTGCTCGGAACCAATTTCTAAGATCTGATCCGAAACTGCAGCTCGCGACCCGAACCGCAACCCGCATATTTTCCCACTTTGATCCGCTACCAGACCCACTGACCTGCAACCCGCCAACCACCATCAAACAGGAAGTGATGGTGCTGCAAACCGGAAGTGACATCAAAAGTAGGCGGGACATAAACTTGTTTTGTAAAAGTTTAAAAAGAGTAAAATATAGACAAAATTACATAAGATAAGAAATTTAGATAAGACCTGCGGCTATACCCGCACCTGAAAATCCTCCCCTCATTCTGCAGGGTGTCCCGATTTTTTTTGTACAGGGAATGGAATCCTGTGTCCTCCAGTGGGATTTTGGATATTGTAGTTCAACCACATGTGACGGTTGCCGGAAGGTTTTTTTTTTTTGTTTTTGTGATTCATACACTAGGCATGAAGTTGGTTATGTAATAAAAGGCACTACGTTTGCCCAGGAGCAGTAGCCCATAGCAGCCAATCAGAAAGCAGAATTTACTGGTCACCTGTTTAATAGCAAAGATCCTATTGGTTGCTATGTTAGTCTGTTCAGCACAAGCACTATACATTCTACTCATGTCGAACAAGAAGCATACTTCCCCTTTAACGCTGGCCCGGGCGACGGTCTGTTTATAGTATAAATGGGTATACTCTGTGTCATTGTATTTTGATACTGGCTATCTGATGCCTTCACTTGTCAGCCCTGCGGCTGCTAAAGCCAACGATGTGTCTGAGGATAAGTGCTGGCAGATGTTCCCCTTTCATTGGCTGTTATTTGGGGCGTGCGGACTTGTTAACACCTTCCAGAAATACCAGGCTGGGCTCAAAAGCATTTCTTTTTCTTACGGGCGGAATAAAAATTGTCTAAAGAGCTGATTTCCTGTAGCGTGGGATTTGGGATCTGGTATAGTCATTGCTGAAATTAAAGGGCACCCTGTTCCCCTGTAAAACAACCATTTCCAGCACCTTCCACTCCCCCCATGAACGCCCCTCTGTCCACACCACGTGCATTAAACAGAAAAAGAGGTGTTTGTGCAAATGTGAATAATGCCTCTTTTTGCTCTTAAAAAAAAAAACCAAAAATGGAATGTCCGCTCCGATTAAAAATGTGTGTACGTCACATTGCTTCCAGCGGGAGTATTCAGTAGGGATGCACCGAATCCACTTTTTTGGATTCGGCCGAACCCCCGAATCCTTCACGAAGGATTCGGCCGAATACCGACCCGAATCCGAACCCTAATTTGCATATGCAAATTAGGGGTGGGAAGGGGAAAACATTTTTTACTTCCTTGTTTTCTGACAAAAAGTCACGTAATTTCCCTCTCTGCCCCTAATTTGCATATGCAAATTAGGATTCGGATTCGGTTCGGCTGGGCAGAAGGATTCGGCCGAATCCGAATCTTGCTGAAAAAGGCCGAATCCTGGCCGAATCCCGAACCGAATCCTGGATTCGGTGCATCCCTAGTATTCAGTGAATAGGGGACGAGGGGACCCAGTGGTGTCACGGCACTGCTCCACCATCAAACATAAATAGATATTGTTTGTAAAACAGAGATAATATAGTCCATTTGTCCAAATAAATATTCTCTATACAGCAAGGGATCTCACAATGGGGCTTCTGTACAACTATTCCCAGCATTCTGTGGGAGCTGCTGACTGTGGCTAGTTCCTTCTCTAGTCTGTGGCACTCGGACCCAGTTGTATAAACTGTCATCTCTGTTGACAGGCGGATTTTCATTATACCTTAAAGGGATTCTGTCGTGATTTTTATGAAGTTGTTTTTATTTCTAAACGACACTGTTTACACTGCAAATAATTCACTCTACAATATGAAATGTAGTTCCTGAACCAGCAAGTGTATTTTTTAGTTGTAATATTGGTGTGTAGGTGCATCTCAGGTCATTTTGCCTGGTCATGTGCTTTCAGAAAGAGCCAGCACTTTAGGATGGAACTACTTTCTGGCAGGCTGTTGTTTCTCCTACTCAATGTAACTGAATCAGTCTCAGTGGGACCTGGATTTTACTATTGAGTGCTGTTCTTAGATCTACCAGACAGCTGTTATCTTGTGTTAGGGCACTGCTATCTGAAGTTTAACAGAGCACAAGTCACATGACTGGGGGCAGCTGGGAAACTGACAATATGTCTAGCCCCGTGTTAGATTTCAAAATTAAATATAAAAAAAAAAATCTGTTTGCTGTTTTGAGAAATGGATTTCAGTGCAGAATTCTGCTGGAGCAGCACTATTAATATATATATATTATGTTCCCATGACGGTATCCCTTTAAAGAAAGGTTGTGTGGCTGGTTTCCGGTGCTTGTCCGCTGGTGTACCATAAAAAGTTATTTAGGCACAGGTTGGTTAAACCCAGTAGCAGGGCTGTGGAATCCGTACACAAGTCCTTCGACTCTGACTCTTCAGTTTATGGTACCGCCGACTCCTCCGTTTTTAAAGGAACAGTAACACCAAAAACCAAAACGTATATGAATCAAGCGTAACTACAGATGAAGCAGACCCTGTGGTTGCAGTGGGACCAGGGAGGAATAAGGGGCCCCATAAGGCCCAAATAAAGAGCAATTTCAACATATATTGGTAAAACAGGACAACCTCTGGATATGTTGGGGCCCTAAAATAAATTTGCAGTGGGGCCCAGTAACGTGTAGTTACTACACTGAAAGTAATTCAAATAGTATTGTTGCTCTGCACTGGTAAAAACCAGAAAAGGCAACGGTTACATAACAGATAAAACACCATTGTATTGGACAGGGCTTATCTGTTATGTGCTATGTAACCTGTGCCTTTTCTCCTTTCTTCCAGCAGCTTGAATGGCTGCCCCCATGGCTACACAGCAGCTTGTTTATATAAACTATAGTAGTACTTATATGTTATCTACTGTGTATCCCATGCTTGAATAGTTGTCCCTATGGCTACACAGCAGCTTGTTTATATAAACTGTAGTAGTACAGGAGTGCTTGAATAACTGCCCCATGGTTACACAGCAGCGTGTTTATATAAACTATAGTAGTACTTATCTGTTATCTACTGTGTATCCTGTGCTTGAATGGCTGCCCCCATGACTACACGGCAGCTTGTTTATATAAACTATAGTAGTACTTATCTGTTATCTACTGTGTATCCTGTGCTTGAATGGCTGCCCCCCCCCCCCCATGGCTACACAGCAGCTTGTTTATATAAACTATAGTAGTACAGGAGTGATTGAATAACTGCCCCATGGTTACACAGCAGCTTGTTTATATAAACTATAGTAGTACTTATCTGTTATCTACTGTGTATCCTGTGCTTGAATGGCTGCCCCCATGACTACACGGCTGCCTTCCCCCCCCCCATGGCTACACAGCAGCTTGTTTATATAAACTATAGTAGTACAGGAGTGCTTGAATAACTGCCCCATGGTTACACAGCAGCTTGTTTATATAAACTATAGTAGTACTTATCTGTTATCTACTGTGTATCCTGTGCTTGAATGGCTGCCCCCATGACTACACGGCTGCCTTCCCCCCCCCCCCATGGCTACACAGCAGCTTGTTTATATAAACTATAGTAGTACAGGAGTGCTTGAATAACTGCCCCATGGTTACACAGCAGCTTGTTTATATAAACTATAGTAGTACTTATCTGTTATCTACTGTGTATCCTGTGCTTGAATGGCTGCCCCCCCCATGGCTACACAGCAGCTTGTTTATATAAACTATAGTAGTACTTATATGTTATCTACTGTGTATCCCATGCTTGAATAGTTGTCCCTATGGCTACACAGCAGCTTGTTTATATAAACTGTAGTAGTACAGGAGTGCTTGAATAACTGCCCCATGGTTACACAGCAGCTTGTTTATATAAACTATAGTACTACGTATCTGTTATCTACTGTGTATCCTGTGTTTGAATGGCTGCCCCCATGGCTACACAGCAGCTTGTTTATATAAACTATAGTAGTACTTATATGTTATCTACTGTGTATCCCGTCCTTGAATAGCTGCCCCTATGGCTACACAGCAGCTTTTTTATATAAACTATAGTAGTACAGGAGTGCTTGAATGACTGCCCCATGGTTACACAGCAGCTTGTTTATATAAACTATAGTACTACGTATCTGTTATCTACTGTGTATACTGTGTATCCTGTGTTTGAATGGCTGCCCCCATGGCTACACAGCAGCTTGTTTATATAAACTATAGTAGTACTTATATGTTATCTACTGTGTATCCAGTGCTTGAATGGCTGTCCCCATGGATACACAGCAGCTTGTATATCTAAACTATACTAGTCTTTCTGAAGCAAACACACAGCTTTTACCAGTGCAGAGCAACAGTATATTAAGTAAATTACTTTAGAACGCTTTCATTTTTTTGGTGTTCCTGTTCCTTTAATATCAATGTATTTTCCATGTTGACTGAAAGAAGTTAATTGCACAACATACACGACACTGCCAAAGCTCAAAAATATAAATCTCATATTTTGGTAATTCTAAAGCAAAATCATAGTTACTACATAAACCAAAAACAATTGGGAAAACCTAAAACCACTTCTATATTGATTGAACCTGGCATATAGCGGTAGAATAGGTGCTAAATACAATACAAAATTAACTATATTAACTGTCGTTCTTAGAAACGGAATTGCTTCTGCCTTATCCTCCTTAATAGAAGCTCTTAAATCTGATTATTTTCAGTGCTTGTATTTAAAGTTATTAGGAGCTGGTACATTTTTAGTGACTCCGACTCCAGACTCCCCGACTCTGACTCCACAGCTTTGCCCACAGGTCCCTGCTGATTTTAGACTGGTACACTCATTACTAACCCCTAAGTTAGAGTCCTGCAGCGGGTCGAGTAGAAGTTCCAGGTGCAGGTATAGACGCGAGTTTTTCGGGTTGGGCCGCGGGTCTTCTCAATAGCGATTGTTACTCCTTTTTTTCTGATCACGCCTACTTCCGCTGATGTCACTTCCGGTTTACAACGACAGAACTTCCTGATTCTTGATGGTCACGGGTGCTTTCTTCTAGAGTTTTCATGATACACTGGCCCCTAGGTGGAGCTCTTTTAATTGGTCACCTGATGAAACTGACTTCTCAGGGTGATCCAAGCTTCTCCTATTCATATTTTCCGTTTTACCCTCTGCTGTACATCTCTGGAATGTAACCGGCTAATTCTGTGCATTGCTTGTCTCTCTGCACTAGCTCGTGTGTCTTACACCATTGGAAGTGCATTGTTACATTCTGGGTCATTTGTGTTAAGGGAATTTAGTTTATAGTTTAGGGTAAATTTCCCTTTAAGCTTGATGAAAGCTCTGGCTGTGAACTGTGTATAACACGGGATCGCTGTGATTACTGGTGTCAGATTAGCAGGCCTGGCACACCACCAAGGGGCTTATAAAAGTGCCCTAGTTATGAGCAATGGTAAGATAAACACTGTATCAGCCGGTAGGACGGCCGTAACACAATCTCTTTTCCATGTTAAGGTGTGTGAGACATAGTTGTGGGGTTTAATGGGATCATATTCCACTTCGGGCCCAGCCTGGTTCTGGTTTTTATACCTTTGCACCTTCTGCTGACCGGGTCCTTTATTGAATAAAACTGGTTGTATGCTGAATTAACAAAGCAGGATTAAACTTGCTCCATTTATATAGGGTCGATATTAACCTGATTAGCCAGCTGGGTATCACTGTTACCCATATCACTTGCTTATTATGTCTTGTATTCAATTTGTGCACCTGTAAAGCAGGTATTCTCATTTAAAGGAGCAGGAAAGGTTAAAACTAAGTAAGCCTTAACAGAAAGGTCCATCTAAATATACCAGTAAACCCCCAAAGTAATGTTGCTCTGAGTCCCCTGTCAAAAGAAGCATTGCATTTCTTACCTTCTATTGTGTACACATGGGCTTCTGTATCAGACTTCCTGCTTTCAGCTTAACCTCATTGCCCTGGGCAAGAGCATGCTCAGTTTGCTCCTCTTCCCCACCCCCTCCCTTCTCTACTGTAATCTGAGCCCAGAGCAGGGAGAGACTCAGGCAGGAAGTGATGTCACACCATGTTAATACTGCAGCTCCTATTCTAAACAAACAGAGAGTTTCTAGAGCTTTTTACTCAGGTATGGTAAAACATTCTACAGAATAAATATAGCATTCTAGCTTGCACTATTGCAGCTAATCTATTGGCAATAAAATGCCTCCGTAGCTTTCCGTCTCCTTTAAGGCCATTGAGAGGGTTTAAGAAAGAATTTGCCCCATTTTGACCCAGCGAATACAATGGCAATGTATGGCGCAAGAGCAGCTGCTTGAGGAGTTCCACGTCTTAGGGAAGGACTAGATGGACGATTTCCACTATTTAGGATCCGGCCGAACTCCTGAATCCTTTGCGAAAGATTCCTGCGAATACTAATTCAAATCCTAATTTGCATATGCAAATTAGGGGTGGGAAAGGGGAAAACATTTTTTACTTCCTTGTTTTATGACAAAAAGTCATGCAATTTCCCTCCCTGGCCCTAATCTGCATATGCAAATTAGGATTTGGTTCGGCCAGGCAGAAGGATTCGGCCGAATGCCGAACCGATTTGGCCGAATCCCAAACCGATTCGGTGCATTCCTAATTTTTGCACAGCGCGGCGGATCGCTCCAAAATCATCAGTAGGGTTCCTCCCTTACCCTATTTGCATATGCAAATTAGGGTCAGGAGGTAAATTGTGTGACTTTTTGTCTCAAAACAAGGAAGTAAAAAATGTTTTGCCTTCCCACCCCTAATTTGCATATGCGAATTAGGTTCGGTATTCAGCCGAATCTTTCAGAAAGGATTCAGGGGTTCGGCCGAATCCAAAATAGCGGATTCGGTTCATCCCTAATACCAAGTTACCTGGAAGCTGTTTTGGCAATGCAGGAATTGCTTTTTTTTTTTTTTTTAAGTATGATATAGTGAGTGATATTCTGAGGCAATCTGCAATTGGTTTTAATTTTTTTATAATTTGGTTGCTCGGCTCCAAATTACCCCAGCAACCATGCATTGATTTGACTAAAGACTGGAATAGTAGAGGCCTGAACAGAGCGATTAGTCATAAAAAGTGGCAATTACAATACATTTGTAGCCTTACAGAGCATTTTCTTTTAGGTGGGGTCAGTGACCCCCATTTGAAATCTGGAAAGAGTCAGAAGAAGAAGGCAAATAATTCAAAAAACTTTATTCGAATTTAATTCTAGAAAAGTTTCTTACAATTGGCCTTTGTATAACATATTAAAATATAATTTAAAGATGAACCACCCCTTGTTAAAGGGATTGTTCACCTTTAATTTTTAGTATGATGTAGAGAGTGACATTCAGAGAATATTTGCAGTTGGTTTTCATTTTTTATTATAGCGTGGTTTTTGAGTCATTTAACTTTTTATTCAGATGCTCTCCAGTTTGCAGTTTCAGCAGTCCGGTTGCTAGCGTACGAAATTCCCCTAGCAACCATGCATTGATTTGAATAAGAGACTGGGATATGAATAGGAGAGGCCTGAATAGAAAGATGAATAATAAAAAGTAACAATAACAATACATTTGTAGCCTTACAGAGCATTTGTTTTTTAGATGGGGTCAGTGACCCCCATTTGAAAGCTGGAAAGAGTCAGAAGAAAAAGACAAATAATTCAACAACTATAAAGAAAAAAAAAAGAAGACCAATTGAAAAGGTGCTCTCCAGTTTGCAGTTTCAGCCATCTGGTTGCTAGGGTCCAAATTACCCTAGCAACCATGCATTGATTTGAATGAGACTTAAATATGAATAGGAGAGGCCTGAAAAGAAAGAAATAACCTCTTGGTAATGCAGCCAGATTATATATACAGTAACTATATGTGCAGATAAGACATTTTATCAGCATTGTAGCCTAGATAAGATAAACATATAATACTGGCAAGTGACTGATAAAACTCCACCACTTGGGGAAGTGAGTATATGCCCATACTTCTGTTTTAACTCTCAGCAGCCCAATATCCAATGCTGATCCTTTGCGGCTCTGACTTCTATGGAGCCAGTTGTACTCCGAGGTTTATCACTTCCTGATCAAGCTTCTACCAGGATCTATTAACTGTTAGTATGATGTAGAGAGTTGTATTCTGAGACAATTTGCAATTGGTTTTCACATTTTATTATTTGTGGCTTCTTAGTTAAAGGAAAACTATACCCCCAAAATGAATACTTAAGCAACATATAGTTTATATCATATTAAGTGACATATGAAAGACTCTTACCAAACTGGTATATAGATTAAAGTAAATCTTGCCCTTTTACATCTCTTTCCTTGAACCACCATTTTGTGATGGTCTGTGTGCTGCCTCAGAGATCACCTGACCAGAAATACTGCAGCTCTAACTGTAACAGGAAGAAGTTAATTGGCTCATGTGGCCTAACAAGTATGGTTTGTTTAGTAGGTTTGTGTGCACCGTGAATCCTACGATCCCAGGGGTCGGCCCATATTTTTTTTTTAAAATGGCAGTTTTCTATTTATGATTACCCAATGGCACATACTACTAGAAAAGTATATTATTATGAAAAAGGTTTGTTTACATGAAGCAGGGTTTTACATATGAGCTGTTTTATGCAATATCTTTTTATAGAGACCTACATTGTTTGGGGGGTATAGTTTTCCTTTAATTGGCTTTTTATTCATCAGCTCTCCAGCTTGCAATTTCATCTGGTTGCTAGGGTCCAAATTACCCTAGCAAGCATGCATTGATTTAGGTGAGACACAGGAATATGAATAGGAGAGGGTCTGAATAGAAAGACGAGTAACAGAAAGTGGCAATAACAATTAATGTGTAGCCTTAAATTTGTAGGATGGGGGTCAAATGAAATTTGGAAAAGGCCAGAAGGCAAATAATTAAAAGAAACTAAGACAAATTAAAAAAAAAAAAGTTGCTTAGAATTAGTCAGTCATTCTATAACATACTAAAAGTGAAAGGACCAGTAACAATTTTTTTAAAAAAAAAAAACATTTTTTCTTTTTAACGAAAAAAAAACCCACTAACACAGTTTAAACTTTTAATTCTCAAAGCTTTTATTAAGAAATGACTTGCCGATTCTCTGCATGCACTCCTCTTCAGAAACGGCGACAGGGCGACGATCCATCGTGCAGCGATCGATTTCTCCTCCCTGGCTATCTCCTATAGAAGGGCAGGGAAGAGAAACTGAGCGACGGATGATGGATCGTCGCCCTGTCGCCGTTTCTGAAGAGGAGTGCATGCAGAGAATCGCCAAGTCATTTCTTAATAAAAGCTTTGTGCATTAAGTTTTTAAACTGTGTTGGTGGGTTTTTTTTTTCGTTAAAAAGAAACAAATGTAAAAAAAAAAAGAAAAAACAATTATGTTACTGGTCCTTTAAAGGGATACTGTCATGGGAAAAACATTTTTTTTCAAAATGAATCCGTTAATAGAGCTGCTCCAGCAGAATTCTGCACTGAAATCCATTTCTCAAAAGAGCAAACAGATTTTTTTATATTCAATTTTGAAATTTGACATGGGGCTAGACATATTGTCAATTTCCCAGCTGCCCCAAGTCATGTGACTTGTGCTCTGATAAACTTCAATCTCTTTACTGCTGTACTGCAAGTTGGAGTGATATCACCCCCCTCCCTTTCCCCCCCAGCAGCCAAACAAAAGAACAAAGGGAAGATAACCAGATAACAGCTCCCTAACACAAGATAACAGCTGCCTGGTAGATCTAAGAACAACACTCAATAGTAAAAACCCATGTCTCACTGAGTCACATTCAATTACATTGAGAAGGAAAAACAGCAGCCTGCCAGAAAGCATTTCTCTCCTAAAGTGCAGGCACAAGTCACATGACCAGGGGCAGCTGGGAAATTGACAAAATGTCTAGCCCCATGTCAGATTTCAAAATTCAATATAAAAAAATCTGTTTGCTCTTTTGAGAAATGGATTTCAGAGCAGAATTCTGCTGGAGCAGCACTATTAACTGATTAATTTTGAAAAAAAACATGTTTTCTAATGACAGTATCCCTTTAACTTAAAAAGTGAACCACCCCTTTAAAGGGGTTGTTCACCTTCAGACAACTAGTTGTTTTCAGATAGATCACCGGAAATAATGTTTTTTCCAATTACGTTCTATTTTTGAATAGTGTGTTAAAAAGTGTTATTTTTCACCTTCTAAAGCAGCTCTGGGAAGGAGGGGGTCACCGACCCTGTAAACTGTTCTAAATTGATACATTTACTTGATACATTTCTTTAAAAAAGTCTTTATTTCTGGGGAACAATCTGAAAACAACTGAACTAAAAAAAAAAGCGTTTGGAAGGTGAGCAACCCTTTTAATTACTGCCTTCTCTAAGCCAGGGTGCTTCTTGTGATCTAATGGCGGATTGATTTTATGTTAACGATAGAGACCTAATTCACACCCTGCACGGCATATTAACAGTTAATGTATATGCAAACTGAAGACTGCAATGGTTTCTGTGCAGCTATATAGTAGGATGTGCGGTCAGTCTCTGTCTAATTTTAAAGGGCCGAGTTGGTAATTTAACTTGCAAGTTTATGCTCTGTCATTTGTTCTTGTGTATAAAGTCCCGCAAGCAGCTATTTCTGGCAGTCACGTGTGATATTTTGCATAGAGCAGGGTACGATAAACACCCTTGCACAAAGGAACGCTCTGTCTGTACTACTGCTGTCACTATGAATGCTCCTTATGTGTTTTCTTTCACTTGTTCTTATAAATTGGAATGGAAAGGAACTCATTTGAGATCTTATGACATACAGTGGGGGGTTTAGTCATATGATTTGTTATGGGCAGGTTGTGCCAAGGAAAGAATTTATTTGAGCCCTAATGCCTTATCGGGAGGTTGTTTTTTTTTTTTTTTGCTTTCCTCTTGATCAGTGTCTTTTGTACTTTTGGAGTCCAGGTCCCCCTTACAGGTCCAGCCACTGGTCTGAGCCCTCTTAACTCATAACACGGTTACAGATATATAGAAACATTGGGGTAACAGTCACCCTGCTATAGTTCCAGGGGTACCCAGGGTACAAATAAGCACTCACCCCAAATCTCCCCCTAACTGACCTTCAGACTGGGCCCCCTTAGCTCATAACAAGGTTACAGATATATAGAAACATTGGGGTGTCACCCTGCTATAGTTCCAGGGGTACCCAGGGCACAAATAAACACTCACCCCAAATCTCCCCCTAACTGACCTTCAGACTGGGCCCCCTTAGCTCATAACAAGGTTACAGATATATAGAAACATTGAGTTAAGTCACTCTGCTATAGTTCCAGGGGTACCGAGGGTACAAATAAGTACTCACCCCAAATCTCACCCTAACTGACCCTCGGGCTGGGCCCCTTAGCTCATAACAAGGTTACAGATATATAGAAACATTGGGGTAACTGTCACCCTGCTATAGTTCCAGGGGTACCCAGGGCACAAATAAGCACTCACCCCAAATCTCCCCCTAACTGGCCTTCAGACTGGGCCCCTTAGCTCATAACAAGATTACAGATATATAGAAACATTGGGGTAACAGTCACCCTGCTATAGTTCCAGGGGTACCCAGGGTACAAATAAGCACTCACCCCAAATCTCCCCCTAACTGGCCTTCAGACTGGGTCCCCTTAGCTCATAACAAGGTTACAGATATATAGAAACATTGGGGTAACAGTCACCCTGCTATAGTTCCAGGGGTACCCAGGGTACAAATAAGCACTCACCCCAAATCTCCCCCTAACTGGCCTTCAGACTGGGTCCCCTTAGCTCATAACAAGGTTACAGATATATAGAAACATTGGGGTAACATTCACCCTGCTATAGTTCCTGGGGTACCCAGGGTACAAATAAGCACTCACCCCAAATCTCCCCCTAACTGGCCTTCAGGCTGGGCCCCCTTAGCTCATAACAAGGTTACAGATATATAGAAACATTGGGGTAACAGTCATCCTGCTATAGTTCCAGGGATTACCTAGGGTACAAATAAGCACTCACCCCAAATCTCCCCCTAACTGGCCTTCAGACTGGGCCCCCTTAGCTCATAACAAGGTTACAGATATATAGAAACATTGGGGTAACTGTCACCCTGCTATAGTTCCAGGGGTACCCAGGGTACAAATAAGCACTCACCCCAAATCTCCCCCTAACTGGCCTTCAGGCTGGGCCCCCTTAGCTCATAACAAGGTTACAGATATATAGAAACATTGGGGTAACAGTCACCCTGCTATAGTTCCAGGGGTACCCAGGGTACAAATAAGCACTTACCCCAAATCTCCCCCTAACTGGTCTTCAGGGTCATTGATCCTGACATCCCAAACTGGCCTATGAAGCGACAATTGTATCGCTGTTGGTTTCTTTTTATTCCTAATCTTTCTATTTGGGCCTCTTCCATTCTGTCATTCGAACAACTGCCTGGTTGCTAGGGTAAAGAGAATCCTAGCAACCAGACTGCTGCTAAAGTTCCAAACGAGAGCTTGGGAACAGATAAACAATAAAGTTTTCTGAACGCTTAGTAAACTCTTTGAACTGTAGTGTTACAGAGTCTGCTTTTAGAAATATTTTTTTAGGAGATTTCATGTTTTGTTACCGAGTTTCCTCATCAGAATATTTCCAAACAGACCAGACGAAGAGCACGAGTATTTTATCTGTAATTATACGGTGGAGAATGGAATAGCAGAACACCAGACACAGACTATAATAGCTAAATACAGTCCTAGCCTGAGCACAGTGTTTATGACTCAACATCATATATTTTGTTAATAGAGACAGTTACCTTGAAACACTCACCTGACTTCTGTAATCACTTCCCCTTGTTTCATCCCCGCACTGTTTACATCATAGAGGAAACCAACTAGATTTTTTTCTTATTCTGTTTTTTTAGTTGAAGCAGTTGTTGGTCTCCCCCCAAAAACTGTGTACAGGTTTGGGACCTTATATCCAGAATGCTCGGGACCTGCTGTTTTCCAGATAAGGGATCTTTCTGTAATTTGGATTATTCCTTTAAAGGTGGTGGTTCACCTTTAAGTTTAATTTTAATATGTCATAGGATGGTCAATTTTAAGAAACCTTTCAATTGGTCTTCATTATTTTTCATAACTTTGAAATGATTCTTCTGACCAATTCTGTTTTTCAAATGGGGTTCACTGGCCCCATCGAAAAACAAATGCTCTGTAAGGCAAAGCATTTTATTGTAATCGCTAACTTTTATTACTCATCTTTCTATTCAGTTCCTCTCCTATTCATATTCTAGTCTCTTATTCAAATCAGTGCATGGTTGCTAGGGTAATTTAAACCCTAGCAACCAGACGGCTGAATTTGCAAACTTGGGAGCTGCTGAATAAAAAGATAAATAACTCAAAAGCCACAAATAATAAAAAAATTAAAATCCGATTACAAATTATCTCAGAATATCACCCTTTGCCTCACACTAACAGTTAATTTAAAAATTGGATTATTTGGATAAAATGGAGTCTATGGGAGACGGCCTTTCCATAATTCGGGGCTTTCTGAATAACAGGTTTCCGGAGAACGAATCCCATACCTGTATAATGACATCCTAAGCAAGTTTCTAATATCTATTAATTTTTATTTGTGAATGCAGTTGCCACAGGCAGTTCTCTCTCTCTCTCTCTCTGCACTATTGGTTCTGACAAGTTAGCAGCTCTGCTGGAGGATTCTCTCTCTCTTTCTCTCTCTCTCTCTCTCTCTCTCTCTCTCTCTCTCTCTCTCTCTCTCTCTCTCTGCACTATTGGTTCTGACAAGTTAGCAGCTCTGCTGGAGGATAGGCAGTACTCTCTCTCTCTCTCTCTCTCTTTCTCTCTCTCTCTCTCCCTCTCTCTCTCTCTCTCTCTCTTCTCTCCTTCTTTCTCTCTTTCCCTCTTTCCCCCTCTCTCTCTCTCTCTCTCTCTCTCTCTCCCTCTCTCTCTCTCTCTCCTCTCTCTCTCTCTCTCTCTGCACTATTGTTTCTGACAAGTTAGCAGCTCTAGAGGATAGCGGCATCTGCTGCATTGTTTCAAGAATCAGACCAGCAGTGCAGAGAATATAAGCAGCCAAAGTTTAAGAGACACTGCTGCTTAGACTTATATTTTTGGGAGTTGACATCCCCTTTTATTCTGCCTCCTTCACCAGTACAGGTATGGGACCTGTTATCCAAAATGCTCATGACCTGGGGTTTTCCGGATAACTGATCTTTCCGTAAATTGGATCTTCATACCTTAAGTCTACTAGAAAATCATGTAAACTTTAAATAAACCCAATAGGCTGGTTTTGCCTCCAATAAGGATTGATTATATCTTAGTTGGGATTTTTTTTTTTTTTTTGCAAATTTGGGTTAATTAGATAAAATGGAATCTATCTGAGATGGTCATCCCATAATTTGATGATTTCTGGATAACAGATTTCCAGATGACAGATCCCAAACCTGTACCATCAATTTCGAAAATCATCTTCTTTTACTGTGAAAATGGGACACCAGCCCTGTTGGCCTGTAAAGAATACATGTATGGAACCTGTTATCCAGAATGCTCAGGACCTGGGGTTTTACCGGATAACAGATCTTTCCGTAATTTGGATCTTCATACTTTAAGTCTACTAGGAAATTAACTGCTCAATGGTTTTAGCCATTGCTCTACTGCAAGAGTCTGTATATTCTCCCCATATCTCCATGGTTTCTTCCCACAATCCAAATTCAAACAGGCAGGGTAATTGGCTTCGGATATAGCTGATCCTAGTATGTACTGGGGCATGGACTGATGGGAATGATATTTAATTTCTGTGCTGAGGAATATGTTTATCCTCTATGAATTAAGAAATAAAAATAGTGTATGAGAGCCAGAAGAGGGTTCAGTGTAGGGATGCACCAAATCCACTATTTTGGATTCAGCCGAACCCCCGAATCCTTCACGAAAGATTCGGCCGAACCGAATCCAAATCCTAATTTGCATATGCAAATTAGGGATGGGAAGGGGAACATTTTTTAACTTCCTTGTTTTGTGACAAAAAGTCATGCAATTTCCCTCCTTGCACCTAATTTGCATATGCAAATTAGGATTTGGTTCGGCCTGGCAGAAGATCCTTGTCGAATCCTGGATTCGGTGCAACTCTAGTTCAGTGTTCATTAAAGTACAGACAGGGATCCCCTAATCTTTCTCATTGCTGTGTCACCGTATATTCTAATTAGGAATGCATTAAATCCAGGTTCGGCATTCGGCCTTTTTCAGCAGGATTTGGATTCGGCTGAGTCCTTAGGCCGGGCCGGATCTGGGCCTTAATTTGCATATGTCACAAAACAAGGAAGTAGAAAATTAATATGCAAATTAAGATTCGGTTCACTATTCTGCAGAGTCTTTCATATCCCTAATTCTAATTAAGGTATGTAACTAGAGCATTTCATGGCTACTTCCTATGGGACTTACCGGGCACGAGGGCGGGGGGTCGGGGGAGACTGTTGGCACTGCACTCCGAAATTTTACATCATGAATCCGTTTCCTATTAACCAGTAAGCGACCCATTCCCCTGACAGTGTCTCGAGATCAGTCGCTTCCTCTCTCTCTGTCGCTCTTATATTGGGGACACACACATCCTGCTGTCGCTCTTATATTGGGTTTTGGGGACACGCACATTATGCTGTCGCTCTTATATTGGGCTATTGGGGACACACACATCCTGCTGTCGCTCTTATATTGGGTTTTGGGGACACACTCATCCTGCTGTCGCTCTTATATTGGGTTTTGGGGACACACACATCCTGTTGTCTCTCTTTTATATTGGGTTTTGGGGACACACACATTATGCTGTCGCTCTTATATTGGGGACACACACATCCTGTTGTCTCTCTTTTATATTGGGTTATTGGGGACACACACATCCTGCTGTCGCTCCTATATTGGGTTATTGGGGACACACACATCCTGCTGTCGCTCCTATATTGGGTTATTGGGGACACACACATCCTGTTGTCTCTCTTTTATATTGGGTTATTGGGGACACACACATTATGCTGTCGCTCTTATATTGGGTTATTGGGGACACACACATCCTGTTGTCTCTCTTTTATATTGGGTTATTGGGGACACACACATCCTGCTGTCGCTCCTATATTGGGTTATTGGGGACACACACATCCTGCTGTCGCTCCTATATTGGGTTATTGGGGACACACACATCCTGCTGTCGCTCTTATATTGGTTTATTGGGGACACACACATCCTGCTGTCGCTCTTTTATTGAGTTATTGGGGACACACACATCCTGTTGTCTCTCTTTTATATTGGGTTTTGGGGACACACACATTATGCTGTCGCTCTTCTATTGGGTTATTGGGGACACACACATCCTGCTGTCGCTCTTTTATTGAGTTATTGGGGACACACACATCCTGCTGTCGCTCTTATATTGGGCTATTGGGGACACACACATCCTGCTGTCGCTCTTATATTGGGTTATTGGGGACACACTCATCCTGCTGTCGCTCTTATATTGGGTTATTGGGGACACACACATCCTGCTGTCGCTCTTATATTGGGTTATTGGGGACACACACATCCTGCTGCCGCTCTTTTATTGAGTTATTGGGGACACACACATCCTGCTGTCGCTCTTATATTGGGTTATTGGGGACACACACATCCTGCTGTCGCTCTTATATTGGGTTATTGGGGACACACACATCCTGCTGTCGCTCTTATATTGGGTTATTATGGACACACACATTCTGCTGTCGCTCTTATATTGGGTTATTGGGGACACACACATCCTGCTGTCGCTCCTATATTGGGTTATTGGGGACACACTCATCCTGCTGTCGCTCTTATATTGGGTTATTGGGGACACACACATCCTGCTGTCGCTCTTATATTGGGTTATTGGGGACACACACATTCTGGTGTCACTCTTATATTGGGTTATTGGGGACACACTCATCCTGCTGTCGCTCTTCACAATTGTCTCATTGTTTGTGTGAATGTTGGTTTGGGGTTACGGCATATCACAGAGGGAAATTTCCAGAAGGTGCTGCGTATAATCCGGTAGATACAAAGTGATGGGTTACTTATTCTATTAACTGCAGAACTAGTCCTCCTGGGGTGCTGTTACATGGGGCAGTGGCTCAAGTAGGTTAACTTAGGGTAAGGTCACACCTGGTGATTTGGGGAGATTTAGTCACCCGCCGACTAATCGCCTCTTCTTTGGGGTGACTAATATCCCAAACTGCTTCCGCCTGTCTTCCGCCTGCTAGAATGAAAAAATGCCTGCGGCATGGCACTTGCGGCACTTAGTTATTCTCACGAGGAAACTTCAGGCGACTTCGGAAAACGAAGTGCCGCGAGTGCCATGCTGCAGGCGTTTTTCATTCTAGAATTCGAGATTCACCCTTTGTCACATTACAGGATGCTTGTGCTTCCTGTTGGGGGTTGAAGGTCTCCGTAGAGGTGGCAAATCATTTCCTTTGTGCACTTTTTTGTGTTGCCGTCCTGGTCTAGTGTTTAACTCGTTAATACAACACCCCTGCAATCTTTTTTTTTTTTTTAATTATTATTGCAAACAGAGGGAGAATTTTAAAAAATGTTGTGCATTTAGGTCACATTTGCCTCTGTAGATTTGCACAGGCGTAACCGTGTCAGCTCCGTTCCAAGATTATTCAGCATTCTCTCTCTATGCAGGAGTCTCACACAGCGGGTTTCTTCTTGTCATTACCTCTAATGTGTGCGTGGAAAGGCGAAATTCCCTTGTCCCTGACAGCGAAGCAACTGGCTGTAGCCATTATTAGTTTAAGAAACTTTGGGATTTTCTAGTTTTGTTGACAAGTGATAATGGGATACAAATATAGCCTCAGCATTTTTGACCACTCAAAAACAACGGCTATTTGCTAGGGTCAGTGACCCCGGCAACTTGATTGCAGTGGTAAAATAAAGCGTGCTTGCTTTGGTTTTTGGAACCCGTACCCGCAACCTGCAATCCGCAACCGGAACCCGCATTCTTACCCAATTGGACCCGCGATCCGCAATTACCTTATCTGCAACCCGGACCCTCGACCCGCTGACCAACAAGAATCAGTAAGTGCTGTCATTGTAAACCGGAAGTGACATCCTCAGAAGTAGGTGTGGTCAGAAAAAAAGTAGTAAAACAGGAAGTGCTGTCATTGTACACCGGAAGTGACATCCTCAGAAGTAGTTGTGATCAGAAAAAAAGTAGTAAAACAGGAAGTGCTGTCATTGTAAACCGGAAGTGACATCATCGGAAGCAGCCGTGATCCGAAAAATGGCGTAAATATCACTTTTGAGAAGACCCGCGGCGCAACCCGCAGAACTGCCGACCTGAGTCTATACCGCACCCGGAACCTCTACCCACAACTAGCAGGGTACCGCAGTTTTTGCGGGTACCCGACCCGCTGCTTGACTCCAGCTGGTGTATCTGTCACTGCCATGTTTTCTTTAGGCAGCAAGTTTTCCATATATCTCTACGGGAAATATTACAAATGATAGCGCTGTTTTCACTTCAATATGGATATAGTGAGGAAGGGGTTGACAGGACGGTTGGGTAATGGTCCACTGGAGTTAAAGGGGTTGTTCACCTTTAAATTAACTTTTATTATGGTCCCTATAGATCAGGGATGGGCACTTTGTATTCCCTATATCCCTCCGACAGACCGTCCCTAGGAAAGGTAAAGGATTGTCAGCTTTTGGCTCTCCTGAAATGTCTTTGATCTACAACTCCCTGCATCTCTTTTGGGAAAAGTTTTGGAGCTAAATTGTACAGAAGCAGGATCCTTAAAGGGGTTATTCACCTTTAAATGATCTTTTAGTATGATGTAGAGAGTTACACTCTGAGACAATTTGCAAATGTTTTTTATTATATGTGGTTTTTGAGTTATTTAGCTTTTTACTCAGCAATTTAAGCAATCTGGTTCCATATGACTCTAGCAACATGCTGCAATATGAATAGGAGAGGCCGGAATGCAAAGAAGAGTCATGAAACGTAACAATCACAATAAGGGGCATATCTATCAAGGGTCGAATTTTGAATTTGAAAAACTTTGAGATTTCTAATTCAAAAAGACCAACCGTGATTAAGTCTTAAATGATTTTTTTTTGGCCGAATAGGTCCGTTTTTGATCTAACAGGTCCGTATTCAAATTCGAATCGTACGAATCGAAGTAATAGCACATTCGATCAAATTCGAATCTGTTTTTCCCAAAAAAAAAACTTCCATTTTTCCAAAGTCCACCAATTGACTCCAAATAGATTCTAGGAGGTCCCCCATAGGCTAAGGGCCCTTACTCACGGGCGTTTGAAGCTGGAGTAGATGCGATGAATTCTTTTCAATGAGGCTGTACTCACACAGATGCATGTAAGCGACAAACGCAGGTTGGGACGCAGCATGTTGTATTTTTCCTGCGTTCAGCGCTTACATGTGTCTGTATGAGTACAGCCCCATTGAAAAGAATTCATTGCATCTACTCCTGCGGCTGAACGCATGAAACCGGAATGCAGGGGAGCGCAGCTTCCAACGTCTGTAAGTAAGGGTCCTTAAACAGGATTTTGTCAGGTTTTAGATTGTGAATGGTCGAATTTTTAAAGAGACAGTACATGATTAGCAATTTGGCAGGTCGAATTTTTGAGACAGTACATGATAAATATCGATATTCAAATTGTTTTTTTTTTTTCACATCGAATTTAGGATATTCCCTTGTCGAAGTACCCAAAAAATAGCTGGAAATTCACCTCGACCTTAAATAAATCTGCCCCTTAATGTGTAGCCTTGCAGAGCATTTTTTTTTTTTTTGATGGGGTCAGGGACCCTCTTTTGAAAGCTGGAAAGAGTCAGAAGAAGAAGGCAAATAATTCAGAAACTATAACAAAGAAAAAATGAAGACCAGTTGAAAAGTTGCTCAGAATTAGCCATTCTATAATATACTAAAAGTTAACTTAAAGGTGAACCATCCCTTTAAGATGGTTTCCTCTCAATATATATGTAGATATATATAGATATATATTTATATAGATATATATATAGAGATAGATATAGATCTATATATATATATATATTAGGGATGCACCGAATCCACTTTTTTGGATTCGGCCGAATCCCTGAATCCTTCACGAAAGATTCGGCCGAATACCGAACCGAATCCGAACCCTAATTTGCATATGCAAATTAGGGGTGGGAAGGGGAAAACATTTTTTACTTCCTTGTTTTCGGACAAAAAGTCACGTAATTTCCCTCCCGCCCCTAATTTGCATATGCAAATTAGGATTCGGTTCGGCCAAGCAGAAGGATTCGGCCGAATCCGAATCCTGCTGAAAAAGGCCGAATCCCGAACCGAATCCTGGATTCGGTGCATCCCTAATATATATATATATATATATATATATATATATATATATATATATATATATATATATATATATATATATATATATATATATATATAATTTATTGCATGCTATGTGCCTTGGGTGGGTGTCAGATAACTCCCAAGTGGTTGAAGTCTGACCTCTCGTCAAAAAAAAAAAAAAAAAAAAAAAACCACATGATGAGGTTTTTATTTTTGGTTAAATTTGAATTAGTCGGGAGCTTCTTGCTGGTTCACCCTTATGTCCATGTGTTGGGCACAGTGCGAGCTGAGAAATCGACTGCAATGTGTGTGACAGCTGAGTGGGTTACTGTTCATGGAGCAGCTACTGCTGGAATCCTGGGAGACCAAAAAGCCCAAAGTGCATCCAATCGCCACTAATTATATATTTATCTAGTAGACATGGAATCTGCACTTATTCAGAGGCTCTAATTTACTTCCCTCCTAGACAATGAGCTTTTAAGAGGGTCTAGACAATAAAAATGCAAAAAATGTGTTGTTAATTGGCAGTATTTATTCTTTAAATAAAGCTTTTTTTTATTTATTTTTTTACAGTAGCCTATGAGTAGCACATATATAAGCCCCCCACTTAATCCCACATTACTTGTCGGCCTCTGGCAGCTCTTTTTCTCTCTGCTGCACCTAAAGAGCTTGGTGTTGTTGCTGCAAAAATCTGCTTGGCCGCAGCACAACTTTGCCTTGGTGCAGGAAACCATAGCCAGCAATCAGAAATTTGCTTTCATTATTCTGTCTGCAAAACAAGGATCTAAGCTTGATGCTGATTGGTCAGTGTTACTGCACTCTGTACAGATACATGTAGTGATAGCAAGCTCCCTGCCTTGATCACTACTTTCACAGAATCATCGGTCAACCTATGTTTACCCTAAGTGCAAATGATTCTGTGCCGGAAGCGATCAAGTCAGGTAAGTTGTAAGCAGGGCATGAAGATGTGGCTCTGCTCCTATTAATAAACCCCTGTATTATCTGTAATGAATGTTGGTGTTGAAAGAATCTGGAATGTGCTATTAATGGGCACACAGAGAGTCTTTATGTGACCTTCATGGTTATTTAAAGGAACATTCCCCCTTTTAAAGGATATATATGATGTAGTTTTTATTTCTAAATTATACACTACAAATAATTCACTCTACAATATAAAATGTCATTCCTGAACCAGCAAGTGTATTGGTTTTAGTTGTAATATTGGTGTGTAGGTGCAGCTCAGGTCATTTGACTGCTCATGTGCTTTCAGAAAGAGCCAGCACTTTAGGATGGAACTGCTTTCAGGCAGGCTGTTGTTTCTCCTACTCAATCTAACTGAATGTGTCTCAGTGAGACCTGGATTTTACTATTGAGTGCTGTTCTTAGATCTACCTGGCAGCTGTTATCTTGTGTTATGGAGCTGTTATCTGGTTACATTCCCATTGTTCTGTTGTTAGGCTGCTGGGGGGAAAGGGAGGGGGTGATATCACTCTAACTTGCAGTAAAGAGTGACTGAAATTTATCAGAGCACAAGTCACATGACTGGGGGCATCTAGGAAACTAACAGCATGTCTAGCCCCATGTCAAAAATATAAAAAAATCTGTTTGCTCTTTTGTGAAATGGATTTCAGAGCAGAATTCTATTAACTGATGCCTTTTGAATGTTTTCCCATGACAGTATCCCTTTAAAGAAGGACTTTAGTTTTTTTATTGGTCCTCTGGACCCCCCTCCCTTAGTTTTCGGTGCCCTGACTTTGACATCCCCGTTATTTGAACGTGACCCGCACAAAACCACCATGGCAATGAAATTGGAATCCTTTCATGTTTGCCTTCCTGCATGTTTTATCAGAAGTCGTTGTGTTCCATTTTCATTTCAATCCCGTGCGTCTGATTCGGTGCCAAAATAACCCAGTGCATCTCCAAAGTCAGCAGGGGCTGCGCAATTTCGTGGCAGGGAGGTGGGTATGCCTTTAAATGAGCACGCTGATTAGCAGTGGGTCTATGCTGCCCTTTAATTTTTTTTTTTAATTGGGTTATGAGCTCCTGTTAACCCCTTCATGTGGGAATGAGGAAGGCTAGAACCAACTTGTATCTGATAATTATAAGGTTCATTCTTGAACCCTTTAACATCATGCGCAGGATAAACATACATGCTGTTGTTTCATTACCATTAAATATGTTGCTTTTTCCGTAGGTTAGCCATGCTGGCCTCGTAGCAGAGCCTCACCCCAAAAGGATCTTAGGCGGGGGGAGGCCCGGCCCAGACTAGACCATGGAAGAAAGTGGAAATGACAAGGCCAACCTGTCTCATGCTTTATTTGACCGCTTTGTCCAGGCCACCACGTGCAAGGGTACCTTAAAGAGCTTCCAGGAGCTGTGTGATTATTTGGATTTGAAGCCCAAAGACTACCGAACCTTCTACCATAAACTCAAGTCCAAGCTCAACTACTGGAAGGCCAAAGCGCTATGGTCCAAACTGGACAAGAGAGGATCTCACAAGGATTACAAGAAGGGCAAAGCATGCACCAACACCAAGGTGGGTTTATTTTGTGATCAAACTACAGTATCCCCCCCCCCCCCAATATACTAGGGATGCACCGAATCCACGATTTAATTCGGGATTCGGCCAGGATTTGGCCTTTTTCAGCAGGTTTCGGATTCGGCCGAATCCTTCTGCCAGGCCGAACCGAATCCAAATCCTAATTTGCATATGCAAATTATGAGTGGGAGTAGGGTTGCCACCGGCTGGTATTTTACCGGCCTAGCCAGTAAGACACCTGTCAATGCCGGGGCTGGTATTACAAATTTACCAGCAATCTAGTTGCCGGTAATTTGTAAAAAGCCCTTGGCCCTCTCCCAATTCGCTCAGTACTTAACTTTTTTTTCCAGGTTTCTGTCCATCACTTGTGTTGCTCCGCCCCCTTTGAGGCACTTTGTGTGACTCCACCCCCTTTTACAGCCCACCACGCCCCTTTTTGTACCCCCCAACACCGGCCAGTAAATTTTTTTTTTTTTTAAGAAAAGATGGCAACCCTAGGTGGGAGGGAAATTGCGTGACTTTTTGTCACAATACAAGGAAGAAATTTTTTTTCCCCCTTTCCACCCCTAATTTGCATATGCATATTCGAATTCAGTTCGGTATTCGGCCGAATCTTTTTAGAAGGATTCAGGGGTTCGGACGAATCCAAAATAGTGGGCTTGGTGCATCCTTAATATATACGGTGATCAATGGAGAGTAATGAGCAGTGTTTGCTCCAGGTATGTATTTTGATTGACGGTTAAAGGGGACATTACAGTTTTGGCTAACTATATTAGAAATATTTTTTGTTATGCACTAACTATCTATTTGCCAAGTTTTTATGGTTACCCTGAACTGTTCCTTTAAGTGCATTTAAATTTAAAGTTGGTTTTGGGTAGTGTGGGGGGTGCCTGATCAACTAAATACTAAAGGAAACACAAACTGCTAGAGTTTTGTCACTGTGTGAAGCTGCCATAGACTCAAGGGGCAATTACATGACCGATCAGAGCCCGGACAACTAAAAAAAAATTCTGACTGGATTTAATTTGAAGAATATGTTAAGCTTTATTGCATTCCGATTAGCTGCCCTCGCTCTCTGTGGATTTATTGTGGGAAAGAAACTTCTTGTAACTCTAGCAGCCAGGCACAACTGTATCTGATTGGGCAGGGATTATATACACATGTAAACATATATCTTATACACAAAACTTTTTAAAATTCTCAGCTCCGACCTTAATGCTTCACTGCCTAGTCTGTGGTTTCCTGCAGAGGCCCTTAAATATCTTATTACCAGACATTGGGTGGGAATTAAAAATGACGTGGGACACAAACTTTCAATACATTTTCAGTTTTATCCCGAAGGGTGGTGGCACATAGAGAGATTAGTCGCCAAACGATAAATCTTTGGTTCTGCGGACGACTAATCTCCCCAAAAATTCCTTCCTGGTGGCCAGCGCCGGATTTCTCTTCTGGGCGCCCCTAGGCCGCGCGGTCCGACCAGGCGGCCACGTGGTCCTAGCGCCCGCCTTCCCAGCGCGCCGGCGAAAAAACGCCGGCGCAGCTGGTGCAGTTGAACGGCAGCTGGGCGGCATGCCGCCCCTATTTCTTTGCCGCCCTAGGCCCGGGCCTATGCGGCCTTGCCGCAAATCCGGGCCTGCTGGTGGCAAGTGAATCAGCAGCGGGATGGCATACGTATTGCTTCAGTTTTCCGAAGCGACGCATATGCAATTCTGCCGGTGATTCGCATTCTTGCCGGCGGGAAGGAATTTCGGAGAGATTAGCCGCACACAGTAGCGAAGATTTATCGATGTAGGGTGTATGTCATATACCGTCAAATCCACTCGTTAGGCAAGGTCACTAAATAATTGGATTTGGGACTGATTTGGCCACAGACATTCTGGGCTAAATAATTGGTTCTAGTCCAACATTTTAAGCATCAACTTACTCAAACTCTCTTTATCCAACTGGATTTTCAAACCTGCCTGATTTATAAGTGCCTGATTTTTGGCCAAATATCAGTCGGGCTTGTCGAGGGGGCCCATACATGGGCAGATAAGCTGCTGATTTTGTTCCGAAGTGGCTTAATCAGCAGTCTGTATGGCCACCATAAAGGTGGCAATACACGATAAGATCTGTACCCGATATGCCAACTAACGGCAGGGCAATATCGGGTTAATCTGAACGTTCGAATAACAACAAATAGAATGGGTGCCCATGGGTCGTAGGACCACATCAACTAGCCGATTCGGTCCTCGTTTGCAGGAAAAATCAGACCTGCCATATTGATATTAGGACGATATTTGGCCAAATATTGATCAGGGGGACCCGTCAGAAGCCCCCACACACGTGCAGATAAGCTGCCGAATTGGTATAAAGGACTAATATATATCCTCACATTAATATACATGTGTATGGCCACCATTAGGCTAATGGTACATAGATTGTATGCTTGATAAAGGGGTCTGACCCCGAAACGTTGCTTTTTCTGTGAATAAACGCAAGGGCTCGTCCCTGCTTGTACCTGCCCTTTGAGTGCCAGTGATTTCTTACCAATTGGAATTAGGAGGGTGCCGATCCCCCGTCACCGTGCACCGGGCAATCAACACGAAGGCCAGGGAGTGCGAGAAGAGTTGTTCTTTTGAACATAGATTGTATGCTCCACTGGTAGGGAAGCATCTGAATGTGGCAGTGCAAGCTCTTGTTTACTTAAAGGAAAACTAAAGCTTCACTAAAGAAGTAGCTAGAAATGTTGTGCATGATGTTTTGTGCTTCTGTACCAGCCCAAGGCAACCACAGCCCTTTAGCAGTAAAGATCTGTGTCTCCAAAGATGCCCCAGTAGCTCCCCATCTTCTTTTTTGCTGATTCACTGCACATGCTCTGTGCTGCTGTCACTTACTGAGCTTAGGGACCCACTCACAATATACAGTACACCTAGAATAGAAATGTCACAATATAAGGCTGATTAGTAATTAATACAGATCATTAGAACATGGCAGCACAGAAACCAGTGCAAATAGCATCAGAATTTAATAATCAGCAAACCTGTAGCATCAGCTTATATTACAGGGGAAGCTCATTTTCTGCTGGATAATTAGTGACGAGCCCTAAGCTTAGCTTCTCAACAGCCAATCAGAGCCCACTGAGCATGTGAGTGTCACAGACACTTTCCAAGATGGTGACCCCCTGTGACAAGTTTGAAGTCCTGGATCATTGCTGCTATTGACAAGCTGAAACTTTAGCCTCATGCAATAAGTTCACTATATAAAATATGGCATGTTTATCCACATTTATTTTTAGGTTTTAGTTCTCCTTTAAATGACGTCCTGCTGTCATTTGTGAAAGACTGATTTGGTGCAGAAAAAGCTCAATTGTGTGAAATACATGCATTACAGGCACATTTATCAGAGGTCGAATTTCGAATTCATGTGAGTTTTTTTAAAACTCCCATAAATTCGACCAATTGAGATTACAGTACTTAAGGTCGGATTTTTCAAACTTGGACGAATTGAAACAACCCGAAAATTTGAATCTAATTCGAATATAATTTGATCAAACGCGATTCTCCAAACAAAAACTCGAATGTCAGGAAGGCTGCAAACATCTCCGAAATTGATCCCTGGACCTCTCCCATTGACTTAAACAGCAATTCGGCAGGTTTTAGGTGGCGATTAGTGAAATTCGAATTTTTGAAGGGTCAGAGTATGATAAATCTCGAAAATCAAATTAGAATTTTTTTAAAACAACAAATCGATATTTACCGTACAATTGTATCTGATATCTTGCTATGTAACTATTTTTGAAAAATAAAAAAAAGAGAGAAGTTAAAACAACGAATCGAATTTGGATAACTCCCTAATCAAATTTGACATTGTTGACCATAAAAATATATTAAAAAAACTTGAATTTTCAAATCAACTCTTGATAAATCTGCCCCGAGTGCTGATTCCATGCAAGTCTCATTTTAGAATGTAAGTTTTAATGGGCAGCATTATTATTATTAACATGTATTTATATTAGGGATGCACCGAATCCAGGATTCGGCCTTTTTCAGCAGGATTCAGATTCGGTCGAATCCTTCTGCCCGGCCGAACCAAATCCGAATCCTAATTTGCATATGCAAATTAGGGGCGGGGAGGGAAATCGCGTGACTTTTTGTCACAAAACAAGGAAGTAAAAAATATTTTCCCTTTCAACCCCTAATTTGCATATGCAAATTAGGGTTCGGTATTCGGCCGAATCTTTCACAAAGGATTCGGGGGTTCGGCCAAATCCAAAATAGTGGATTCGGTGCATCCCTAATTTATATAGCGCCAATATATTGCGTAGCACTGAAGCATCCACTTAATCTCCTTGTCATATTGGGCCAGAGTTTGAGTCCTGCGCGGGTCCATTTTTTGGAGCTCGTACCTGCAATCCGCAACCCGGACCCGAAAGCCGCATTCTTACCCGCTTGGACCCGCAAGTGCTTTATCCGCAACCCAGACCCGCAACCCGCTGACCATCAAGAATCAGGAAGTGCTGCCATTGTAAACCAGAAGTGACATCATTGGAAGTAGCCGTGATCAGAAAAAAAGAGTAAAAATCGCAATTGAGATGACCCGTGGCCCGACTCTCAACCCGCAGAACCGCCGACCCGTGTCTATACCCGCACCAGGAACTTCTACCCACAACCCCCAGGGTACCTGACCCGCTGCAGGACTCTAGCCCGAGTGTAAGATCACGGCAATGGATGAATGGCAGACACATATGCAACATAACCCTAAATGTATTGTAGGAGTCAGCTGTGTGTGTTGTGCCGGCGATATATATGCAGGATTAGAAGTTACTATATCTAGTAACAGGCTTGTGGATTTGAAGGTGATATAAACGCTGCATAAATCTTTCCCATTGCACAGTCCAGCTCTTTAATATAGGCAACTTAAAGGTTCAGGTTAACTTTTAATACGTTATAAGTATTAAACCTAACGCGTTTCGCGCCTATAGGGGCACTTAATCATGTAAGTGCCCCTATAGGCACGAAACCCATTAGGTCTTCATGTCCTAATAAATTTTCTACTTTTTACATTTGTTTCTTTATTTTTGGATACCCTCACACTTTTTGGATACAAAACTTTTCAATTAGTCTTCATTATTTATTTTTTATAGCTTTTTTAATTATTTGCAGCCTTCTGACTCTTTCCAGCTTTCAAATGGGGGTCACTGACCCCCATCTAACAACAAAAGCCCTGTAAGACAGCTCTACAAATGTACTGTTATTGCTACTTTTTATTACTGCTCTTTCTATTCAGGCCTCTCCTATTCATATTCCAGTCTTTTATTCAAATCAATACATGGTTGCTAGGTTAATTTGGACCCTAGCAACCAGATGGCTGAAATAGAATACTGGAGAGCTGCTGAATAAAAAGCTAAATAACTAAAAATACAAAATGAAAACCAGTTGCAAATTCTCTCAGAATATCCCTCTCTACAGCATACTAACAGTTAATTTAAAGGTGAAAAACCCCTGTAAGAAAATAAAATTGTACTCCAATGTAGCTTAACACATCAGTATATGAATGGAATCATTTATATAGCACTAGGGATGCACTGAATCCACTATTTTGGATGCGTCCGAACCACCAAATCCTTTGCGAAAGATTCGGTTGAATACCAAACTGAGTCCTAATTTGCATATGCAAATATATGTTCTGAATTTAAATGCTTCTCTGTTTTAGTGTCACATAACGTTTTTTCTTGTATACATTTATGGTATGAGATCCGTTATCTGGAAAGCTCCAAATGACGTGATGGCCATCTCCCATACACTCCATTTTATCCAAATAATTCCGATTTTTAAAATAGATTTGCTTTTTCTGTGTAATAATAAAACAGTGGTTTGTACTTGATCCCAACTAAGATATAATTAATCCTTATTGGAAGCAAAACCAGCCTATTGGGCTTATTTAATGTTTACATGATTTTCTGGTAGACTTAAGGTATGAGGATCCAAATTACAGAAAGATCCATTATCCGGAAAACCCCAGGTCCTGAGCATTCTGGATAACAGGTTCCATACCTGTAAAAATAAAACAGTGACATGTACATGATCCAAACATAGACATAATTAATCCTTATTGGAAGCAAAACCAGCCTATTGGGTTAATGTAATGTTTAAAGGATTTTCTAGTAGACTAAAGTAATAAAGATCCAAATTACGGAAAGGTCTGTTATCCTGAAAACAGCAGGTCCCGAGCATTTTGTATAACAGGTCCCCTACCTGTATATAAATTAGATTCTGTACCATTGATGGTAATTTGTGTGGGCTGTACATAGGGATGCACCAGATCCACTATTTTGGATTCGGCTGAACCCCTGAATCCTTCATGAAAGATTTGGCTGAATACCGTTCAGGATCCTAATTTGGATTCGGTGCATCCCAGGAAGTGGGTTAACTTGGCCTTCATTGGCTTTGTTTGTATACACAGCTCAGGCTGGTGTTGGTGTGATGTGCTTCTATTTGCTGCTATATTTTTACAACTTCTGCTCAGATTATATTTGTCAGATCCTCCCCTTATATTCAGCCTATTTGTGCAGTTATTTTTTTAGATTTTGTTTGTACTGGAATCAGTTATTTGAGTGAGCTCTTATACATCTGCTAAGAAAGGCAGCCCCCCTTATATGATATATTGGATCTAACTGTCAATGAATATCTGACACCCAACTGCTGAATGATCAGTGCCGTCAATTAAATTCTGCCTTGTTTCTGAAATAATCAAGTTTATTTTCACTAATCCTCTCTCAGCATCTGTTTCTCTTCATTCTGTCTTCATGCAGCAGTTGGGTGTCAGTCATTGACAAAGTAACAAAATAACTGTCTTTTGCACAAACTCTGCATGTAGAGAGACAGGATGTCTGGTGATTTTAATAGAGTGAGCTCTAATACATCTTCTAGGTAGGGATGCACCGAATCCACTATTTTGGATTCGACCGAACCCCCGAATCCTTCATGAAGGATATGGCCGAATATCGAACCCGAATCCTAATTTGCATATGCAAATTAGGGGTGGGAAGGGAATTTTTTTTTTATTTCCTTGTTTTGTGACAAAAAGTCACACGATTTCCCGGCCGCCCCTAATTTGCATATGTAAATTAGGATTCGAATTCGGTTCGGCCAGGCAGAAGGATTCAGCCGAATCCGAATCCTACTGAAAAAGGCCGAATCCTGGATTCGGTGCATCCCTAAATTCAGTATGATGAAGCTTATATTAAAATTTAATTTTCACAATAGATCCCCGTTACATAGAAAGCAACTTGACTGATTCTCATGGGAGCAGTGACAGGTGGAGCACCTCTCCGCCCCAACTCACTGTGGATATTGTTTCAGGTGGATGCTTTGGAGCAGTGATCCCCAACCAGTAGCTCGTGAGCAACATGTTGCTCCCAGTGGCCTCAAAGCAGGTGTTTATTTTTGAATTCCAGGCTTGGATGCACATTTTGGCTGCATAAAAACCAGGTGTACTGCCAAACAGAACCTCAATGTAGGTTGAAAATCCACATAGGGGTTTCTAAATGGCCAATCAAAGCACTTATGGTGGCCATACACGGGCAGATAAAGCTGCTGATATTGGTCGTTTGGACCGCTTATCTGCCCGTGTATGGGGGCTTCCGATATCTGGCCACGATATCGATCGGGAAGGTTGGATTTTTACCCGACCGACCCGTCGGAGCCGCTTAGCGCATCGTAATTCGAGCGTTCGGCCATATGGCCGAACGCTCGAATTACCCCCGATATAGCCACACAGTTTAGTAGCATATCAGGGAAAGATCCGCTCGTTTGGCAATGTCGCCAAACGAGCGGATCTTTGAGTCTATGGCCACCATTATTTGGCGCCCCGGGAACTTTTTTCATGCTAGTGTTGCTCCCCAACTCTTTTTACTTCTGAATGTTGCTCATGGGTTCAAAAGGTTGGGGATCCCTGCTTTGGAGGAATAGTAAGCAATTTGTTTCTCTCTCTCTTTATCTACACAGTGTCTGATCATCGGGGCGGGACCCTGCGGCCTACGGACAGCGATAGAACTCTGCTTCCTGGGGGCCAAAGTAGTGGTCGTGGAGAAGAGAGACGCTTTTTCTCGAAACAATGTTTTGCACCTGTGGCCCTTCACCATCCACGACCTGCGTGGGCTGGGAGCCAAGAAATTCTACGGGAAGTTCTGTGCCGGAGCCATCGATCATATCAGTGAGTCTCATGGACACATCTTGCTCTTCCAACTCGTATGTCTCTCCTCCAAGAAAGATTGTTCGTTTCAATACACTTGTGTAGAGCTGAATCGTCCGATACACAAGTAGAAACTAGGAATCCAGGATTCGGTTTGGCATTAGGCCAGGGTTTAGCCTTTCTCAGCACGATTCGGTTTCGGCCGATTCAAATCTGAGTCCTAATTTGCATATGTAAATTAGGGATGAGGAGGGAAATCACTTGACTTTGTCACAAAACAAGGAAAGAAAAAAAATAGTTTTTCTTGTTTTCCTTTCCTGATGCTAATTTGCATGTGCAAATTTGGATTTGGTTCGGTATGTGGCCAAATCTTTCACTAAGGATTGGGGGATTCGGCCAAATCTGTATCTGACGATTCAGCAGTAACCACGGCCAATGTTCGGGTGCCTTTGAAGGCAACCAATCAAAATATTCTGCCGATATTGGTCAGCTTGTTTCCAACCATACACTTAACAAATATCGTACGGAAATTCGGTTAGTTCGGTGCATGTATGGCCACCTTAAAGGGGTAGTTCACCTTTAAAGGAAAACTATACCCCCAAAATGAATACTTGAGCAACAGATAGTTTATATAAAGTTAAGTGTGTGTGTTAAGACTGTGTGCTGTCTCAGAGATCACCTGACCAGAAATACTACAACTCTAACTGTATGGGGAAGAAGTGTGGAAGCAAAAGACAGAACTCTGTCTGTTAATTGGCTCATGTGACCTAAGAAGTATGGTTTGTTGGTATGTTTGTGTGCACTGTGAATCACACGATCCCAGGGGGCGGCCCCTATTTTTTAAAATGGCAGTTTTCTATTTATGATAATCCAATGGCACATGCTACTAAAAAAGTATATTATTATGAAAATGGTTTATTTACACGAAGCAGGATTTTTACATATGAGCTGTTCTATGCAATATCTGTTTATAGAGACATTGTTTGAAGGGTATAGTTTTCCTTTAAGTTAACTTGTATTCAGTTGTAGAATGACTAATTCCAAGTACTTTTCAATTGGTCTTCATTATTTATTTTTTTATAGTTTTTGAATCATTTGCCTTTTTCTTCTGACCCTTCCCAGCTTTTAAATGGATGGGTCACTGACCCTATCTAAAAACAAATGCTCTGTAAGGCTACACATTTATTGTTATTGCTACTTTTTATTACTCATCTTTCTATTTAGGCCTCTCCTATTCATATTCCAGTCGATTATTCAAATCAATTCATGGTTGCTAGGGTAAAGTGGACCCTAGCAACCAGATTGCTGAAATTGCAAACTGGAGAGCTGCTGAATAAAAAGCTAAATAACTCAAAAACCACAAATAATAACAAAGGAAAACCAATTGCAAATTGTCTCAGATTATCACTCTCTACATCATACTAACAGTTAATTTAAAGGTGAACAAACCCATTAAAGTTCTCTAAAGCTGAAACCAGATCTTTTTGTTTTTTTTTTTTGTTTTTTTTTTTAAACTGCTCTCAGATTTGAATATCAAATCAGGGTTTAGTTTGTCATGAAAATATCATGGATTCAGTGTGGCTATCAATTAGGGATGCACCGAATCCACTTTTTTGGATTCGGCCGAACCCCTGAATCCTTTGCGAGAGATTCAGCCGAATACTGAACCGAATCCTAATTTGCATATGCAAATTAGGGGTGGGAATGGGAAAAAATTTTTACTTCCTTGTTTTGTCACAAAAAGTCGTGCGATTTCCCTCCGCCCTTAATTTGCATATGCAAATTAGAATTAGGTAAAGCTGGGCAGAAGGATTCGGCCGAATCCTGCTAAAAAAAAAAAGGCAGAATCCCGAACCGAATCCTGGATTTGGTGCATCCCTACTCTTAATCTATTTGCACTTGTATTATGAGTCTGCCACTGGCCAATATCTAGTGACGGACTTACCAGCATCAAGGGTTTACAATCGTTGCCAGTGCACCCCAAACCTGGCCAGGATAATCCATGGTACCCTTTTGGCCTTTCTGACCCTGTGGATTTTTATTTTTTTCACCATGACAATATCTGTGCTAGGGGGATGCTCAACTCGCAACGTTGGAAGCTGTAGTTCAGCATCAGCTAAAGGTCCACATGCTTTTATATTGCGGCTTCACTGCAGGGTGTGGGAAGCAGTTTTTATTGGACACCGCACTTCCCATGGGACACAGATATTTGCAATACGTTTGAATTAGTCGAATGACGATGATTAGCTCGTTGGCATAACCTTACAAGAGGTAAAAGCCCTCCATCTGCCGCCAGCAAGGGGTTTAATAACCTGGACATGATAGACAATTACTGTCCATAATCTGATCTGCAGCATTGGGAAAAAAATTAATCCTCTTTCATTATGACAATTTCCTCTTCCCCGGCTCCACTGATTCCTTTTATCCGCTGCCTCAACTTATCTGTCTCACTAATTACTGCACAAACAACGGGTCATGAAATGACTGTCATGCTCAGTGATCAGGTAGGCAAATGATGTTCAACCCTGCTGTTATCCAGAATGTGGAAATCATTGATATATTTAAATGTTCTCTTAAAAAAACTAAACGTCAACAGTTTCCTGCTGTTGTTTACTGTGGGCTGCTTTAAAAGGCTATGAATAATCCTTGGGGGGGGGGGCTGTTCCTGCTGAATTGTGCTTAGTACAGGGAATACCTATGCTGTCATCATTTTATGGGATCTCTCTGTACAGACTATGAGCAAACTTAGGGACTGTTCCTGCTGAATTGTGCTTAGTACAGGGGAATACCTATGCTGCCATAGTTTTATGGTCTCTCTCTGTACAGACTATGAACAAACTTAGGGGACTGTTCCTGCTGAATTGTGCTTAGTACAGGGAATACCTATGCTGTCATAGTTTTATGGGATCTCTCTGTGCAGACTATGAGCAAACTTAGGGACTGTTCCTGCTGAATTGTGCTTAGTACAGGGGAATACCTATGCTGCCATAGTTTTATGGGATCTCTCTGTACAGACTATGAGCAAACTTAGGGACTGTTCCTGCTGAATTGTGCTTAGTACAGGGAATACCTATGCTGCCATAGTTTTATGGGATCTCTCTGTACAGACTATGAGCAAACTTAGGGGACTGTTCCTGCTGAATTGTGCTTAGTACAGGGGAATACCTATGCTGTCATAGTTTTATGGGATCTCTCTGTACAGACTATGAGCAAACTTAGGGGACTGTTCCTGCTGAATTGTGCTTAGTACAGGGGAATACCTATGCTGCCATAGTTTTATGGGATCTCTCTGTACAGACTATGAGCAAACTTAGAGGCTGTTCCTGCTGAATCATGCTTCGTACAGGGAATACCTATGCTGCCATAGTTTTATGGGATCTCTCTGTACAGACTATGAGCAAACTTAGAGGCTGTTCCTGCTGAATCATGCTTCGTACAGGGAATACCTATGCTGCCATAGTTTTATGGGATCTCTCTGTACAGACTATGAGCAAACTTAGGGACTGTTCCTGCTGAATTGTGCTTAGTACAGGGGAATACCTATGCTGCCATAGTTTTATGGGATCTCTGTACAGACTATGAGCAAACTTAGGGGGCTGTTCCTGCTGAATTGTGCTTAGTACAGGGAATACCTATGCTGCCATAGTTTTATGGGATCTCTCTGTACAGACTATGAGCCAACCTCAACCTCGAAGGCTGTTCCTGCTGATGTTTTAACCAGTTTATTTCTGTCTGTCTGTACCCCAGGTATCCGGCAGCTGCAGCTTATTTTGCTAAAAGTCTGTCTGATTCTCGGGATTGAGATTCACGTTAATGTCGAGTTCCAAGGTTTGATCGAGCCTCCGGAAGACCAGGAGAATGAGCGTGAGTACTGTAGAACGGTTTGGTACCTTTTCCATTAGTACCTTAGTTCCATGTCCTTTTTATTTAGCCTTATGCTGAAGTGCAGAATTTGCATCCCTCGTTTTCCTTTATATAATGTTGTACAGACAATCTTTATACGTACGCAAGTTCCTGCTCCAGTGGAACGTAGTCTAATTTCCCTAATATAGGTATGTGTGGGTTCAACAGCGTATGCCTTAAAGGAGAAGTAAAGCTTAATTAAAGAAGTAGCTAGAAATGTTGTACATAGCCTTTTAGCAGTGAAGATCTCTGTCTCCAAAGATGCCCCAGTAGCTCCCCATCTTCTTTTCTGCTGATTCACTGCACATGCTCTGTGCTGCTGTCACTTACTGAGCTTAGGGACCCACTCACAATATACAGTACACATAGAATAGAAATGTCACAATATAAGGCTGATTAGTAATTAATACACATAATTACTACATGGCAGCACAGAAATCAGTGCAATTAGCATCAGAATTTAATAATCAGCAAACCTGTAGCGTCAGCTTATATTACAGGGGAAGCTCATTTTCTGCTGGATAATTAGTGACGAGCCCTAAGCTTAGCTTCTCAACAGCCAATCAGAGCCCACTGAGCATGTGAGTGTCACAGACACTTTCCAAGATGGTGACCCCCTGTGACAAGTTTGAAGTCCTGGATCATTGCTGCTATTGACAAGCTGAAACTTTAGCCTCGTGCAATAAGTTCATTATATAAAATATGCCATTTTCGTTGGTTAAAAAAAAAAAAAAAAAAAAAAAAAAATTATATGTATTTAGAGGGATCTCTTATTGTGTCCTAATACAGTAGTACACACCTGGCCACTTACTCTCAGGAGGAGACTCTACAGATCATGCTCCAAGACTTGAGGCTTTGACAGCAACTAATGTACCAAACTGTAACAGTGCAGTAATAATGGCGACCTTACTAGAGCTTGAATTTGTGTCTTTTTATACAACTGCCCATTAATGTACTAGTTAGTAAACAGCATATACTCCCTTAGGAAACAGAAGCTGCTAAGTTGCATACATAGTAACTCCCATGGGTGGCCCTTTCAGAGCCAAAGTTATTTCAGGATCTCGTTAGATGATTAACAGGAAGTAATCTATTACATGCAAGCAGTGAATTTGATATAAAAACTGCAGGTTAGCCACTAACACAAACTTTTTACACTCCCCTTTTATTGTAGCGGCCAGGCTCTTTATTTTTTAATAGGAATCGACCGAATCCACAATTTTGGATTTGTCCTAACCACCCGAATCCTTTGCGAAAGATTCGGCCGAATACCAAACCAAATCCTTATTTGCAAATGCAAATTAGGGGTGGGAAGGGGGAAAACATTTTTTACTTCCTTGTTTTGTGACAAAAAGTCTACCTACCCGCCCCTAATTTGCATATGCAAATCAGAATTTGGATACGTTTCGGCCAGGTAGAAGGATACGGGCAAATTAGAATCCTGCTGAAAAAGGCTGAATACCGAACCAAATCCAAATTTACATATGCAAATTAGGGGTTTGAAGGGGAAAAACATTTTTTACTTCCATGTTTTGTGACATAAAGTCACGTGATTTTCCTCCCCGTCCCTAAGTTGCATATGTAAATTAGGATTTGGATTTGTTTTGGCCGGGCAGAAGGATTCAGCCGAATCCAAATCCTACTGAAAAAGGCCGAATCCTGGCCGAATACCGAACCAAATCATAATTTGCATATACAAATAAAGGATGGGAAGGGGAAAAACATTTTTTACTTCCTTGTTTTGTGACAAAAAGTCACGTGATTACCCTCCCCTAATTTGATGCAAATTAGGATTTGGATTTGGTTCTGCCGAGCAGAAGGATTCGGACGAATCCAGCTGAAAAAGGCCAAATCACGTGACTTTGTCACAAAACAAGAAAGTAAAAAAAAGTCACGTGATTTCCCTCCCGGCCCTAATTTGCATATGCAAATTAGGATTTGGACCAGTTCGTCCAGGCAGATGGATTTTGCCAAATCAGAATCCTGCCGAAAAGGGCCGAATACCGAATTGAATCCTAATTTGCAAATGCAAATTAGGAGTGGGAAGGGAAAAAAAAATTTTTACTTTCTTGTTCTGTGACAAATCCTGTCCGAATACCGATCCGAATCCTAATTTGCATATGCTGAATACCGATCTGAATCCTAATTTGCATATGCAAATTAGGGATGTGAAGGGGAAAACATTTTTTACTTGTTTTGTGACAGTCATGTGATTTCCCTCCCGCCCCTAATTTGCATATGCAAATTAGGATTTGGATCAGTTCGGCCGGGCAGAAGGACCAAATCGGAATCCTGCTGAAAAAGACCGAATCCTGGATTCAGTGCATCCATATTTTTTACTTGCTGCCCCATAGCCCCAGTGCATTTTGGGCGAATGTCTCTCCTCTTTGTCTTTAAGTGAGCTTCATTACATGGATAGATATTTGTTGCTTAAGGTGGTATTGGCAGAAAATGGTGGCCAATCCCATGCCTGGAGCTGTGCAGTTACACAACTCCCCCCGTACTCTCTTGATTTAGAGTGTGATAATCCCACAAATTCTGCAAATTAAGATCTGAGTAATGTTGTTTGCCCACTGTCCCTGACTGGGTGTGCCACCTATACTACTGTCTAGTAAGGATTTTATAGGGTAATGTTTAGCCATTAAAGTGAACAATTCCCAATTGTCACTCTTAGGGTTTTTTTTGTCAAATTTTAGAGTTTGAATGAACTCACAACTCGAATGGTTTCTTATTTAAAGGAGAAGGAAAGGTAAAAACTAAGTAAACCTTATCAGAAAGGTCCATGTAAATATACCAGTAAAACCCCAAAGTAGTGCTGGTCTGAGTCTCCTGTCAAAAGAAACACAGCATTTCTTACCTTCTATTTTGTACTCATGGGCTTCTGTATCAGACTTCCTGCCTTCAGCTGAAACCTTATTGCCCTGGGCAAGAGCATGCTCAGTTTGCTCCTCTTCCCCCGCCCGATCCCTTCTCTACTGTAATCTGAGCCCAGAGCAGGTAGAGACTCAGGCAGGAAGTGATGTCACACCACATTAATACTGCAGCTCCTATCCTAAACAAACAGAGAGTTTCTAGAGCTTTTTACTCAGGTATGGTAAAACATTCTACAGAATAAATATAGCATTCTAGCTTGCACTATTGCAGCTAATCTATTGGCAATAAAATGCCTCCGTAGCTTTCCTTCTCCTTAAGTGTTAATCGAGTTATTGGTGAAAAAAAAACTCAAATTAATTAAGTTTTCTGGCAAAACCCTTTAGAAAAAACCACGACAACATGAAGACTATTAACATCTTCAAGTTCAAGGGACCTCTGCCATTGACTCCTATTTGACCTTATTTAGCTGGTGTATTTTCCGATTTGAGTTTTTTCCAGGGCCAAGGTGGTTTTTTTTTTTGGTCAAAATTTTTTTAAGATTTATTATACCATGTATAATACATCTTAAAAAAATTTTGACCAAAAAAAAAAAACACCTTGAAAATTCAAATGTTTGTGGAAAACACAACTCGACCTTTAATAAATAAGCCCTTAATATTACAGGCAATTGCTGTTTATAGGGGGTGTTTTTGCACAATTTTTTGGGATGCTTGAAAACATGGAGCTTAAAGTTCCTCCAGCTCCATGTGTTATTACCCCTAAGGACCTGCTATTCCATGAGCTCTTTTTACTTTCCAGGTGCTGGTTGGAGAGCAAAGTTTCACCCGAAAGGACTCTGTGTGTCTGATTATGAGTTTGATGTCATTATTGGTGCAGATGGAAGACGAAACACGCTGGCAGGTAAGTAATGTATGTCCCCATAGAGAACAGCTGTCAGCTGTATGTGACAGTTTAGATAGTATTTATGCACCCTGTGTACATATGCTAATTGAATAAGCCCATGTCAAAAAGAGTGGAATATTATATTTATAGGGATTTGGTTCAGGATTCATCCAAGATTCGCCCTTTTCCAGCAGCATTCAAATTCGTCCAAATCTGAGTGCCTGACCAAACCAAAAACAAATCCAAAATACCACTTGACTTTTTCTCACACAGACAAGGAAATCAAAGGTCCACGATTTCCCCTAATTTATATATTCAAATCAGGGTTTATATTCGGTTCAGAATTCATCCGAATCTTTCGCAAAGAATTCGGGATTCGCCCGAATATTTATTAAATATATATAGTGAATAAAGTACCCCCCCTTGTAAAATATAAGGATATTATAAGTTACCGAGGAGTTTCATGACCATATAACACGGGGCTGAAGGCCGAGAATTTTTAAACAGGTCATGGGACTCCAAAGGGAACTTCTAATATCCAAATATTTTGCAACAGGGGGTACTTTATTTATTATAAAACACAAGTTTTAGTGAGTCATGTGACAGAAATGATTTCAGAACTCACCGTTTATAACTGATGACATCAGAACTCACCGTTTATAAGGATATAATTTACAAGATATTCATGGCTTTTGTGTATTATATAGTGAATAAAGTACCCCCTTTTGTAAAATAGAAGGATATTATAAGTTACCGAGGACTTTCATGACGGCCTCGTGTTTTTATACAGGTCATGGAACTCCGAGTTAACTTCTAATATCCTCATATTTTGCAACTGGGGGTACTTTATTTATTATAATACACACGTTTCAGTGAATCATGTGACAGAAATGACATCAGAACTCACCGTTTATAACTGATGACATCAGAACTCACCGTTTATAAGGATATAATTTACAAGATATTCATGGCTTTTGTGTATTATATATATTGAATAAAGTACTCCCTATTGTAAATTATAAGGATATTATAAGTTACCGTGGAGTTTCATGACCATATAAAAATGTGAGGCCGAGTGCTTTTATGCAGGTCATGGACACTTCTAATATACTCATATTTTCCAACAAGGTGTACATTATTTATTAAAATACACAGGTTTTAGTGAGTCATGTGACACAAATGACATCACTACTCACCGTTTATAACGGATGACGTCACTAGTCACCGTTTATAAGGATAGAATTTACAAGATAGTCATGGCTTTTGTGTGTGTATGTATATATATATATATATATATATATATATATATATATATATATATATATATATAATACACAAAAGCCATGAATATCTTGTAAATTATATCCTTATAAACGGTGAGTTCTGATGTCATCAGTTATAAACGGTGAGTTCTGATGTCATTTCTGTCACATGATTCACTGAAACGTGTGTATTATAATAAATAAAGTACCCCCAGTTGCAAAATATGAGGATATTAGAAGTTAACTCGGAGTTCCATGACCTGTATAAAAACACGAGGCCGTCATGAAAGTCCTCGGTAACTTATAATATCCTTCTATTTTACAAAAGGGGGTACTTTATTCACTATATAATGATCCAGGGAGTATCGGCACTCAAATGCAGAAAATACTGTATATCACGGGTTGCACAATTAGAACGTGTATATAAAAAATCTTCAAACCTTAAATAAAAAAAAATAAATAAAAAAATCCCTTAAAAATCTTGGTCTTTTATTTTTAACACATTGTATCACAGTCCAACGTTTTGGTCCTCATTAAGACCTTTCTCAAGATTGTGCCGGTTTGAAGATTTTTATATATATTTGACCACTAACTGGCGACATTTGACTGAGGTCTAATAGAATGAAAATCAAATGTTTTTTTTTTTTTTCAAATTGAAATGATTGAATTTTCTACTTTGTTCAGGTTTCCGGCGGAAAGAGTTTCGTGGAAAGTTGGCGATTGCAATCACGGCCAATTTCATCAACCGTAACACGACGGCTGAAGCCAAAGTGGAGGAGATCAGCGGAGTGGCCTTCATTTTCAACCAGAAGTTCTTTCAGGATCTGCGAGAGGCGACAGGTCAGCACCTTGTCTAGTGGCGGTTTGGTGGGAGGATGCTTTCCTTGATGTTGTTGGACTACCACTCCCAGCATTCCAATGGCATCTAAAGTCTTTTTATTTTAATTAAAGATATATAAAGAAACCATTATTAAAGGAGAAGGACAGGCTAAAATTAAGTAAGCTTTATCAGAAAGGTCTATATAAATACACCAGTAAACTCTCAAAGTAATGCTGCTCTGAGTCCTCTGTCAAAATGAACACCACCTTTCTTTCCTTCTATTGTGAACACATGGGCTTCTGTATCAGACTTCCTGTTTTCAGCTTAAACCTCCAGGGCTAGGACTTGAGCATGCTCAGTTTCCTCCTCTCTCCCTCCTCCCCTTCCTGCTGTAATCTGAGGCCAGAGATATGAGTGAGCAGGGAGAGACTCGGGCAGGAAGTGATGTCACAACAAGCTAATATGGCAGCTGCTATCCTAAACAAACAGAGAGCTTCTAGAGCTGTTACAGCTTGCACTATTGTGGCTAATCTATTGACAATAAACTGCCTCAGTATCTTTTCTTCTTCTTCCTAAGTATATGCCAATATAATTTACTGATACTACTGATCTACGCCATGGGGAAAGCTATATATATATATATATATATATATATATATATATATACTGTATGTATGTGTATATATATATATATATATATATATATATATATATATATATATATATATATATATATATATATATATATATATATATATATATATATATTAACCAACAAAAGGATCCGCACTCTCAGGTCAAATATAGTATAAAAAATGTTTTATTGTTCAATGCGAGACTAAGTCCTTTTGTTGGTTACTATTTGAATTTTGAGACTGCACGGAATTGCCCCAGCACCCCATGCTCTTGGAAATGATGGCTCTGGGCTTTGAGGAATTTGCAATGATGTTATTTCATTCTGTTGTCTCAGGGATCGATCTGGAGAACATTGTCTATTATAAAGACGACACTCACTACTTTGTTATGACGGCAAAGAAACAAAGCTTGTTGGAGAAGGGAGTCATCCTGCAGGTCAGTGTTTACTCTCTTTTCTCCCAGCATTAGATAAACACATTCTGCTCCTATCATAGCATAGAAAACCCAGGGGAAACTGCCCGTACGTGAGCAAGTTTGGCTCAGAAACTCCAGACTGAGGGGATGTCTTATTGGTTTTGTTTGAAGGTTAAAATAATAGCTTGCTGTCCAATATCTGATTGGAGCTCTGCCTGATATCAGGTTGGTGCCAGTCACATGGATGCAGGCACACAGAGCCTTGGCCTCCTCAGGCAGTAGCCTTAAAGGAGAACTAAAGCCTAACAAATGAAGTAGACTAGAAATGTTGTTGGGCTTCTGTACCAGCCCAAGGCAACCACAGCCCTTTAGCAGTAAAGATCTGTGTCTCCAAAGATGCCCCAGTAGCTCCCCATATTCTTTTCTGCTGATTCATTGCACATGCTCTGTGCTGCTGTCACTTACTGAGCTTAGGGACCCACTCACAATATACAGTACACATAGAATAGAAATGTCACAATATAAGGCTGATTAGTAATTAATACACATAATTACTACATGGCAGCACAGAAACCAGTGCAATTAGCATCAGAATTTAATAATCAGCAAACCTGTAGCATCAGCTTATATTACAGCCAGGGAAGCTCATTTTCTGCTGGATAATTAGTGACGAGCCCTAAGCTTAGCTTCTCAACAGCCAATCAGAGCCCACTGAGCATGTGAGTGTCACAGACACTTTCCAAGATGGTGACCCCCTGTGACAAGTTTGAAGTCCTGGATCATTGCTGCTATTGACAAGCTGAAACTTTAGCCTTGTGCAATAAGTTCACTATATAAAAATATGGCATTTTTAACCATATTCATTTTTAGAGTTTAATTCTCCTTTAAAGAGTGGTGGCCTAGGGGCTAAACAATCATCCGGATTCGTTCATGCACCTGCCCAGAGCAGCAGATCTTGACATGAATGTTTTGAAATATATAACTGCAAAATGAGGATGATCATGATAATAATAATAGGATAGCAAGCTTTCAGTTTACCAGAGTTCATCAAATATGGAAATGTGGCTCTGTTACTTTTTGCAGAAGTCTTCCTCGTGCTTATCTATTTATGCTTACGGTCACATTCTAACAACTCCAGAGATCTCCCATCACTAATGGGTTTAACATCCATTTGCAGTCTGACCTCTTTCATAACATGTCAATCCTACAGATCCCTTCTTCTAAATCCTATACCATTTCCAGACATACTTGCTGCAGAGTCCTGTTTCCTTCTTAGAGATCCCTGCTGCGGGTCCCATTTGCTTTCCAGAGATCCCTGCAGCAAGTCATAGAGATCCTTGCTACAAGTTTTGTTTCCTTCCCAGAGATCCCTGCTGCAAACTACCATGTCCTGTGTAATATCAATATGGTTGTGTTTTTAATGCAGCAGTTGTCCATTTTCCTGCTGGTACAGGTATGGGATCCGTTATCTGGAAACCAATTATCCAGAAAGTTCTGAATTACAGAAAGGCCGTCTCCCATAAACTCCATTTTATCCAAATAAACCAAATGTTTAACAATGATTTCCTTTTTCTGTGTAATAATAAAACAGCAGCTTGTACTTGATCCCAACTAAGATATAATTAATCCTTATTAGGGATGCACCGAATCCAGGATTCGGTTCGGGATTTGGCCTTTTTCAGCAGCATTCAGTTTCAGCCGAATCCTTCTGCCCGGCAGAACCGAATCCTAATTTGCATATTCAAATTAGGGGCAGGGAGGGAAATCACATGACTTTTTGTCACAAAAAAAGTAAAAAATGTTTTCCCCTTCCCACCCCTAATATGCTTAAGTTCGAATTCAGTTCGGTATTCGGCTGAATCTTACGCGAAGGATTCCGGGGTTTGGCCGAATCCAAAATAGTGGATTCGGTGCATCCCTTATCCTTATTGGAAGCAAAACCAGCCTATTGGGTTTATTTTATGTTTACATGATTTTCTAATAGATTTAAGGTATGAAGATCTAAATTACGGCAATATCCCTTATCCTGAAAACTCAAGGTCCAGAGAATTCTGGATAACCGGTCCCATACCTGTATCTTTTACTTTATCCAAACTAAGATATTATTCCTTATTGTAAGCAAAACCTGCCTATTGGGTTTATTTATTATTTAAATAATTTTCTAGTCGACTTAAGGTATGAAGATCCAAATTACAGAAAGAGATAATATCTGGAAAACCCAGGTCCCAAGCATTCTGGATAATAGGTCTCATACCTGTATTAGTATTTTGCCTGTTTAACGTTGTTTCCTCTGCCTGTAACAGGACTATGCTGATACAGAGCTTTTACTTTCCCGTGCCAATGTGGATCAAGAAGCCCTCTTGAACTACGCCACAGAAGCCGCCAGGTTCTCGACCAATCAGCAACTACCCACGCTGGACTTTGCCATAAATCACTATGGGCAGCCGGATGTGGCCATGTTTGACTTTACCTGTATGTACGCCTCGGAGAATGCAGCCCTCGTGCGGGAAAGGAACAGCCAGAGGTTGCTGGTGGCATTGGTTGGAGACAGCCTTCTGGAGGTCAGTGATTCTGTTAAAGGAATTGTTCAGTGTAAAAATAAAAATGGGTAAATAGGCTTAGCAAAATAAAAATGTTTCTAATCTATTTAGAAACAAAAATGTAATGTATAAAGGCTGGAGTGACTGGATGTCTAACATAATAGCCAGAAAACTACTTCCTGCTTTGCAGCTCTCTTGCTTTCCACCAGGAAGTAACCAATCAGAGACTTGAGGGGTGGGGGGCACATGGGCCATGACTTGTTTTTAATCTGAGCTGAATGCTGAGGATCAATTGGAAACAGTTATGTCCCATGTGGCCCCCCTTCAAGTCGCTGACTAACTCAGAGTTAGAGAGTTGAAAAGCAGGCAGTTGTGTTCTGTTTTGTTATGTTAGACATCCAGTCACTCCAAGCCTTTATTGTAGGGATGCATGAATACACTATTTTGGTTTCGGCCGAACCCCCGAATCGTTTCGCGAAAGATTCAGCCAAATACCGAATCTTAATTTGCATGGGGAAACATTTTTTACTTCCTTCAGTTGTGACAAAAAGTCACACGATTTCCCTCCCCTAATCTAACTTGCATATGCAAATTAGGATTTGGATTCGGCCGAATCCCGAACTGAATCCTGAATTTGATGCATCCCTACTTTATACATTATATTTTTCCTAACTAACTATATTAGAAATGTTTTTATTTTGCACAGCCCATCAATTTACCCCAGTTTTTATTGTTACACGTAACTGTTCCTTTGACCCTTTATTTCCCAACCCCCCTGCTTGTATTTGTTGGCTGTGAGCAGGTCTTGAAGTCAAAATAGGCCCTGCCATTTCAAGTACATTGAGGCCCAAACAGCCCTCCACCAGCCCACTAAATAGTGACTTTCTATGGCATCATACAGCAGCCCCTCTGGCATTTGCCAGAACCCACAGACTTTCAGTCTGGGCCTGGCTGTGAGTGATAGAAAAGAAGCTGTTGAGAGATTACAGACTGGCCCTGGCCCTGGGCCAGTAGTAAGTATTTGACACATGTACAGATATGTGATACTTGCCCTTTAAGCCTGTGTGTCAGTTTCAGCAGACATTTGGCATGGCATAACTTGGATGTTTTCTAGTGGGTTTTCTGCTGAGTGGAGCAGATTCCACGTCTGCCTTACAAGGAGCACTGTGAGCATTTTATTTTACACCTTTATTTGTAGTTGAGATTCCATAACTCGTTGCCAAAATTGCTTTTTTTTTTTACTCTCAAGTCTTAGCACTTCTTTGGCTACGCATTCTTTGTGTGTGTAATAAAGGGGCGAACCTTTATTCATATTAATAATTTGTATTAATAACACATAATAAAATATGCATGATCAACGATGAAGCCTACACAATTAAGAATAGAAATAGATATACTTCTCTTTGTGTGATTGTAGTTACAAGAATAACCGGTTCTGCGTTAATTCAACACCAATCAGGGTGCCCCGTGACCTTCAGGTTTCCAATAACCAAGTGATGATCCAAAATGCTCAGACGAAGCTCCTGAAGCAACGTTTAGGCTCCCCTTTAGAAAACCCCCCTATCCCAAATTTGTGCATGCCTGAACCTAGGATTTGATTCATATATCAAAGCAGATGTATACATTGTAAATCATTATGAAATAAATGATAGAGAACCACTTTGCTGCAGTGTATAATGGAATGTATTTCATTCTTGTATTTTTTATTCTGTAGCCATTCTGGCCCATGGGAACCGGCATTGCACGGGGGTTTCTAGCTGCTATGGATTCCGCATGGATGGTACGAAGCTGGTCTCAAGGCGCCAGCCCCATGGAGGTGCTAGCAGAAAGGTGAGGAGCAATCCTAATGGGGTTGCACTAACTCTAAAATCACTATGTATGTAGCTACTTCAACTTACTAACACTTCTGCTCATCACACGTTTTGCTTCCAGAGAGAGTATATACAGGCTGCTCCCTCAAACCACCCCTGAAAATGTGAGCAAGAACTTCAACCACTACAGCATCGATCCAACCACTCGGTATCCCAATGTCAACCTGCAGTTCCTCCGACCCAGCCAAGTAAGTGTTTTTAACATTATTCTGACTCTTCTAGCTATTGATCAATCACATTTACCTGCATTTCTGTTCTCTAGAGTACAGACTGCAGAGCTATGCCATGTGAATCCAACTATAACTATATAATGTGCCCAGATGGTTGGGCATCATCATCTAAATCGTCCTAATAGCCCAAACAAATCTAGACATGTGTGGCCAGCTTTATGCTCAATATTGCTATTGTACTTTTTTGTACATGCAAAACTTATCCCCTAATTTCCTGGTGATTTTATTTGGATTTTCTTTTTACCTTCTCCTTACAGGTGCGTCACCTGTACAATACCAGTGAGTTGAAGGATCCAAACATAGATATTGGGAACACTGTGAACTCAAGGACACCCATTTTGGGCAGAAATGGTGAGTTCCGATGACTTTCTGGGCTGTTGTCATTGCTCGAAACTATGACAAACAAGGTGGACCTTGGTGCCGAAACACTTAATTGAGTTTTTTGAAGCTAAAGTTCCAATAATACACTTTTATAGACTTTATGACATTATTCCCTATCTTTGCAGAGTCCGTAGCCCGCACCAGTAAACTTCTCGGATGGTGCCAGAAGCAGATGGAGGGTTACCCCGGAATCCATGTGACCGACCTCACCATGTCTTGGAAGAGTGGCCTGGCATTGTGTGCCATTATCCATCGGTACCGCCCTGAGCTCATGTAAGGAACCATAGGTTTATTTCAGTTAACTGTATATATAATGCAATGTAATAATCAAATGTAAATGAAGTTGTGCCTGGTCGAGGTAATGTAGTAAAATCATTTTAGTACTAAAGTTGCCTTAAATTTCTGGCCTGGCTCATTAAGGTGCATAGTAGGTGGGCAGTCGCTAGAGCTTCAAAAACTTCTTAGTGATGGTGTCCTTGCTTTATCTCGCAGAGCATCTCTCTCTTGCCCTTATGATATTGCCTTGTCCCTTCTCAGAAACTTTGACTCTCTGGATGAACACGACGTGGAGAAGAACAACCAGCTGGCCTTTGATATTGCCGAGCGGGAGCTGGGGATCTCGCCCATCATGACCGGGAAAGAAATGGCTTCTGTGGGGGACCCGGACAAGTTGTCCATGGTCGTGTATCTCAGCCAGTTCTATGAGATGTTCAAGGAATCCGACTCAGGTATGAATCCTGTTACTGTAGTGGATCCTAAACTGGATGGCTGGGGGCCCAGACTGAATACCATTTAGTGTTATTTAGTAAGAAGACCCTTGCCCTTCTAGATACACCTGGAACCTTACCATGAAACTCAGTGAATGAAATATTGGGTGAAAAATTTTTATTTTTGCTTCTACCTCATCTGCTGTGCTTCCTTTGCGCTTAGCCATGATATTATTTCATATAGTATGTCCGGTACTTGCCATAGTGCTGAAAGCTTATATAACTGGACTTAAATACCCTCCAAGTTTATGTATGTAGAACAATTACAAATCAAGGAATCCATATACTGTAGGTTATGGCTTATTGGGAAGTGGTGTGGAAGGTGTGCCTTGCTACAACTAGGCATGGTTGGGGCAGATCAGGGTTGTTGATCTATGACAGTGATCCCCCAACCAGTGCCTTGTGAGCAACATGTTACTCACCAACCCAATGGATGTTGCTCCCAGTGGCCTCAAAGAAGGTGCTTCTTTTTCATTCTTGGCTTGCAAGCAAGTTTTGGTTGCATAAAAAACAGAAATACTGCCAAACAGAGCCTCCTGTAGGCTGCTAGTCCACATTGGGGCTTCCAATAGCCAATCACAGACCTGAATGTGGCTCACTGGTAAAAAAGGTCGGGGACCCCTGATCTAAGATGTTGAATTTTTTTTTAGAGGTATTTTCTTTTTCACCTCCCGTCACTTCCCCATTAATTACAATGCTGTGTCTTGTGTTTGCAGAGGATGCCAACCAGTACACGGATGAGAAGGCTGCGCTGCTGGGAAGTACCAAGTCACCCATCTCTTTTCTCAGCAAACTCGGGCAGACTATCTCTCGGAAACGCACTCCCAAGGTTTGTGGGTTGTTACAATGGCCTTCATTAGCAACACAGATTTTGCCAAAATTTCTCAATTTCTGCAGTGCTTTTCATTTTCCTTTCTCTCTTTATTTCTCTAGGACAAAAAGGAAAAGGACACTGATGCCTCAGGGAAGCGAAGGAAAACAAGTCTGTCTGAGGATGTGAGTAAGAAGACCTGTGTACAAATACCTTTGTTTCAGAGTAAAGTACAAAAGTAATGTGTCTGTGACATCATGCATGCCCTATATGGGTTAATGTTCCCAACATTTTAAGTAAGTTTTTAGTAGTTTACTAGGGTACCCAACTTTGGACTATATTTCAGCTGTTGGACAACAAAAGCTTTACTCCACTTGGTTGACAATATAAATCTTAATGTAGAAGTAACCTCAAGTAACCTCAGTGACTTATGATTTACAGGAGGGGTCCATTATCCCTTATAATACATGAGTGATACTCAGAGTTCCTGTATAACTCAGTCTGCAGCCTTGTGCCTTTAAATGGTCACATAACCCCTCAGTGACTTCTAATATCCTTATCATTTACAGTAGGGGGTACATTATCCCTTATAATACAAGAGTGATACTCAGAGTTCCCTGTATAATTCAGCCTGCAGCCTTGTGCCTTTATATGGTCACAGAACAACCTCTCAGTGACTTCTAATATCCTTATCATTTACAGTAGGGGGTACATTATCCCTTATAATACATGAGTGATACTCAGAGTTCCCTGTATAACTCAGCCTGTAGCCTTGTGTATTTATATGGTCACAGAACATCCCCTCGGTGACTTCTAATATCCTTATCATTTACATTAGGAGGTACATTATCCCTTATAATACATGAGTGATACTCAGAGTTCCCTGTATAACTCAGCCTGCAGCCTTGTGCCTTTATATGGTCACAGAACCCCTCTGTGACTTCTAATTAGGGATGCACCGAATCCACTATTTTGATTGGGTGCATCCCTACTACTAATATCCTTATCATTTACAGTAGGGGGTACATTATCCCTTATAATACATGAGTGATACTCAGAGTTCCCTGTATAACTCAGCCTGCAGCCTTGTGCCTTTATATGGTCACAGAACAACCCCTCAGTGACTTCTAATATCCTTATCATTTACAGTAGGGGGTACAGTATCCCTTATAATACATGAGTGATACTCAGAGTTCCCTGTAAAGCCCGCAGCTATTTTTCCAGTAACTTCTGATGTTTCAAATTTAAAATAGCACTTGCTTTATAATGAAGTAACAATGCTAATTACTAGTTAACTTGGACATATTTAGAATATTTACATTTTTTTATTGTGGTGGTTTTCATTTTCAGCTATAATTAACTATTTCAAAACCTAAATTGATGCTAGCATGTTCTGTATTTAGAACATTTTATTTATTTTCCCTGTAACTTTATCCTTTACTTTGTTCAAACCCCTGACTCTCTCCTTATGTTGCAATAGACCATATTTAGAATGTTTACGCTTGTTTAAATGAACCTATTGCAGGAGGAAGCTCCCCGAACACAGCGGGAGGAAAAGCCGTCGTTGGTGAGCGCCATGGCCGAAAGGCGGAATGAGACGGCTTCTGCCAGCAACCAAAACAAAGTCAAATCGATGGCCACTCAACTCTTGGCCAAGTTTGAGGAGAATGCACCAGCCCCCAATGCCGGACTGCGCAAGCAGGTAACATGTCTGAGGAAGGGAGATAAAGATTGTCTCATATAGGGAAGATAATAATCTGTTTTTAATAATGTTAAACTAGGTCTTAATTGGCCATCATGTGCTGGATGAAATTGGCCTTCTCCAGGCCTTCTAGTGGTCCCCATGCATGGGCAAGTAATATGCCGACTTATCCTGGAGGGGCTTAGTTGGTAGCAAATATAAGCCTGTAAATGCCCACATTAAGACAAGCTCCTTAAAGGAGAAGGAAAGCTACCGAAGCAGTTTATTGCCAATAGATAAGCTACAATAATGCAAGCTATAACACTATATTTATTCTGCAGAATGCTTTACCATACCCGAGTAAACAGTAGAAGCTCTCTGTTTGTTTAGGATACAGCTGCCATATAAGTGTGTGACATCTTAGCTCACCCCTGCTCACTCATAGCTCTGGGCTCAGATTACAGCAGGGAAGGGAGAGAGGAGCAAACTGAGCATGCTCAAGCCCTAGCCCTGGAGGTTTAAGCTGAAAACAGGAGTCTGATACAGAAGCCCATGAGTACACAATAGAAGGAAATAAACGCAGTGTTTCTTTTGAAAGAGGACTCAGAGCAGCATTACTTTGAGGGTTTACTGGTGTATTTATATAGAACTTTCTGATAAAGTTTACTTGGTTTTAGCTTTTCCTTCTTCTTTAATGACATAATAACGTTACAGGGAGCCATTGTCTCTGGCCAAAGCAAACAAAGGCACTCAGGAAACCCTTGCTGTAAATAAAAGGCAGCAATATTTTATTATGCATAGGCTGCTTGGGTTTTGAACGGCAAGTATTTAAAGGAACAGTAACACCAAAAAATTAAAGTGTTTTAAAGTAATGAAAATATCATGTACTGTTTCCCTGCACTGGTAAAACTGGTCTGTTTGCTTCAGAAACACTACTATAGTTCATATAAACAAGCTGCTGTGTAGCAATGGCGGAAATTGAAAAACGGCTACATGGCACAGGTTAACTAATGTATAAAAGATAACACCATCAGACAGACAGGGCTTATTTGCTATCTGCTGTGTAACCTGAGCCTTTTCTCCTCTGAATGGCTGCCCCCATTGCTACACAGCAGCTTATTTATATAAACAATAGTAGTGTTTCTGAAGCAAACACATCGGTTTTACCAGTGCAGGGCAACACTTTATTATATTTTCATTACTTTAAAACACTTTTATTTTTTGACGTTACTGTTCCTTTAATGCAGTGAGTTCTGTTTCGGGCACATACAGCCCCTCTGTTCTGTTGCAGTATACCCCTACGGAGGACAGTTTAATCCAAGCTGCTTGATGTGCCTCAGAAATGTTTACTTGGTTCTGACAGAAACCAGTTCCAGAACTGTATCATCTTGATTTTTTTCTCATTTGTGTCAACTTTTCTATATTCTGTTTTCCACCTTGTATTTGCATTTGGTTAATTTGTTTTATTTTCCATTGTCCCTTTTCTTTTTGCCATTTTCTTCATTTGTATTCTCCTGCGTGCCTCCCCTTTCCTTCCTATGGCTTTGCTGCCTCCCCAAGAGACCCATCCTTCCCTATCAGGAGCGCTTGCAAAACCAGGCTTCCCACAGGCAGACTGAGCCTCAGTGGAAACAGGTAACAAGTAGATCGACTATTTTAGTATGGGGCTGCTCAGCTCTGTGTGTGTCCAGAAAGTACTTTGATAATATGTCTATCAAAGAGATTCGTGTGGCCCTTGTTCTGCCGAACTTTCCAGCGCTTTAATTCTAAATCATTAAAGGGATACTGTCATGGGAAAACACATCAGTTAATAGTAATTACTCCAGCAGACTTCTGCACTGAAATCCAATTCTCCAAAGAGCAAACAGATTTTTTTTGAAATCTGACATGGGGCTAGACATATTGTCAGTTTCCCAACTGCCACAGTCATGTGACTTGTGCCTGCACATTAGGATGGAACTACTTAAAGGGATACTGTCATGGGAAAAAAAAAATTTTTCAAAATGAATCAGTTAATAATGCTGCTCCAGCAGATTTCTGCACTGAAATCCATTTCTCAAAAGAGCAAACAGATCTTTTTTATATTCAATTTTGAAATCTGACATGGGGCTGGACATATTGTCAATTTCCCAGTTGCCCCAAGTCATGAGTGTTGTTCTTAGATCTACCAGGCAGCTGTTATCTTGTGTTAGGGAGCTGCTATCTGGTTACCTTCCCATTGTCTGTTTTTAGGCTGCTGGGGGGAAGGGGGGGGGGTGATATCACTCCAACTTGCAGTACAGCAGTAAAGATTGACTGAAATTTATCAGAGCACAAGTCTCATGCCTGGGGACAGCTGGGAAACTGACAATATGCCTAGCCCCATGTCAGATTTAAAAATTGAATATAAAAAAAATCTCTTTGCTCTTTTGAAAAATGGATTTCAGTGCAGAATTCTGCTAGAGCAGCACTATTAACTTAAAAATGTTTCCCATAACAGTATCCCTTTATGCAAAACAGTCCACAATCCTAAGTAAGCTGCAACAGCACTCAGGGTTCAGTTCTTAAAAATGCTCTGGCATTTCAGGTACACAAGAGGCATAAATAGACCCCCACCTGCCCTCTTAATAGTCTATGGTATATTACAGCAGCCCATCTGCCATTTTCCAGAACCCACAGATTGCTAGTCTGGGCCTGGAAGCAATTAGTTTGTTGTAAACATTTCAGAACATATGACCCAATTAAAATTGTAGGCAGGCACCAATCCGCAACACCAAAAAGTAGAATCCAGGAGCCCAACGTTTTAAATAGTGCAAAAATGTATTGTACATTATGTAGACTTTTCTAATTTTTGTACTATTTAAAGGGGTTGTTCACCTTTAAATAAACTCGTATTATGATGTAGATAGTGATATTCTGACACAATTTACATTTGTATTTGTGGTTTTTCATTTATTTAGCATTTTAATCGGCAGCATCCTACTTTGCGGTTTCAGCAATCTGGTTGCTATGGTCCAAATTACCCTAGCAACCATGCCTTGCTTTGAATAAGAGACTGGAACATGAATAGGGAAAGGCCTGAATTGAAAGGTAAATAAAAAAAAAAAAAAAGTAGCCTTACAGAGCATTTGTTTCTCAGATGGGGTCAGTGACCCCCATTTGAAAGCTGGGACGAGTCAGACGAAGAAGGCAAATCATAAAACTATTAAAAAATAAATAAATAATGAAGACCAATTGAAAAGTTGCTTAGCATTAGCCATTCTATAACAAACTAAAAAGTTAACTTAAAGGTGAACCACCCTTTAAACGTTGGGCTCCTGGATTCTACTTTTTGGTGTTCCGGATTGGTGCCTGCCTACAATTATAATTTTCCATGATTGACTTCCCATTGCTGAAGGTCTGGGGTATTAGCACTTGGATCCAACGTTGACAGTGGTCAGCTTATACAATTGTCCAAGGATTTCAGCTTCAAGGAAATGTTCATGTCAAGGCAGAAGTAGACAACAGGAACAGCACCTAGCGTGGTCGTCATTCAGTGGTTTTGTTGAAACAGCCATCTTTTTCCTTTAGGGGGTTATGAATTAAACCAAAGAGGTTTTAGTTTCCCTTTACTCTGTGATGTCTGTGAGTGTGTGTGCCTATTACTGTATCCTTGTCTCTCTCACTTTCCCTTTGCCCCCTAATAAAGCGCAGGGATAACCAACGACCACGGAGTTGCCCTAAAAAGGTCATCACCTTATATGCGGGGTCTACATCTGTGCCTCCCCCTGTGCTGCAGGTGACTTGGGCTGCATGCGGTGTACAGCACACTTGTTTGTGGCTGCCTAAAGGCTCCATCTGTGGACTCTAATCCCGACTCTTAAAGGGAAACTTAAATTTAATATAAGCTTCTGCATAGGGAAATAAGAAGCTCTCTAAATACAACCAATTAAATATTCTGCATCGTTTCTGAAATAATCAAGTCCTCTCTCATCAACTCTTCATTCTCTCTTCATGCAGCAGTTGAGTGTCAGATATTCATTCATCCATTATATCTTATAGGGGGGCTCCTTTTGCCTAGAAGATGTATTAGTGCTTATTCTATTAAAATCACCAGCCATCATGTCTCTCTACGTGCAGAATTTGTGCAAAAGGCAGTTATTTTGTTTGTACCGGAATCAGTTATTTGAATGAGCTCTAATACATCTGCCAGGAAAGGAAGCCCCCTATAAGATATATTAGATCTAACGGTCAATGAATATCTGACACCCAACTGCTGCATGAAGACAGAATGAAGGGAAACAGATGCTGAGAGAGGTATAGTGAAGATAAACTTGATTTTTTCAGAAACAATGCAGACTACGTAATTGATTGTATTTAGAAAGTTTCTTAGTTCAGTATGATGAAGCTTCTATTCAATTTTCATAATAGTTCCCCTTTAAATATCCTTGCCATGGGTATGGATACAAATATATTATATATATATATATATATATATATATATATATATATATATATATATATATATATATATATATATATATATATATATATGAAAGGCTGCAGCCTGAAAAGTATTGGGGGTTATGTCTGCACAATAGATCATGGGTTTATTTTATAGGTTAAGCACAAGCATTTGGTGTGTCCTCACAGCTGTGCACAGTATTCGTATGCTTTATAGGAGACTTTCACAGAATTATCACACTCGCTTGCTTTAATAGCCAACTGGCTACCCCAGTGGGGGGCTCTTTTTGCAACATCGTTTCACACTGATGCTTCCAGTGCTTTGGCTTAAGTATCTAGAAGCCCATGGGCATTGCATTTAGCGCCAGCGCTTTGCCTCCACTGTTCCACCACATTCTGAACTGACTTTTTGTTTCGCCCTCCCTTACTTTCTCTCTCTGTCCTGTCCACAGACGACCCTGGTGCTCGGCAGTAGCCGTTGGGAGCAGAGTCCCACACTGGAGAGGGTAAAGAGCATGGGTTTGGCATGTTTGCTTAACACACAACTGATGCGGGGAAGGCTGTTGGGACTCACTGTATTGGGGGGAAAAAACATTCTCACAATTTTTGCACACCCTTTCAGCTGACTTAAAGGAGAACTAAACCCCAAAAATTAATTGCTAAAAATGCCATATTTTATATAGTGAACTTATTGCACCAGCCTAAAGTTTCAGCTTGTCAATAGCAGCAATGATCCAGGACTTCAAACTTGTCACAGGGGGTCACCATCTTGGAAAGTGTCTGTGACACTCACATGCTCAGTGGGCTCTGATTGGCTGTTGAGAAGCTAAGCTTAGGGCTCGTCACTAATTATCTAGCAGAAAATGAGGTTGGTCTGTAATAGAAGCTGATGCTACAGGGCTGATTATTAAATTCTGATGCTAATTGCACTGGTTTCTGTGCAGCCATGTAGTAATTATGTGTTAATTACTAATCAGCCTTATATTGTGACATTTCTATTCTATGTGTACTGTATATTGTGAGTGGCTCCCTAAGCTCAGTAAGTGACAGCAGCACAGAGCATGTGCAGTGAATCAGCAGAAAAGAAGATGGGGAGCTACTGGGGCATCTTTGGAGACACAGATCTTTACTGCTAAAGGGCTCTGGTTGCCTTGGGCTGGTACAGAAGCACAACAAAATAAACAATATTTCTACCGACATTATGCTTTAGTTCTCCATTAAGCATTTAGTAGATGTTCATCAGATGTATCAGGACCAGGGATTAATTAATATGATTGCGCACTGCCCTATTACTTCCTTTTGAAGGATCATTGCAGGTTCCCACCTGATGGGGCCCCCTCCTGATAAGGATAATGCAACCCCCACTTAAAAATTAGTAGGGATGCCCCAAATCCCGGATTTGTTTCGGGAATCGGCCAGAATTCAGTCTTTTTTTTTTTTTTTTAGCAGGATTTGGCCAAATTCCTGTGCCTGGCTGAACCAAATTTGGATCCTAATTTGCATATTTAAATTAGGGGCTGCAAGGGAAATCATATGAATTTTCAACACAAAACTAGGAAGAAAAAAAAAGTTTTCCCAATTTTCCTTTCCCGCTCCTAATTAGCATATGCAAATTAGGATTCGGTTTGGTATTCAGCCGAATCTTTCTCTAAGGACTCGGGGATTAGGCAAATCTTTATCGAAGGACTCTGGGATTCGGTGCATCCCTAAAAATGAGTGCAATTCACTTCTTGTTTTGGTTCAGTGCAGCTCCCCTCCTTTTATGGATCAGTAAAGCTCTCCCCTTTGTGATACAGCTCTAGAAGGTCCCCTACTTGTAGGAATTGGTGCAGCCACCCACAACACCCAGATCACCCTGCTCTAGGTATAATTCCGTGCAGCACCCCTCCTTGTATGGACCAGAAAGTCCTCTCCTGATAAGGATCAGTGCAGCTTCCCTGCAACCAGACCAAATTAGTCCCCATTTGGTATAGTTCAGTGCATCCCTTCCTTTATGGATCTGTGAAGCTCTCCGTAAACCGCCACTTTTCATATTTCCCTTCCCCTCCCAAGTACAAATTGAGCATCACCCCCTAACTTTTTATTCTTGCTATGTATCCGTGCAGCTTTCGCCCCAACAACTAATTAATAAAGACATTCTCTTGGCCCAAAGAGACCCATATCACTTTTCCTTCCTGATCACATTCTCCACTATCCAGCTTCAGTCTGAGACTGTCCATCGCTCTCCAGTTGACCAATGGCAGCAGACCCTTGCTCAGCGCTCCTCTGACCGCCCTTCGTCCCCCTCGTCTGATGTCCTTCGACAGGTAGCAGGATCCTCGTGCAAACGTGTGGCTTTTGTATTCCCACGGCTCTTGTTATACAGTAACAACGTGTTCGCTGGCTTTGGCATGTTTCACTCACATGGATTCGGCACCAGTAAACGGCTTAAAGCTTTCACGTTTAATGCAAGACATCGGGTGGTTTTTCTGTTGAAAACAATTTTTCTATATGGGAATTATGCAGTGTTTAAACTGTAGGCAGGGGGTGTGTGTTCCCTCATTTGTGCCATTCTTTTGGGAAGCCGTTAGCTCTTGGGGTCTTATTGGGAGGGGGGGCATAGAGTTAATGGTGGATATTTCTTCCTCATTTGTAATTGGGAACAAAGAGGCACTCTAGGTCCTCGGTAGTGAGGGGATATCTACCCCCTCTAGGGGTTAGGCACCCAGTAGATTGAAACACTATAGAGATGTCTTGGGATTCTACATATCTGTAGTTGGAGAGCCTGTGAGTTGCATGAAGTTGAGCTGAGAAAAGGAAAGGGACAGTTTCCAAAGGTGGTTCTACACAGGTCTGGACTAGGAATCAAAATAGGCCCTGGTGTTTCAGGTACGCAGAGGCCCAGACAGCCCATGCAGAGGCCCGAATGCCCCACGCGGAGGCCCTGACAACCCACACAGAGGCACGAACGGCCCACGTGGAGGCCCGGACAGCCCACGCAGAGGCCTGAGCGGCGCACGCAAAGGCGCAGACAGCCAACGCAGAGGCCCGGGCGGCCCACGCAAAGGCGCAGAGGCCCGGACGGCCCGCGCAGAGGCCCGAACAACAATCCACTGGCCCAATAAATAGTAACAGCAACCCATCTGGCATTTGCCTGAATTCACACATTGCCAGTCCGGGCCTGTCTAGAAACCTGCCTTCTTGGCTCTTGCACGTCATTAGCCAATGGGCCATTAGTCAGGGTAGATGTAATTATCCAGTAATTACATTTCTATCTCCTGGAGGGGGAAAAAAGCAACATTAGTCATTTTCTGATTTGACTGCTTACCGCCATGTAGTGGGGGACAGAGGCAGGCAAAGGCTGAGGGGTTAAATTGCCTGGTGCTGCTTGTGGGCCCAGTCGGGGGGATGAGAGAATAGAGGCAGGAGGAGAAGGAATGTGAGGGTGATTTTGAGAGGAAATAGAATAAGGGTAGCATTGACCTCATTGTTTGTAAGGGAATTCTGCAATGTTAGAGAAGCGTTGGATGTTCCCTAAAAACCAGACTTTACTGTGAGTTCATGTCTGTGGGCGGCTGTGCCGATCATTAGGGCATTATCCATAACACAAGACCATTCATATGATCATAGCCTTTTACTTTCATATATAAGCTATAGGCTCATAAACCTCCTAGAGACATGTTTCAGTACCAGGATCCCTTATGGTGCCTCTAATGGGCAGATAAATGCTTTTGGCCCAATGCCTGTAATCTACATATATACTGTTTGTGTCTGTTCAGAGAGGAACATTGGGCCGGTGCCAAATGATCCCGGTAATTGACTTACAACGTTCCATTAGGGAGACATTCTTTTATCAAGTTCTTGACAGGAGGGGGGCTAACGCCGCCAGGATATCCTGCCATATAACCAGACAGGTAAAGTTCAGTTAAAGACTGTATAAATTCACTGTAAACCAATGTATGGGGGGCAACATACAGATTATGGAGTCCTGCGCGGGTCCATTTTTTGGAACCCGTACCCGACCCATACCTGCAATCTGAAACCTGGACCGCAACCCGCATTCTTACCCACTTGGACCCATTACTCGACCCGCAAGTACATCAACCGGAACCGCGACACGCTGACCATCAAGAATCAGGAATTGCTGTCATTGATAAAAGGAGTAAAAATCACCATTGAGAAGACCCGCAGCCCGACCCACAGAACTGCCGACCCGCGTCTATGCCCGCACCCGGAACTTCAACCCGCAGGGTACTGCAGATATAGCGGGTACCCGACCCGCTGCAGGACTCTAGATTATAGAGTTATCAGACCAATAGGGCCCCTCTTGTTACTAGGGATGCACCGAATCCAGGATTCAGCCTTTTTCAGCAGGATTCGGATTCAGCCAAATCCTTGTGCCTGGCCGAACCGAATCCTAATTTGCATATGGAAATTGGGGTCGGGTAGGGAAAACACGTGACTTTTCATCACAAAAGAAGAATTTTTCCACTTTTTCCTTTCCTGCCCCTAATTTGCATATGCAAATTTGGATTTGGGATTCGGGGATTTGGCCGAATCCCAAATAATGGATTTGTTGCATCCCTGTTTGTTACACTGTTCATTTACCTGGTCTGTGTTCTTTCCTTTTGGTTGTATAGTAGACCACAGAGAAGTCTTCCTGTCTGACTGTCTGTCTGTCTGTATATTGTGAGACCCTAAAGGATCTTCTGCTTTGTTTAACTTGGAATAAACCTTTTATGCCAGTGGTATTTGTGTTTGTGTGAGCCAAACTGGACAGCCCAATATCGGATCCAACAGCTCGGATCATACCCTCCTATCCTATCCTATGGATCATAAACCATGAGGACAGTGGCCAACGGGAAGATTTGTCGCTCGAGTTAAAAATGCTGGCAGCAAATCTCCCTAAAATGCGTCTCCATTGGAGATAACTGAAATTGTGCATTTTTATTGTGGGCGATGAATCTTCCTGTTGGCTAAGGCTAAGGCTGCCAATGCCCTTTGCTATATTATGCACATGAGAATACCCAATTGGCATCAAAAAGCTGCAGAAAGGTTGTAGCCGTAGACTTAATGTTGTCATTAATGTTGTCATAGCTTTATATATAATTAGCGGAGCAGTGGATGGAGTGACCGTCTTGGGTTTGCTATGTCCTAGCTCCCTCCCAGGCTTTTGAGTTAGATCAGAGCAGGAGTAACAACTGTCAGTTGGTCTGTGTAAAATGAAAATGACAATTTAATATTCGCTTCATCACACTGAAATAAGAAACTTTCTACCTAAAACTTCTGTACTGTTGCTTTAATAATCAAGTTTATCTTCACAATTCCTCTCTCAGCATCTGTTTCTCTTCATTCTGTCTTCATTCAGCAGTTGGCTGTCAGATGAATGATCCAATATATCTTATAGGGGGGGCTCATTTTGCCTAGAAGATCTATAAAATCACCAGACATCCTGTCTCTCTACATGCAGAATTTGTGCAAAAGGCAGTTATTTTGTTAGATTTTGTTTGTACTGGAATCTGCTAGGAAAGGAAGCCCCACCAACATTTGACACCCAACATGAAGACAGAATGAAGAGAAACAGATGCTGAGAGAGGGATAGTGAAGATAAACTTGATTATTTCAGGAACTATGCAGAATTTTTAATTGATTAGAATGTTTCTACTTCAGTATGAGGAAGCTTATATTAAATTTTAATTTTTGCCATAGTTTAAGGATGGTGGCACTTGGCATCACCAGGCAACTAATCTCACCGGTGCCTGTACCCCGCATGGAGTGGAGTGGTTTCTGACAGTTTAATCCGCACTGCTTGGCCCGTACCACTTTGGAGGGGTTTGTGTGAGTGCACTCTCCTTACAGTCTGTCTCTCTTACCTGTGCTTCCTCTTCCCTCTCTGGTTTCCCCCTGTGTCAGAAGTATATAAAGATGTACACGGGTGGAGTGAGCTCATTGGCTGAGCAGATAGCCAATCAGCTTCAAAAGAAAGAAACCCCAAAACCTCTGTTCGGGAAGAAAGTGGTAAGCCTTATAGTGTTTCAGGGAAGTAACTATTTAGGTTTACATTTCAATTTTAACCTGTAACGATACAAGGTGTTGTTGTTTACTCTACCATTACTATACATTTATTATACCATTACAATTAGGGATGGGAAAATGTTTTCGCCTTGTTTCGACGAAAAAATAATGCCCGTAGACTTGTATGGTGCTGTGCATCAAAAAAATTACGCCCGTAAACTTTATTGGGCGTCGGCAACATTTCACTGGCAGCAAATTTTTCGCGAAACAAAACGGGTCAAATTCGCCCATCCCTAGTTACAATACCATTACCTGAAGTGCTCAGCCCTGGTTGGTGGATTCTAGGACTGGAAGAGCAGCAACTGCTATTGGCCAGGAGGAAATCACTTTGGTTGTATGTATGTTTCTATGAATACAGGTTTCTTTAAAGGGGTTGTTACTTTAAGTATGATGTAGAGGCTGACGTTCTGAGACCATTTGAAATTGGTTTTTGAGTCATTTAGCTTTTTATTCAGCAGCTCTCCCGTTTGCAATCTCAGTAATCTGGTTGCTAGGGTCCAAATTGCCCTAGCAACCATGCATTGATTTGAACGAGAGACTGGAATATGAATAGGAGAGGCCTGAATAGAAAGACGAATAATAATAATAATTAGCAATAACAATATATTTTGTAGCCTTACAGAGCATTTGTTTTTAGATGGGGGTCAGTGACCCCCTTTTGAAAGCTGGAAAGAGTCAGAAGAAAAAGGCAAATAAATAATGTAAAAAATAAATAATCAAGGCCAATTGAAAAGTTGCTTAGAATTGGCCATTCTATAAAATATTACAAGTTAGCTTAAAGGAATACTGTCATGGGAAAACATGTTTTTTTCAAAACGCACCAGTTAATAGTGCTGCTCCAGCAGAATTCTGCACTGACATTTTTCAAAAGAGCAAACAGATTTTGTTATATTCAATTTTGAAATCTGACATGGGGCTAGACATTTTGTCAATTTCCCAGCTGCCTCCAGTCATGTGACTTGTGCTCTGATAAACTTCAATTACTCTTGGAGTAATATCACCCCTCCCTTTCCCCCCCAGCAGCCGAACAACAGAACAATGGGAAGGTAACCAGATAGCAGCTCCCTAACACAAGATAACAGCTGCCTGGTAGATCGAAGAACAACACTCAATAGTAAAAGCCAAGTCCCACTGAGACTGATTCAGTCACATTAAGTAGGAGAAATAACAGCCTGCCAGAAAATAATTCCATCCTAAAGTGCAGGCACAAGTCACATGACTGGGGGCAGCTGGGAAACTGGCAAAATGTCTAGCCCCATGTCAGATTTCAAAATTGAATATAAAAAAATCTGTTTGCTCTTTTGAGAAATTGATTTCAGTACAGAATTCTGCTGGAGCAGCACAATTAACTGATGTGTTTTGGAAAAAAACATGTTTTCCATGACAGTATCCCTTTAAAGGTGAACCACCCCTTTAAATGCAATGTTTCTTGAAATGGGTAACTAGTAATGAAGCTCAACTCTGCCCCTTATTTTATACCTGCTGTGTATTAGCATGTTTTTTTCTATAAATCAGAGGGACATGACGTTCCTTCCCGGCTTAATTTTGTTTTGAAAATGACTGCCATATTGCTTCTCTTAAGAGCCATGAATATCCTGTAAATTATATCCTTATAAACGGTGCTTAGTGATGTCATCGGTTATAATCGGAGCTTAGTGATGTCATTTCTGTTACGACTCACTGAAACCTGTGTATTATAATAAATAAAGTTCCCCCTGTTGCAAAATATCAGGATATTAGTATTTGTTTATACGTGTATGACCTTTATATGGAAATCCTCTGTAACTTATAATATCCTTATATTTTACAAATATATATATATATATATATATATATATATATATATATATATATATATGGAATACATTTTTAAGAGGTATGTTTTCTCTAGAAGTAACAGTATTAATATGTAATTTGTATGGTTGCTGCATTAACCCATCTTTTGTACAGTGCTGTGGAATATGTTATTGCTCTATAAATATTAATAATACAGGTATGGAACCTGTTTTCCAGGACCTGGGGTTTTCCGGTGAATGGATCTTTCTGTAATTTGGATCTTCATAAATTAAGGGCCAGATTTATCAAGGGTCAAATTTAGAGTTTATGGGAGTTTATAAAAACTAGGCATGCACCAAATCCAGGATTCGGATTCAGCCAAATCATTGTGCCTGGCTAAACCCAATCTGAATCCTAATTTGCATATGTAAATTAGTGGTGTGTTGGGAAATCTTTTTTTCCACTTTTTACTTTCCTGCCTTAGGATTCGGTTCGGTATTCGACTGAATCTTTCACCAAGGATTCAGCCGAATCCCAAATAGTGAATTCTGTGCATCCCTAATAAAAACTCCCATTTCTTTCGAAAGAAAAAAAAAAAAATCAACCAATCGAAATTTATTAAAACATTAGAATTTTTTAAATTTGGATGAATAGGATTGACCGGCAAACTCGAATCAAATTCAAATTCGAACAAAAAAAAAATGTTTTTTCAAAAGTCCACCAAACGACTCCAAATTGGCAGGTTTTAGATGGCGAATAGTCAAATTAGTACATGATAAATTTAGATAAGCTGAAAACAAATTTGGACTATTGCCTATTTGAATTGCACTAAAATAAACTCGGAATTCGAATTTCCAATTCAACCCTTGATAAATCTGCCCCTAAGTCTACTAGAAAATCATGTAAACATTAAGCGGCATATTTATCAAGGGTCGAACTTTCTAATTGAAAAAACGTCAAAATTCAAACTCAAAAAGACCAAACGAAATTAAATCGAAGGGTTTTTTTTTTGGCCAAATAGGTCTGTTTTCGATCTAATAGGTCCGTATCCGGCTGAATACAATTAGTACAAATCGAAGGAATAGCGAATTCGATCGAATTTGATTCGAAGTTTTTCCCAAAAAAACCCCCACTTTTTTTTTTTTCCAAGTCCACCAATTGACTCCAGATACGTTCTAGGAGCTCCCCCATAGGCTAAACAGCAATTCGGCAGGTTGTAGATGGCAAATGGTCGAAGTCGAATTTTTAAAGAGACAGTACATGATAAATTTCAATATTCAAAGTTTCGAATTTGGACTATTCCCTAGTCAAAGTACACAAAAATAGCTCAAAAATTTTAATTTTTTTCATTTGAAAATTCACCTCGACCTTTGATAAATCTGCCCCTGTATAAACCCAAGAGGCTGGTTTTGCTTCCAATAAGGATTAATTGTAGGTGTCTGGGACCTGTTATCCAGAACACTCTAGATCTGGGGTTTTCTGTATAACAGATCTTCATACCTTAAGTCTCCTAGAAAATTATATACTGTAAACATTAGGGGGCCGATTCACTATGGATCGAATATCGAGGGTTAATTAACCCTCGATATTCGACTAGGAACTAAAATCCTTCGACTTCGAATATCAAAGTCGAAGGATTTAGCGCAGATAGTATGATCAAACGATCGAAGGATTATTCCTTCGATCGAACGATTAAATCCTTCGAATCGAATCCTTCGATCAAAAAAAGTTAGGCAAGCCTATGGGGACCTTCCCCATAGGCTAACATTGACTTCGGTAGCTTTTAGATGCCGAACTAGGGGGTCGAAGTTTTTTTAAAGAGACAGTACTTTGTCTATCGAATGGTCGAATAGTCGAACGATTTTTAGTTCGATTCGAAGGTCGAAGTAGCCCATTCGATGGTCGAAGTAGCCCAAAAAAAACTTCGAAATTCGAAGTTTTTTTACTTCGAATCCTTCACTCGAAGTTAGTGAATTGCCCCTAAATAAACCCAATAGGCTGGTTTTGCTTCCAATAAGGATTAATTATATCTTAGTTGGGATCAAGTACAACCTGCTGCTTTATTATTACACAGAAAAAGGAAATCATTTTTAAAAAATCTGAATTATTTGATTATAATGGAGTCTATGGTAGACGGCCTTTCCGTAATTTGGAACTTTCTGGATAATGGATTTCCGGTTTTACCTGTAATAATAAATATGGCACCGGATGCAGTTCCGGTGATTCCGTCTGATAAACCGTGCCCTTTCCCGTTTCTCTGCAGGGCTCATTCAGGAAAGAGTTTCCCCAGAACCTGGGAGGAAGTGACGTCTGTTATTTCTGCCGTCGGAGGGTTTACGTCATGGAAAGACTCAGCGCCGAGGGCAAGTTCTTCCACCGCAGCTGCTTTAAGTGCGACTACTGTAGCACGACTCTGCGCCTGTCCTGTTACGCCTACGACCTGGAGGATGGTGAGTAACTTGCTTTATTTAATGATTACTTATGGTTGACCAATACCAGTTGTAGAGTAAGCCTTCACAACAGTGCCACCTGCTGTTCATTTTGGCCGACACACTCGGCAGAAAATAAAGGTAGCGAGTAGAGGAGTCAATCTGACGTTTCTCCGGTCAGTTCTAAGCAGAGCAACGTCACAAGACTTTCCTCTTCTCATTAACTTATTCATTTGCTGTCGACTTGTGCCTGGTCAGCTGCAAAAAATTTGAAAATAAATTCAAATTCACTATAGTTGCTTTATAGATATGGGACCTGTTATCCAGAATGCTTTGGACCTGGGGTTTTCCCGGATAACGGATCTCTCCGTATTTTGGATCTTCATACCTTAAGTCTCCGAGAAAATCATGTAAACATTAAATAAACACAATAAGGCTGGTTTTGCTTCCAATAAGGATTAATTCGATTTTAGTTGGGATCAAGTACAGGTATGGGACCTGTTATCCAGAATTAGGGATGCACCGAATCCACTGTTTTGGTTTCGGCTGAATCCTTCGCGAAAGATTCATCTGAATACAGAACCGAATCCAAATCCTTATTTGCATATGCAAATTAGGGGTGGGAAGGGGAAAATATGTTTTACTTCCTTACCCTTTTATATGCATATACAAATTTGGATGCAGATTCAGTTCAGCCGGCAGAAGAATTCGGCCGAATCCTGCTGAAAAAGGCTGAATCCTGGATTCGGTGCATCCCTATCCAGAATGCTCGGGACCTGGGGTTTTCTGTATAACAGATTTTTCTCTAATTTGGATCTCTATACCTTGTCTACTAGAAAATCATGTAAACATGAAATAAACCCAATAGGCTGGTTTTGCTTCCAATATGGATTAATTATATCTTAGTTGGGATCGAATACAGGTATGGGACCTGTTATCCAGAATGCTCGGGACCTGGCCAATCCTGCATAATGGATCTTTCGATAATTTGGATCTCTATTCCTTAAGTCTACTAGAAAATCATGTAAATATGAAATAAACCCAATAGGCTGGTTTTGCCTCCAATAAGGATTAATTATATCTTAGTTGGGATCAAGTACAAACTACTGTTTTATTATTACACAGAAAAAGGAAATCATTTTTAAAAATTGGGATTATTTGATTATAATGGAGTCGGAGCTTTCTGGATAATGGCTTTCCGGATAACGAATCCCATACCTGTATAAAAACCAAGCAGTTATGCAGCTTCAGTAAATAAATAGTTTAGCCCAAATGCAGGGCATTCAGCAGTCTTTGAGACTAAGGGGCATATTAATTAATGTTCGAGTTGTGTTTCCCACGAAAATTAAAGTTTTTGAGTTATACCGTATTTTTTGGTCAAAACTCGCATTTTCACGTTAAAAAAAAAACGAGATTTTATTATAGATTTACCCTGGAACTTTTTTTTATCAGGAGGGTTTTGCCCAAAAAAACTTGAATAATTTGAGTTTTTTTTTCCCGCTGATTCGGGACTCGAACTCGCAGAATCTGTTTTTTTCCCCATTCGGGTTTTTTTCTTAAATAAAATACCATGAGTTCATTCGAGGTATAAAAAAAAACCTCAAAATAAACCCTTAAGAGTAAGACAAATTGGTGACCGTAATAATGTGCCCAATACACTCACTACCCAGTCTACAATGTCTATATCCATGGCTTGGTTATAAGTTTTGGCACCTCTATAGGTTCAACCTGCAAGGTCCTTTCTTGGCTCTGAAAAGCTTATTTTGCCCTGTGTATTGCACTGCTGGGGTTAATGTTAGTGGCCTTACTCCTCCGTTCTGATAAAACTGGAGGTTTTTGGCTCATGTGACATTAGTCCGTCTTTGTTACTCAGACACTGTCACATTGTTACTCTCAGTCCCTCTCAAACTGTCCCCTCCACAAAGCCTAGGATTCAAAAACCGAGGTGCAACCATAGTCCTGCATAGATAATTATTCTAATGAAAAGGCAAACCTTATCCCAGAGAATCATTGATTCCGATTTTTTTTTTTTTTTAGGGAAATTTTACTGCAAACCTCACTACTGTTACCGCCGGTCCGGATACAGCCAGAGGAAGAGACCGGCCGTACCTGCACTTTTGGGAAAAGTAAGTTGTGTCCAACATGAAACAGTATTCCAGAGCCCCTTCCTCCTTTACACAAACACTAACTGGAATAGGTTACTAGAAAGCCCGATTATTAGCAAACAACTTTTCTTCTATAGCTTGTAGGAACACTTTTTTAATTTCATTTTCAAAGCAGTGGCTCCCAGGGGGGAGATTTTGGGGTGAGTGCTTATTTGTTCTCTGGGTACCCCTGGAACTATAGCAGGGTGACTGTTACCCCAATGTTTCTATATATCTGTAACCTTGTTATGAGCTAAGGGGGCCCAGCCTGAGGACCAGTTAGGGGGAGATTTGGGGGTGAGTGCTTATTTGTACCCTGGGTACCCCTGGAACTATAGCAGGGTGACTGTTACCCCAATGTTTCTATATATCTGTAACCTTGTTATGAGCTAAGGGGCCCCAGCCTGAAGGTCAGTTAGGGGGAGATTTGGGGTGAGTGCTTATTTGTTCTCTGGGTACCCCTGGAACTATAGCAGGGGTGACTGTTACCCCAATGTTTCTATATATCTGTAACCTTGTTATGAGCTTAAGGGGGCCCAGCCTGAAGGCCAGTTAGGGGAGATTTGGGGTGAGTGCTTATTTGTTCTCTGGGTACCCCTGGAACTATAGCAGGGTGACTGTTACCCCAATGTTTCTATATATCTGTAACCTTGTTATGAGCTAAGGGGGCCCAGCCTGAAGACCAGTTAGGGGAGATTTGAGGTGAGTGTTTATTTGTGTTCTGGGTACCCCTGGAACTATAGCAGGGTGACTGTTACCCCAATGTTTCTAACCTTGTTGTGAGCTAGGTGGCTCAGCCTGAAGGCCCAGTTAGGAGGAGATTTGGGGTGACTTCCCCAGTTTCTAGATATCTGAAACTTTGGTATGAGCTATGGGGTAGTCGTGACAAAATATTGGACCTCTAAGTCAGCTTGAACTGAAAAAGTCTAGAATCCCCTGATCAACGGCTTGTCTGTTAATTTTATTTAGCAGGTTTACCCTGTTAAATTTGAACTGTTTACAAAAACATGTATCGTATTATTTGTAATAAGATTAATGTCATACGGCTCTTTAGTAGGTAGTAATTGATTGATCTGTTTTGATTATATACTAATCCTATAAACATTTTAAATCTACAAGTGGGTGTTATTGGAAACGAGAGCCCATTGCTGTGCACAATGTATACCTGATATTTTTATAATAAAAAATGTTTCAATCTAGTTCATCAAAAGCTTTGAGTGTTTTGCTGCTGACTTTTTATTTTTATTCTCCCCCCCCCTAAAAAAAGTGGTTAAAGTAGGGATGTACCGAATCCAGGATTCGGTTCGGGATTCAGCCAGGATTCGGCCTTTTTCAGCAGGATTCGGCCGAATCCTTGTGCCGAACCGAATCCTAATTTGCATATGCAAATTAGGGGGGGAATTGCGTGACTTTTTGTCAGAAAACAAGGAAGTAAAAAAAGTTTTCCCCTTCCCATCACTAATTTGCATATGCAAATTAGGGTTCGGATTCGGTTCGGTATTCGGCCGAATCTTTCACGAAGGATTCAGGGGTTCGGCTGAATCCAAAATAGTGGATTCAGTGCATCCCTAGGTTAAAGGGATCTTGTCATCGGACAAAACGCATCAGTTAATAGTGCTACTCCAGCTGAATTCTGCACTGAAATCCATTTCTCAAAAGAGCAAACTGTTTTTTGTTTTTTTTTTTAATTTTGAAATCTGACATGGGGCTAGACATTTTGTCAATTTCCCAGCTGCCCCTGGTCATGTGACTTGTGTCACTTTAGGAGAGAAATGCTTTCTGGCAGGCCGCTGTTTTTCCTTCTCAATGTAACTGAATGTGTCTCAGTGGGACCTGGATTTTACTATTGAGTGTTGTTCTTAGATCTACCAGGCAGCTGTTATCTTGTGTTAGGGAGCTGCTATCTGGTTACCTTCCCATTGTTCTTTTGTTTGGCTGCTGGGGGGGGGGGAAGGGAGGGGGTGATATCACTCCAATTTGCAATACAGCAGTAAAGAGTGATTGAAGTTTATCAGAGCACAAGTCACATGACTTGGGGCAGCTGGGATATTGACATAATGTCTAGCCTCATGTCAAATTTCAAAACTGAATATAAAAAAAATCTGTTTGCTCTTTTGAGAAATGGATTTCAGTGCAGCATTCTGCTGGAGCAGCATTATTAACTGATTTATTTTGAAAAAATTTTTTAGTTCCCATGACAGTATCCCTTTAAATAGCCAAACTCGCACTCTGTCGCAGCCTTTGTGAAATGCTTCAGAATCCCAGAATAGATGACTCTCCTGATTTGAGTCTCAGAAATGTACATTTTAATGCAACAATTACCCACATAGGAAACAGTGGGTGAAGGGGCATTTAGAGGTGTTGAAATCCAGAACAAAATACCCCCTTATGGTCACATCACATTAGGGATGCACCGAATCCACTATTTCTGATTCGGCTGAACCCCCGAATCTTTCGCAAAAGATGCGGCAGAATACTGAACTCAATCCTAATTTGCATATGCAAATTAGGGATTGAGAAATGTTTTTACTTCCTTGTTTTGTGACAAAAGAAAGAGGCTGCTCTAATGTTCTTCTGCTTAGGAAAAAAAAGTAGAAACCTTTCTCAAATCTTTTCTAAGCAGAAGAACATCAGCCTCTTTCTTTCTCCTGACAACTTCCTTGACTACTTGGTGGTCAGACTGGTGGGAAACTGACCAGCAGGTGGCGCTGTTGGAACACAATTCATTCATATTAACAGTACATGTATCCCTTAATATCTTGGAATTAAAAAAAAAAAATGAATGCACATTGCAAATGTACTTAGGATAGCCTCTCATCAATTTTACATTAACTTATTTTTAAGGTTTACATATATTAATTTTATATTAATATCTGCCCTTATTTCTGACCCCCCTGCAGGAAGTCACAAGGACGGCGGAAGACACCCCCGATGCGGAAGACCAAGGACGAGCCCCGTTGCTGCCCGCCCCTGCTGCTGAGAAGACCCCAGGTATCTGCTCTTCCTTCCTGCGTCCTGCTTATGGCCTATGCTCTGCGGCGCCCCGTCTGCAGAGCGTGGCGTCTTCTGTAAGGCGTCTGGTGACCCAAGATCCTCTGGACTTGTTTTTCATGTGCCAGCTGACAGTTTTTGGCCTTCCCTTTCTGTACGTTCAGTCCGAAATCCTCCTGCAAATACTGGGGGAGTTTCCCTGGTCTTCTGTATCATGAAGGTCTCTTGAGCCCCATAGCATTTTCTTAAGGATTGTGTACTTTCCTTATTTTATGAACTACAACTCCCAGCATCCCTTATTCAACATAGTTTATGGTGCTGCCTTGGTGTATTTCTCCGGTACAAAGGATATTTGCCTGCTCTTATGAGCGAATATAGATTCTAATTCTGATCATTTAGAATCCATTTAGTTAGGATTTTGGACACAGGTGCCCTTGAACAGATCCCATGGCCTTGGCACTATGGCAGCGCTCTGGGGTAAAACCACAGTAGCTGATTGGCTGTTGTTCAGACATGGGCCTGTACTTGTAAAAATCAGCTCTACATTGATCCAGGCAAATCTGCCCTGATCGCAATTCTCTGCTTAAAGGGTTGGTTCACCTTTAACTTAACTTTACGTATGTTATAGAATGCCCAGTTCTAAGCATCTTTACAATTGGTCTTCATTATTTATTTTTAATAGCTTTTTAGTTATGTCTTTTCTCTTCGGACTCGTTGGGGGTCACTGACCCCATCTAAAAAACAAATGCTCTGTAAAGCTACGATTGTTACCGTTAGGGATACTTTTATTTGCTCATCTTTCTATTCAGGCCTCTCCTATTCATATTCCAGTCTGTTCTTCAAATCAATGCATGGTTGCTGGGGTAGATTGGACCCTAGCAACCAGATAGCTGAAACTGCAAGGTGGAGATAATAAAAAATGAAAATTCTGCTCGGAATATCTTTCTCTACATCATATTCAAAGTTAAACAACCCCTTTAAGGATGACCCCTATATTTTACTATTACGGGCACTAATTCCTGCTTGCTGCCTTCTCATTGGTTTAATTTATACCTGTCATTTGTTTTCTTATTGCATTTTATTCAGTTTTTAAACTTTTAATTGTATTATTTTCCATCTCTAAAAGAGGGTTTTGCCCTGCTGTACAGTATGTTGCTTAGTTTATCTTGCCAAGCTCAGGTATATAATCTGCAATGCGGGTGCCCTTCTTATTGAATAGAGGGGCTATTAGGGGCCCGGGGAGACTGCAGTAATTGAGGGAAGGCGTGCTGGTCCTATATCTTGCATTAACCCTTTTGTGGTATATAATAGCGTCTGTAGGTTCCCATGTCTCGTCAGATCTCCAGATAGGACTGACTATATGTGACTATATTAAGAGTAATGGAAACCACACCCAATTTAGAAAAATAAGTAAATTTATTGCAAAAAGAAAAATTATTCAGAAAATATAATATAAAGGGGTGAGCCCATGGGGACCTCATGGATTAGCACCCCGCAGCTGAATGTAAGGGTGTGTGCCTTCTCTCTTTATTTTGTATATGTGACTATAAGCGGGCATTAAAGGAGAACTAAAGTCAAACTGAAGCAGTAGGCTAGAAATGTTGTACATTATGTTTTGGGCTTCTGTACCAGCCCAAGGCAATCACAGCCCTTTAGCAGTAAAGATCTGTGTCTCCAAAGATGCCCCAGTAGCTCCCCGTCTTCTTTTCTGCTGATTCACTGCACATGCTCTATGCTGCTGTCACTTACTGAGCTTAGGGAGCCACTCACAATATACAGTACACATAGAATAGAAATGTCACAATATAAGGCTGATTAGTAATTAATACAAATAATTACTACATGGCAGCACAGAAACCAGTGCAATTAGCATCAGAATTTAATAATCAGCAAACCTGTAGCATCAGCTTATATTACAGCCAGGGAAGCTCATTTTCTGCTGGATAATTAGTGACGAGCCCTAAGCTTAGCTTCTCAACAGCCAATCAGAGCCCACTGAGCATGTGAGTGTCACAGACACTTTCCAAGATGGTGACCCCCTGTGACAAGTTTGAAGCCCTGGATCATTGCTGCTATTGACAAGCTGAAACTTAAGGCTGGTGCAATAAGTTCACTATATAAAATGTGCCATTTTTAGCCACATTTAGTTTTAGGGTATAGTTGTCCTTTAAACCAAGAATAAGCACTTACTGTTAAAGGCTGATTTACAATATGTTGGCGGTTGCACTTTTATTGCCCTCCTGTAAGTGCGTCAATTGACTAATCTCATTAGGAAATAAGAATTAATTTAGAGCAGCAATAGTGATTGAGGGCCCCCCCCATATCAAAGGAGGCCATTCCCTCCATGCCACAATAATCAGGTGAGCGGCCACGTTTTGCTGTGGCAACTAGCAGGGCTTGTATGTATTTATGGGCAGGTACCGGCCTCTATTTACCACCCCTTTAGGACGGCCCTGCTGGTAGTTAAAATTGCATGGTAGGTAACTGATCATAATTAGGGATGGGCGAATTTTTTCGCCTTGTTTCGCCGAAAAAATGACGCCCATAGACTTGTATGGAGACGTGCGTCAAAAAAAAAAAAAGGTTTCGCCGCGCGACAAATTTTTTTTGACACCCATAGACTTCAATGGGCGTCTGCGACATTTCGCCGGCGGCGAATTTTTGACGAAACGGATCAAATTTGCCCATCCCTGATCATAATTGAGGATCCTATTATATATATATTAGGGATGCACTGAATGCAGGATTCAGTTCGGGATTTGGCCAGGATTCGGCCTTTTTCAGCAGGATGCAGCTGAATCCGTATCCTGCTGAAAAAGGCCAAATCCCGAACCGAATCCTGGATTTGGTGCATCCCTAATGTAAATATTAGGATCCTCAATTGCATGTAAATTAGGGTCTTAACTCGACTTTTCGTCACAAAAGAAGAATTCGTATGCAAATTCGGATTCGGTTCGGTATTTGGCCGAATCTTTCACCAAGGATTCAGGGATTTGGCCGAATCCTAAATAGTGGATTTAGTGCATCCCTGATATATATATATATATATATATATATATATATATATATATATATATATATATATATATATATTTATAGGCCTTTGGTTCTTTAGGAAGGTGCAGGGGTTGCACTGAGGGGTTTGTCATTCATCACTTGTTGAGCTTTTGCGGTGCGACTGCTTTCGTGCGTTATTTATGAAGCGTGTGGTTACATGTGTGTTCTACACGTTATATTGTAATTTTGTTTTGTTTTTTTTTTACACTGATCACTTGTTCACAAGGCAAATGAATAAGAATGATCACACTGATGACAATATATTTAGCTTTAATGCAGGTTTGTATGTATGTATGTATGTATGTATGTATGTATGTATGTATGTATGTAGCTGCCATGGTTTGGGGCTCCTAGGAGTAAGTTACTATTTCACTGCCTTGACACCTTCACTCCCTGTGGCACGTGGGATAAATACGCCTCTGTACTTTATTCTGTAATGGAATCCTCTTTACATCCGCTTCAACTAGGGATGCTCCGAATCCACTATTTTGTGTTCGGCTGAAACCCCGAATCCCTTGCGAAAGATTTGGATGAACACCGATCCAAACCCAAATCTGAATTTGCTTTTGCAAATTAAGGACCGGATAGGAAGCTTCCTTGTTTTCTGATGAAAAGTCACATGATTTCCCTTCCTGCCCCTAATTTGCATATGCAAATTCGTATTCGGTTTGGCCAGACACATGGATTCGGCCGAATCCGATTCCTGCTGAATAGGGACGAATCCTGACTTGATCTTGAACCGAATCCTTAGCTTCAACATTATCATTCCCACTAGGATCCGACTGGCCTACCGGGATATCAGTGAATATCCAGGTGGGCCTCAACGTCGGATAAATCCCCACAGCTCTATTATTCCGATGGTGTGATAGAAATACCATCTAAAGGTGTATAGAGTGGGCCAGGTTCTGTGGTTGGCTCCTTCTCTGGTTAACCCATTCCAAGTTTGGGCCAGGGTACAAGGAAGATATATTGCCTGTTAGTCCCTTCACTAACTGGAGAAGGACATGTATATATTCCCATAAATAAAACACTCTTGTGTGTGTGTGTGTGTGTGTATGTACAAACAGGTATGGGATCTGCTATCCAGAATGCTTGGGATCTGTAATTTCTGTAATTGTAATTATTTTGGGAGACCGCCTACCTGTAATTCTGAACTTTCGGGATAATGGGTTTCCGGATAACAGATCCCATACCCGTACATGTTTAGCAAAGTGGCCACATGCCCTCGTAATAGTAGTAAACCCTACTTGGATCTTACTGTTACCTGTTTCAATAACCTAAAGGGGTGGTTCACCTTTAAGCTCACATGTAGTATGTTATAGAATGACCAACTTTTCAATTGGTCTTCATTATTTATTTTTTATCGTTTTTGAATGATTTGCCTTCTTCTTCTGAATCTTTCCATCTTTCAAATGGGGGTCACTGACCCCATCTAACAACAAATGCTCTGTAAGGCTACACATACATCGTTATTGCTACTTTTTATTACTCCGCTTTCTATTCATATTCCAGTATCTTATTCAAATCAAAGCATGGTTGCTAGGGTAATTTGGCCCCTAGCAATCTGCAGAGCTGCTGAATAAAAAGCTAAATAACTCAAAAACTATAAATAATAAAAAAATGAAACCCAATTGCAAATTGTCTCAGAATAACCCTCTCTACATAATACTAAAAGGTAATTTAAAGGTGAACAGCCCCTTTAAGAGAGTGCCTTGGTTATTGTAGCTTGCACTTTCAGCTTTGTGTAAGACTCCATTGTGTTCTTTCTAGGTTACTGCCTTCCTTACACTGCTGTAGTGGCATATTCCGCCTTACAAGGTTGAAACGGGGGCAGGAGTTTGATGGGGTGTGGCTAATTGTCTAGTGATGATATTAAATGTGTCCTTAGCAACACTCTTAGTCCATAAAATTATAACCCAGTTAAGTAGTAAATGTTAGTGTGTAGAGGCTTTCATTATCAGCGCCAGATACAGTACTAGATGCATCAAAGCAATGAGTGTAGTAGGCTTTGCGTTCAGGAGCTTGAACCTTAATCTTGATCGTATGTGTTTAGGTGCCTGAAGTTAATGACACTTGGGGTGTAAAAGTGGCAGATAAACACCCCCCTGGTCCTGCTTGTGATCTTGGCTGGTGCACACTGTCCAGTTACAGTCACTGTCCCATGTGTTTCAGGCAGAGTGTTGCCCTTTAAATTAAGATTAAAGGATAAGTAAACATTTATAATGCGTGAATGTAAAATTGACGAGGGGGCTATTCTAAACACTTTTGTCATTTACATTCATTATTTATTTTCTTTTTATTCCAAGATATTAAGGGATACATGTACTGTTAATATGAATGACTTGTGTTCCAACAGCGCCACCTGCTGGTAATTTTCCCACCAGTCTGACCAGCAAGTAGTCAAGGAAGTTGTCAGGAGAAAGAAAGAGGCTGATGTTCTTCTGCTTAGGAAAGATTTGACTCTAAGGGGCAAATTCACTAAGATGCGAAGCGCCGAACGCTAGCGTTAATTCGCTAGCATTTGGCATTTTTCGCTACTGCGCAAATTCACTAACGAACGCTGGCGTAATTTCGCTAGTGTTACTTCGCACCCTTACGCCAGGCGAATTTTCGCTAGCGACGTAACTACGCAAATTCACTAACTTGCGCAGTGTACTGAACGCTACCTTTTACGCTAGACTTCCTTCGCCACCTCAGACCTGGCGAAGCGCAATAGAGTAGATAGGGATTGTTTCAAAAAAAGTCAAAAATTTTTCTAAGTCCCAAAAAACGCTGGCGTGTTTTCTACATGATGGGTGATAGACTGAAAAAGATCGAAACATTTTTTGGGGCTCCCCTCCTTCCCCCCTACATTTCCTGACTCATGGCAACTTACCTAGACAGTGGGCACATGTGTAGGGCAAAATATAATTTTTATTTGCAGATTTGAAGGTTTTCTAGGCATTTGAAGTGGTGATACGTGTTCCTCCATTGAAATTTGAATTTCGCGCCGTATGTAAATGAACCATCGCTAGCGAAACTTCGCTTCGCTTGGCGAATTAACGCTAGCGCAACTTCGAAAGCTTACGCTACCCCTGTGCACAACTTCGGATTTTAGTGAATTTGCGGAGCGCTGGCGAAAATACGTCTGGCAAAGTGGCGCCTGGCGCAACTTCGCATCTTAGTGAATTTGCCCCTTAACTGTTAGAGCAGCCTCTTTCTTTCTCCTGACAACTTCCTTGACTACTTGCTGGTCAGACTGGTGGGAAACTGACCAGCAGGTGGCGCTGTTGGAACACAATTCATTCATATTAACAGTACATGTATCCCTTAAAGGAACAGTAACATCAAAAAATAAAAGTGTTTTAAAGTAATGAAAATATAATGCAGTTTTTCCCTGCACTGGTAAAACTGCTGTGTTTGCTTCAGAAACACTACTATTGTTTATATAAATAAGCTGCTGTGTAGCAATGGGGGCAGCCATTCAAAGGAGAAAAGGCTCAGGTTACACATCAGATAGTAGATAAACTCTGTCTAATGGTGTTATCTTTTCTCCATTAGTTAACCTGTGCCATATAGCCGTTTTTCAATTTCCGCCATTGCTCCCCAGCAGCTTGTTTATATGAACTATAGTAGTGTTTCTGAAGCAACCACATCAGTTTTACCAGTGCAGGGCAACACTACATGATATTTTCATTACTTTAAAACACTTACATTTTTTGGTGTTACTGTTCCTTTAACATATTGGAATTAAAAAAAACATAAATAATGCATATACATTGCAAAAGTGCTTAGAATAGCACCCTCAGCAATTGACATATTTTTAAGGTTTACTTATCCTTTAAATAACATTAAAAGACCTAATCAGGGGCATTATTGAAACCACCCCATGTGCCATAGGCTGTTTAAACCATCCGTTTCAGTCCAGTTTCTGTATTATGCTCCAGATATGTAGCCCCTTCTCTGTCAATGTTTTTCCTCTTCTGTATCCTCCCCCAAACCGAAACCTTATTGTTATTGTGCATTTTCTTTGTATTTTTGGTCTTGCCTTGTCTTTCCCACTTCTCACCCCACTGACCCTCTCAACCATGTCTGTATATGTCTTGCTGAATATGTCCCTCCTTTATTCTGTATCATGTGCCAGGTACTCTGTAGTACTCTGTATTGTGCCTTTTTTTGTTTTTGTTAAATTTCACGGTTGCACTTTTACGTAAATAAATTTTATTCTTGAGGTTTTTATTTTCCCCCCTGGTTTCCGAGTTTATTTTTTTTTACCTCCATAAATTCAGCTTTATTCAAATGTCGCCGACGCCCATTACAGTCTATGGGCGACTAAATTTGTTTGACATGCGTCTTTTTTTTTTTTTTTCACGCACAACGCCATACAAGTCTATGGACGACATTTCCACAGCAAAACGAGAAAATTCGCCCTACCCTAGTGCCGGTGTCTTGTGCTGTGCACCCCAGGCAAAAATGCTTTTTAAATGCGCACTAAGGGGTGCAAGTAAATGAGCCCTTATATCTTTGTGGGCCAATTATACTTAAATGATGATTTCACATGCAGCCACGGGGTTTTAACAATTGTTTTGGAGGACCACGCTCTCCAACGCCCAGTTTGGATGACTGTGCCTTTAAATAAACCTCTGTCCTTGTTGTGCTGGGTGAGCTTGCAGGTAATGGGCCCTCCCTCCTTGCATATGTATCTTTAAATTAGGGATGCACCAAATCCACTATTTTGGATTCGGCCGAACCCCCGAATCCTTCGTGAAAGATTCGGCCGAATACCGAACCCGAACCCTAATTTGCATATGCAAATTAGGTGTTGGAAAGGGAAAACATTTTTTACTTCCTTGTTTTGTGACAAAAAGTCACGCGATTGCCCTCCCCGCCCCTAATTTGCATATGCAAATTAGGATTTGGATTCGGTTCGGCCGGGCAGAAGGATTCGGCCGAATCCGAATCCTGATGAAAAAGGCCGAATCCCGAACTGAATCCTGGATTCGGTGTATCCCTACTTTAAATAGGGCTGCAAGGGGTTAAATAGTATTATTTAATTTATTTTAGAAAGATTGTCATTGCACCGGATCCAGGATTCGGCCTTTTTCAGCAGGATTCGGATTTGACCGAATCCTTCTGCCTAGCCGAACCGAATCCTAATTTAATATAATTTAATATAATATATATTAATATAATAATAATATATAATTTATAATATATTTATAATTTAATAATATAATTTAATATAATATGGGGAGGAAAATCGTGTGAGGTTTTTGTCACAAACAAGGAAGTAAAAAAATGTTTCCCCTTTCCACCACTAATTTGCATATGCAAATTCGGCTTCGGTTCGGTATTCGGCCAAATCTTTTGCGAAGGATTCAGGGGTTCGGCCGAATCCAAAATAGTAGATTCGGTGCATCCTTAATTGTCATACACGAGTCCCTGCCCAAGAGGAGCTTAGAGTCTACTCTCCCTTTAAACTGCACATGTCAGACCGGTAGCCAATCAAGTTCTGATAAAATGAGCCCCTTTTTAGACTTGGATATTCTCAGGGTTCTCTGGTTACCCCCATCCCAGGCACGAGGAGAACAGACATAGTGTGTGCAGATAGTTCTAGTTCATATTTGGCTATGGCTACCTGCTAAGGAATTCTGCAGATTACTGCCCATAGATAGTTACAGCAGCTGTTGCGGTGCCAGTTTAATGTGGGAATTATAGTCCATTTCCCATAGGGATGCACCGAATCCACTTTTTTGGATTCGGCCGAACCCCCGAATCCTTCACGAAGGATTCGGCCGAATAGCGAACCGAATCCGAACCCTAATTTGCATATGCAAATTAGGGGTGGGAAGGGGAAAACATTTTTTACTTCCTTGTTTTCTGACAAAAAGTCACGCAATTTCCCTCCCTGCCCCTAATTTGCATATGCAAATTAGGATTCGGTTCGGCTGGGCAGAAGGATTCGGCCGAATCCGAATCCTGCTGAAAAAGGCAGAATCCTGGCCGAATCCCGAACTGAATCCTGGATTCGGTGCATCCCTAATTTCCCACCAACTATAATACTTGTTGCTACAGCCACGGGAGCTGTTGGGAGTTGTAAGCCTTATTAGACAAGGGTTTATTCTGTAAGGTGCTGGGTTAGGTGGGTGCTAGATTAGGTGGGTGCTAGGTTGCAACAAGCTCTGACTGGGTGCCCGAGTGAAAGATCCATTCCTTCATCCTTGCTGTTCTGTGTCTCCTCTTTATAGATAAACATTGCAACAACAAAAAAAACTGCTTGCCGTATAAATCTGAAGATTAATACAGGTGTGGGATCTGTTATCCAGAATGCAGACCTGGGGTTTTCCGGATTAGGGATCAAATGCATAATGTGGATCTTTATCCCTCAAGTCTACTAGAAAATCATGAAAACATGAAATAAACAAAATAGGCTGGTTTTGCTTCCAATAAGGATTCATTATATCTTAGTTGGGATCAAGTACAGGTATAGGATCCGTTATCTGGAAACCTGTTACCCAGAAAGCTCCAAATTACGGAGAAAGTTTTTAAAAATAATTTCCTTTTTCTGTGTTATAATAAAACAGTAGCTTGTACTTGATCCCAACTAATATATAATTAATCCTTATTGGAAGCAAAACCAGCCTATTGGGTTTATTTCATGTTTATATGATTTTCGAATAGACTTAAAGGGGTTGTCCACCTCCCAAACACTTTTTACAATTCAATTGTTTGAAGATTGTTCCTCCGAAATAAAGACTTTTTTCAATTACCTTCCATTATTTATTTTTTACCGTTTTTAATTTTTCCAATATGTCTCTGGCGTTTGAGTCTGGCAGCTCAGTAATTCAGGTGCAGATTTTAAACTGTTAAAATTTGACATTTAGTTGATCCATTTCTCAGCAGCAACTATTGTATCAATTCTAACAGCTGCTTGTAATGAAACCCAGAGATTCTGCTCAGCAGGGACAGAGATAAGAAATGTATCAACTACATGTATCCACTTAGAACAGTTTACAGGGTCAGCGACCCCCCTCCCAGAGCTGCTTCAGAATGTGAAATATAACTCTTTGCGCTTCAATATTAGAAAAATGGCGACACATAGAAAATGGAAAGTCATTGGAAAAAGTCGTTATTTCTGGTGATCTATCAGAAAACAACTAGTTTTTTCAAGATGAACCACTCCTTTAAGGTATGAAATTATGGAAAGACCCATTACCCGGAAAACCCCAGGTCCCGAGCATTCTGGATAATGGGTCCCATACCTGTACCTTGTACTTGGTCCCAACTAAGATATAATTACTTCTTATTGGAAGCAAAACCAGCCTATTGGGTTTATTTAATTGTTTATATGATTTTCTAGTCGACTTCAGGTATGAAGATGCAAATTACGGAAAGATCCCGTATCCCTTGTGTTGTTTATGGAGTGTGGGAAGAAACCAAATGAAGGACATGGTGTGAACATACAAATACCTAACAGAGGTCAGAACTGAACTCAGGACACCATTTGGGCCATGAAGGTTCTTCAAGTCTTGGGTGCAATTCACTATAGTTGTTCAGATTAGGCCCACTTGTGCTGGTGTTAAGAGCATAGCATAGGGAGATGACACCTAATAGGTGTGCCCTTTCACACGTATATTTGATATGGCACTTATTAACCATAAATCAAAATCTGTGACCCCATAATCTCACACTTATCAACATTACCTCCCATTTCAGGCCCCAGTGTGAATGGTGTAGAAGATCACAGCGCCGCCAAGAGGCTGAGAGCCACCCCCGAGCGTATTGAGCTGGAGAATTACCGCGTTTCCTTGCAGAAGGAGGAGCTGGAGGAGGTGCCAGAAGAAACCCTGGCTGAGCATAATCTGAGCAGCCTTCTGGATAAAGGGGAGGTGGAAGAGGTGGCCAGCAGGTGAGGTTCTTCCCGTGTCCTGACACCATTCCAATGTACCTAAGGTTGTCCCCTCCTGTGTGTAGATAATATCCATATATACAGTTTGCTCCATAAATCTTCGGACAGAGACCACTTTTTTTTTTTTTTTTCTAATTTTGGTTCCGTACATTACCACAATGAATTTGAAAATGTTCAAGTCTAATACTTGGTTGAAAACCCTTTGCTGGCAATGACAACCTGAAGTGTTGAACTCATGGACATCACCAGATTCTGGGTTTCCTCCTGTTTAATGCTCTGCCAGGCCTTTACTGCAGCCGCTTTCACTTTCTGTTTGTTTCTGTCCCAAGTTTAGTCTTCAACAAGTGAAATGCAGCTCAATTGGGTTCAGATCAGGTGACTTGGCCATTCAAGAATATTCCACTTATTTGCTTTAATAAACTCCTGGGTTTCATTGGCTGTATGTTTTGGCTCATTATGAAACGCCTCCCAATCAATGTGAGTGCATTTAGCTGGATTTGAGCAGACAGTGTCTCTGAACAGCTCAGAATTCATTCTTGTGCTTCTGTCCTGTGTCACATGATGGATAATCACTAGTGTCCCACTGGCAGCCAATCACGCCCAAGCCATCACACTGCCTCCCAAATGTTTTATACATCATGTGCTTTGCTTTGGATCATGAGCTGTTCCACACCTTCTCCAGACTTAGAAAAAAAGTTAAGTTATGTGTGTATTTATAGGCGCAAATATGGCTGTTTGTCTGTGGCACCCACAACTCTTTGCACTTTCGGCCCACAGCAGTTCAGAGTCCGAGATGGAGGAAGAAGAAGAGGAGGAGGAGCAAGAGGAGCCAGGGGAGTGTGTTCCCTCCTCAGATCTGGGTGGGGTGCCATGGAAAGAGGCTGTCAAGATTCACGCCAAGTTGAAGGGTCAGGACGTGGAAAATGTGGTCATTGTGGAAACTCAGGGGTCAGGTGGCAGTGAAGAAGAAGAAGAAGAGGAGGAGGAAGAAGAAGAAGAAGAGGAGGAGGAAGAAGATGAAGAAGAATCAAGTCAAGGTTGGTTTCTAACCTCACTAGAATAATATATTATCTTGCCCAGGGTTATTCTAGACTGCAGTGACCTTGGGTATAGAGAGAACACAGTAATGCAATGCCCACAGTTACTGCCCCTTCGCCTACCACCATCTTGGCTTACTATACACACTGTTCTGTAAAAAAAAAGACAGAAATCTCTGGGTTGTGATGAAGAGTTTGTGTTTTCCCCCAATTAGGGTTGCCACCTGGCTGGTAAAAATGAGGGTTGATCCCAATGTTATTAATAGGGAATAGAGATAAATATATAGGAAGGCTGGTATTTTTTTCCAGAAAAGGTGGCAACCCTACCCCCAATTGATTCAACCACAGCTCTGTGTGGCCTCACAAAAGTGGCGACTGATTACCTAAATGTAGTCAAACATATAATTAAAGCCTAAAGTTCCTTATAATACACCCAGAGCAGAGCTCTTCTTCCATCTCCTTCTCACTGTACAACTTCCCTGTCTCATTTCTGCTTCTCTTGTCCCCCTTCCGTCTGTTCATCTCTTTTCATGGGGTTTGGGATGGGTGATTGTCCGCTGCGCCCCCTGCTGCAGAGGGTGAGTATTGCCCATGGGAGAGAGAACTTCAGCAGGGCCTATGGATACAGCGTATCTCTGACGAAGATACCGTTGGTACATTTAAAGGTATCCCTCATGCCCCCCCAATATTCTCTGCCATCCCCAGATGAAATGAATTAACCCCAAAGATTGCTCCTACACCCCTGCACTTTTTATCTGTAGATGGAGCTATATTTAAAGAGACACGGTCATCAAATCCGTCACTACAATTGGTGTCCCTTTTGGCTGAGGATTTGGTTAAAACACTCAGTCCCACCAAAGACATTATTTATGCAAGGCCATCAACTGAGCTTGGCACGACAGTGGGGCACAGCCACTAACATAACAGTGGCCTCATTCACAATTGGCTACAGTCCCATGATGATGCTGCCCAACCTTCTAGCTTTTCTCCATGGAGGGGTGTAGGACGTATCTGTGTGAGCATGGTATAGAGATCGCAGCAGCCCCCCGACACTAATTCCACTTGCATGGAACAGCACCCTTCTGTATCCAGGAATTCAATGGCTTTATCTGATCCGAGACGACGTTCTTCTCCTAACCTCAACCGTAATCCCTATCTCCGTGCATGGAACAGAGCTGGAGCTTTAACAACAGTCCCTTGTGTCCCTAAGGTGCAATCCAGTACTCGGTCTTATAAAGTGGGGAGATCATGTGATTATCACTAGACACTTTGGAACCCGTCTCCCTATTGGGACTCAAAAGAGCACCCAGTCTGCATGGGCTATATTAAAGGGATACTGTCATGGGAAAACATGTTGGGATAGTGCTGCTCCAGCAGAATTCTGCACTGAAATCCATTTCTCAAAAGAGCAAACTGACATGGGGCTAGACATATTGTCAGTTTCCCAGCTGCCCTAGTCATGTGACTTGTGCCTGCACTTTAGGATGGAACTTCTTTCTGGCAGGCTGTTATTTCACTCTCAGTGGGACTTGGCTTTTGCTATTGAGTGCTGTTCTTATATCTACCAGGCAGCTGTTATCTTGTGTTAGGGAGCTGCTATCTGGTTACCTCCCAATTGTTCTGTTGTTAGGCTGCTGGGGGGATGGGATGGGAGCAGTAGCAGAACATTCGTTGTGGGGAAAGAATGCCAAAAAGCGCTTATAGCTGCAATGGTGCCTTTATTGGTCACACAACATGTTTCGAGCTAAGTAGCTCTTTATCAAGTGATAAAGAGCTACTTAGCTCGAAACATGTTGTGTGACCAATAAAGGCACCATTGCAGCTATAAGCGCTTTTTGGCATTCTTTCCCCACAACGAATGTTCTCCTATTGGATTCAGCTTTGGATGGAAGCAGGGGTTAAAGATTACCTGCAAGGAATTAAACTAAAGGGTTCAACATACCAGTACTATATTTCTGATGGGAGCAGTAGCGATCCTAGAGGGGGGCGGGCCCTGGTGCGTGACGCGCAGCCGGGCCCCACCCCCCTCCGTACGGCCGCATTTGTTAGTGGCGCACAGACTGCCGGGGGGCCCTGAGGGGGTGCGGGCCCTGGCCCGCTCGCACCCCCTGCTCCCCCGGTAGTTCCGCCACTGGATGGGAGGGGTGACATCAACTTGCAGTACAGCAGTAAAGAGTGACTGAAGCACAGAGCACAAGTCACATGACTGGGGGCAGCTGGGAAACTGACAATATGTCAAGCCCCATGTCATATTTCAAAATTGAATATAAAAAAATCTGTTTGCTCTTTTGAAAAATGGAGCAGCACTATTAACTAATGTGTTAGGAGAAAAACATGTTTTCCCATGACAGTATCCCTTTATGTTTGTTTATTATCCTATACAGCACCACGTGGTTATAGGTCTATAGCAGGGTGACAATAGTCTTATTGGTTTTATATATATATATATATATATATATATATATATATATATATATATATATAATCTGTATATTCAGTATATATTACCCAAGTCCTAAGCACCATCTGTTTGTTGCCAGTAGGTGGCACTCAAATGTATAAACCTTTATCCATAGAAGGAATTTTATGTGCATGAACTCCATGAATAAAAAGACTGATAGTGGTTGAACTTAGAGCCCAGATGGGGGGGGGGGTGTTATTTTGGGTCAGTATTGGATTGTGCCTTATTTTGGGTTCCCTAAAAAAGAGAAATGTTAATTTAGGGGGGCTATTTGTGCCCCCTACCCATGCTGATACAGTAGATATTAACAGACGCATGCGCTGAGCGTTTTTTTTTTTTTTTTTTGCAAAGAAACTGCATTTTGTTTTTACTAATCCTAAAGTGTCGGCTTTGATTTAATATCTCATGCATAGATGTATATGGGTTTCTCTACATAATAGGGATGCAGCGAATTCGGCTAAATACCGAACCGAATCCTTATTTGCATATGCCGGCAGAAGGATCTGGGCAAATCCGGATCCAGCTGAAAAAGGCCGAATCCTGGATCGGTGCATCCCTACTACATACGTGCTTACATGTAAAATGAAAGAAAAGTCTACACCTTAAAGGATAAGTAAACTCTAAAAATAAGTCAATGTAAAATTGATGAGGGGGCTATTCTAAGCACTTTTGCAATGTACATTCATTATTTTTTTATTTTTAATTCCAAGATATTAAGGGATACACGTACTGTGAATATGAATGAATTTTGTTACAACAGCGCCACCTGCTGGTCAGTTTCCCACCAGTCTCACCAGCAAGTAGTCAAGGAAGTTGTCAGGAGAAAGAAAGAGGTTGCTCTGATGTTCTTCTGTTTAGGATTAAAATCAGAAACCTTTCTCAAAGCAGAAGAACATCAGAGCAGCCTCTTTCTTTCTCCTGACAACTTTATTAATCAATTGATGTTAATATAGTTACATATAGTTACATAGTTAAATCGGGTTGAAAAAAGACAAAGTCTATGAAATCCAACCCCTCCAAATGAAAACCCAGCATCCATACACACACCCCTCCCTACTTTCACATAAATTCTATATACTCATATCTATACTAACTATAGAGTTTAGTATCACAATAGCCTTTGATATTATGTCTGTCCAAAAAATCATCCAAGTCCCTCTTATAGTCATTAACTGAATCAGCATCACAACATCACCCGGCAGTGCATTCCACAACCTCACTGTCCTGACTGTGAAGAACCCTCTACGTTGCTTCAAATGAAAGTTCTTTTCTTCTAGTCTAAAGGGGTGGCCTCTGGTACGGTGATCCACTTTATGGGAAAAAGGTCCCCTGCTATTTGTCTATAATGTCCTCTAATGTACTTGTAAAGTCTAATCATGTCCCCTCGCAAGCGCCTTTTTTTCCAGAGAAAACAACCCCAACCTTGACAGTCTCCCCTCATAATTTAAGTCATCCCTCCCTCTAACCAGTTTAGTTGCACTTAGTCTCTGCACTCTCTCCAGCTCATTTATATCCTTTTTAAGGACTGGAGTCCAAAACTGCCCCCATACTCCAGATGAGGCCTCACCAGGGACCTATAAAGAGACATAATTATGTTTTCATCCCTTGAGTTAATGCTGTTTTTATACAAGACAGAACTTTATTTGCTTTAGTAGCCACAGAATGACACTGCCCAGAATTAGACAACGTTAGAGATGTAAGAGATGAGTTCAGTATTGTTAGTTATTACAAGGTCCAAAAGTGAGTTACTCCTAGTAGGTTCTTGAAGGAGCTGGAATAAAAAGTTGTCATTCAGCATATTTACAAACCTACTAGCTTTTTCTGTCTTAGCAACCCCATTACCCCAGTCAATGTCTGGATAATTGAAGTCACCCCTAGTAATAACTTGACCCAGCTGTGAAGCCGCTTGTATCTGCAAGAGTAGCTGGGCTTCATACTCAACTCTTATACCAGGTGGTTTATAACATACACCAATGATTATTCTCTTTGTAACCTTTTGCCCAGTTAAAATCTCTACCCAGAGGGATTCTACACCCTCACCAGTGCCATCTTTGGTTATTTCTTTAGCGCATGGCTTTAATTCAGGCTTTACATACAAACACACTCCTCCACCCTTTTTTTATCCCCCTCCTAAAAAGGGTGTAACCATTTAAGGTCACATGTTTCATCCCACCAGGTCTCGCTGATACCAATTATATCATAATTTTTAGAGCATGCAATTAATTCCAGGTCTCCCATTTTACCTGACAAACTCCGTGCATTTGCAGCATACAGCGGAGATTACTACTTTTACTTTTGAAATTTGCATTACTTAGTGGAGAATTATATGTTAAGTTAGTATTATTCTGTTTTTCCTTGTAACCGAGGGACCTCCAGCCCAGTGCTCTAGGAACCCAAACCCTTCCTTCCTACACCAAGACTTGAGCCACGCATTTAACTCCCGCTGTCTTCCTAAACTTGAAACAGTACATGAATCCTTTCATATCTTAAATAAATAATGAACGTACATCGCAAAAGTACTTAGAATAACCACCCCATCAATTTTACATTCACTTGTTTTTAAGGTTTACTTATCCTTTAATGTGAGACTGTGCGGCCAAAGCATTTCATGGGACCCCATTAAAGAGGATCTGTCATCTGATTGGCCCCCCCCCTCAGCTCCATACGTGCCATATGTAATAAACACACATAAAATAAATACCAGCAGGTGTCAAACTAAAAATGCACTTTCATCAAATGACATTGAATTAGATATATAATGAATAAAGTACCCCCTATTGTAAAATATATGGATATTCTTTTATACAGGTCATGGAACTCCGAGGTTACTTCTAATATCCTCATATTTTCCAACAAGGGGTACTTTGTTTATTTTTATAATACACAAGTTTCAGTGAGTCACGTGACAAAAATGACATCACTACTCACCGTTTATTACTGATGACATCACTTGTCACCGTTTATAAGGATATAATTTACAAGATATTCAGGGCTTTTGTGTATTATCAAGATATTTAGCACCTGATAGATCAGTCATGTTCAGCATTTAATCGCCTACCTCGGGAGTCTTCTGTGCTGTGATCCCATCAAATTGCTATTGGCCTGTCTGGACAAAGAACATGGTTTGCCGGATCCTCCCATGCACGTGTGGGTGTTGAGATCTACTTGTTTGATCCAACATCCAATCGACACTATTTGGCAATCCACAGGCCAGTTTAAGAGTCAGGGCACATGCTCAGATTCCGGGAGATTAGTCACCCGGCGACAAATCTACTCTTCTACGGGCCGACTAATCTCCCTGAACTGTCTCCCACCACCTAGAATGTAGCTCTCCTGGCGGGATGGCACTCGGAAGCGCTTCGTTTTCGGAAGTCGCCCAAAGTTTCCGTGTCAGGCAAGGAAAACGAAGTGCTCCTCATCCCCCCGAATGTGAGCGTGTGCCCTGACCCTTAGGGTGATTATAGTAATTAAGGCTAGTGGCACAATGGACATTGACCACCAGAGAAAATATTGGGGGTTCAAACACCCCTCTCCGTCCTCTAATGAGCGACAGTCTCCGTGAGTCCAATGAATGAACCCATGTGCCATTACCCTTACAGCTCCCAATGTCAATATACTGTTTCTGGATATAGATAATGGGCTCCGTCTCTTTATCACTGTAACGTTCTCCTGTTCTCTCTGTCCTTCTGTTTCCCTTACCTTGGGCGATGTCTGTCCTTTTGCTCTTCTGCTTCCTCCATTCCGTGCTTTTCTGTCCAGCTGGGAACCTCAGGCTCCAGCAATCCCTCTCTCCTGTCGACCCCATGGAAATAAAGGCCGACTTGCACTGGACACACGTCCGTAAGGTTAAGGAAGAGCGGAGAGGGTCTAAGGAGGAGAGGGGAGAAGTGAGCGTGTCCTCTCCTTCCAAAGGTAATCCCCTGCGCCCAAGCCCAAACATATAGTTGCCCCATTAGCTGAGCAACCTCATTGTACTGCACTTCATTGCATACCTCCCAACTGTCCCGTTTTTCGTGGGACAGTCCCGATTTTGACAGCTCAACCCGCAGTCCCGGGTTTGTTACGGAAATGTCCCAACTCTTTGATCTCCTGCACTGAACAGCCAGAAAAAGTTTCTAACTTTTAGCCCAGAATAGATACTTTTCTAACAATTTAAAGGGGACCTGTCACCCAGACAAAAAGCTGTATAATAAAAGTCCTTTTCAAATTTAACATGAAACCCAATTTATATTTTTTATTAAAGCATTCATAGCTGTTGTAAGCTCATTTAAAAATCTCAGCTGTCAATCAAATATTGTCTGCCCCTCCTCTATGCCTTAGGCAGACAATTACTTTCACTTTCCATACAGAACTTCCCAGATGTCACTGCTCTCCACACATTCTCCCGTATAAGCCGAGTTTTTCAGCATCCAAAATGTGCTGAAAAAGTCTACCTCGGCTTATACTCGGGTCAGCGGTACCGACCCGAGTAGCTGAGATTGCAGTCACTTTTAATCATTCCTATACCAACAGTTCACTTGGGGAGAGACTGCAATATCCCATAATGCCCTCTGTTGGTTATATGAAAGAATAACAGTGACTGCAATATCACACAGCACCCTCTGTTGGTTATATGAAAGAATAACAGTGACTGCAATATCACACAGCGCCCTCTGTTGGTTATATTAAAAAATAACAGTGACTGCAATATCACACAGCGCCCTCTGTTGGTTATATGAAAGAATAACAGTGACTGCAATATCACACAGCGCCCTCTGTTGGTTATAAGAAGGATTAACAGTGATGGCAATATCACACAGCACCCTCTGTACATGGTAGTGGGACAGTGGGACAATGCACACAGTAATCCGTTTGGCAATTCTCTGTCACCATCAACTTTGCAAAGAAGTCTGGTTGATCGCTGGGGGGGTCGCTTTGGCAGAATGTGCGCTGCTGGGAGACAGGGCTGTAGTTGTGTCTAGGCTTATACTAGAGTCAATACGTTTTCCCAGTTTTCGTAGGTAAAATTAGGTACCTCGGCTTATACTCGGGTCGGCTTATACTCGAGTATATACGGTAATTGTGTAGCCAGGGCTTGGGGATGGACATCAGGTCCCACATTCTGGTGCACAAACAAGATTCTGAGATGATACAAGGCTTGCCTTAATAAAAGTGTCCACAAAATGGCTCCTGCCTGCTTGTTATAATTATGAATTCCCAGACTGACAGAAACAAGATTCAAATCATTTATATTGTGTAATTAACGTTCATTTTGCTTGAATAATGTGATAAAATAGGATTAGGAATATTGTTTTGGGTGACGGGGTCCCCCTTTAAGATAAGCAGGTCTCTAGGGGAAACTGTGACTTGCAGCTTAAAGGGCAATTCACCTTCATTAGCAAAACTGTAAGAACACATTAAAAACCACAGAAATGTGTTCAAACTTTCATAACTTGCCAAATTTTGTAAAAGGGACATGTTAATTAGGGGGTATGGTATGGTCGCAAAACTGGCGTGGTCAAAAATCCTTTGGTCCCTCTTTCTATTTCCAAAATGTTGGGAGGTATGTCATTGTAGTGTTTACATCATTGCCGCGTTATGTTATTCCGTGTCTATCTGTATGTGTGCTGTGGCCCTATTGACACCCCCAGGTAAGTAGCATTAGATTTCCATTCATTTCATTTTTTGTTTCTGTTCTTACTTTTTTTTTTTTTTCCGCCGGCAGCACCTCATCTCCCTTCCCACCGTCACGACCCAGTGAGAGCATGGCTGGAGTCCGTATCAGGAGGTAGCGAGCCCCAGAGATAAGAGGCTGCGTTCTTGTTAAGAGCTCTGCAGTCGCTCTGCTTGAATGCTCTGTGCTAGCTCTGCCACGCTCCTGTCCCGCTCTGCATGGTTAAAGCGGGCGCCCTGTGCACCCCAATATATTCTGTGCCTTAGATGTCTCCATGCACCGCTGCTCTTTTGCCCACACGCTTTTTGTCTCCGTTTCACATGCATCATCAAGTACAGAAATTATATTATTCTCGTTTATTATTAATACAATAAATGCAAATAGATCGCCCACTGACCTGGAATGAACCTTGTTTACCCACCCAAAACTTGGAGGTAATTCCAAGCTTCCAGTAAGAGGTTGCACCCATAGATGCAACTGACTTGCACCCAGTGAGCAAGCTACTGGATATTCCGCAACAGATCTTGGGTGCAGTGCCCCTTTATTTTTTTGCAGAATTTTAACCCAGTAATAACTTGCAGAGTAGCTAGTTTACATTGAAACCAGAAGCATTGGAACTCTGCTCTCTTGTTTGTCACTTGGCTGGCTTCCTAACGTACTTCTGCTCTCTATGCTGAACTGCAGCTCCCAGCATCCTTTGCTGGCTTCAAGGGCATTCGTGTTGACTTCTCAGGGGCAAGCCTTTTTTGCCTTTCTGTTTGACCCTAAGGGAAGGCAGGACTGGCTAACGTGCAAGGCTTGGAGGGCCGCACTCTTGTGTTTTAGCTGCTTTTGTGTGGATGAAAGGACCAGTAATTCCATAAAATGAAAATATTTTTTCATGTAACATTTGTATCTGTTCAACCTGTATATACAAATTAACTTTTTCTTGGCAACAAATGCCAATTTAATTATATATTTATTTTATTTTAATTTAATTTTTATTTGATGCCGTTTATGGCATTGGACCACTTATTTTCGTCCTAACAGCTTATCTGTTACTACTGTGTGACCATGTGCCCTATAGCCCTATTGCAACTTGAATGGTTGCCCCATGGCTACACAGTAGCTAAGTTAATTACACACTGTAGTAGCACTGCTGAAGCAAAGTACAAGGTAACATCACAAATGCACACAATACCCATTTATTTTTTAGTGTTACTGGTCCTTTAAGGGGAAGGGGAAAGCATACAGGGGGTATAACCATGTGGGGGAAAGCAGAACTGTATCCTAAAGACTAATAAGACTGCATGCACCATATCGCGTTAGGAAACTATAAGGCTAATGGCACACAGAGCATTTTTCTCTGCATTATATACTGTATAGCTACATGCAGAGGAGTAGCGGTACCTGCAGAGCCAACACCTACATGCAGAGCAGTATAGTTACCTGCAGAGCAAACACCTTCATGCTGAGAAGCATGGTTACCTGCAGAGCCAACACCTACATGCAGAGGAGTATACTTACCTGCAGTGCCAACACCTACATGCAGAGCAATAGAGGTACCTTCAGAGCCAATATCTACATGCAGAGGAGTATAGTACCTGCAGAGCCAACACCTACATGCAGAGGAAAAGTTACCTGCAGAGCCAACACCTTCATGCCAGAAGCATGGTAACGTGCAGAGCCAACACCTACATGCAGAGGAGTGTAGTTACCTGCAGAGCCACCATTTACATGCAGAGAAGTAGACTTACTTGCAAAGCCAACACTTACATGCAGAGGAGTATAGTTAGCTGCAGAGCCAACACCTTCATGCAGAGGAGTATAGTTACCTGCAGAGGAGTATAGTTACCTGCAGAGCCAACACCTTCATGCCGAGAAGCATGGTTACCTGCAGAGCCAACACCTACATGCAGAGGAGTAGACTTACTTGCAAAGCCAACACTTACATGCAGAGGAGTATAGTTAGCTGCAGAGCCAACAACTTCATGCAGAGGAGTATAATTACCTGCAGAGGAGTATAGTTACCTGCAGAGCCAACACCTTCATGCCGAGAAGTATGGTTACCTGCAGAGCCAACACCTACATGCAGAGGAGTATACTTACCTGCAGTGCCAACACCTACATGCAGAGCAATAGAGGTACCTTCAGAGCCAATATCTACATGCAGAGGAGTATAGTACCTGCAGAGCCAACACCTACATGCAGAGGAAAAGTTACCTGCAGAGCCAACACCTTCATGCCAGAAGCATGGTAACGTGCAGAGCCAACACCTACATGCAGAGGAGTGTAGTTACCTGCAGAGCCACCATTTACATGCAGAGAAGTAGACTTACTTGCAAAGCCAACACTTACATGCAGAGGAGTATAGTTACCTGCAGAGCCAACACCTTCATGCCGAGAAGCATGGTTACCTTCAGAGCCAATACCTACATGCAGAGGAGTATACTTACCTGCAGTGCCAACACCTACTTGCAGAGCAATAGAGGTACCTTCAGAGCCAATATCTACATGCAGAGGAGTATAGTACCTGCAGAGCCAACACCTACATGCAGAGGAAAAGTTACCTGCAGAGCCAACACCTTCATGCCAGAAGCATGGTAATGTGCAGAGCCAACACCTACATGCAGAGGAGTGTAGTTACCTGCAGAGCCACCATTTACATGCAGAGAAGTAGACTTACTTGCAAAGCCAACACTTACATGCAGAGGAGTATAGTTAGCTGCAGAGCCAACACCTTCATGCAGAGGAGTATAGTTACCTGCAGAGCCAACACCTTCATGCCGAGAAGCATGGTTACCTGCAGAGCCAACACCTACATGCAGAGGAGTAGACTTACTTGCAAAGCCAACACTTACATGCAGAGGAGTATAGTTAGCTGCAGAGCCAACACCTTCATGCAGAGGAGTATAATTACCTGCAGAGGAGTATAGTTACCTGCAGAGCCAACACCTACATGCAGAGGAAAAGAGTTACTTGAAGAGCCAACACCTTCATGCCAAGAAGCATGGTTACATGCAGAGCCAACACCTACGTGCAGACGAGTAGTTTCCGCATACATGTGCAGAAGAACATAGAATACAGAAAAGCATACAGGACAGACTTTTGTCTTAAAGCTATACAACCCAAGTTTGCAGGGTGAAACTGTACAGGCACCTGTACTACAGCTGAACATATAAAGCAAAGTACCAAGAAACCGAGTATTGTATAACTGCACAATACTATAATGCACTGCTCAGCACACTGTGTAAAGCATCATACACTGTTGAAATGGGAATACACTATTTTCAAGTAAGGTTATATTTTTCCATGAGCTTTCCCTTTAATGTAAAGGCATAGCTAACCACATACACAGAATGATATTCTCTACATAACAACCCCTAATCTGTAATAATTAAGGGCACTGTTTTATTTAATTTCAAGGAACCCCCTCAGCCAAGGCGAGCAGTATGGCATCACCACTCAGGTCTTTGGTGCTTGCATTAAGCTGTGGCCTCAAACAATGCTCAAGAAATAATTTAAAGATGATAAAAGAAGCTTGAAATTGGTGTATTTTCGATTTTTAACTCCAAGCTCAAGTGACTAATATGATGCTTAGGGGTGTTTGCACTGCCTGCTGGGAAATATCTTGTTGCCAGTTTCCTCATTATTTTTTCTCGTTTTTTTTTCTCCCCCATTGCCACGTCCCTTCCTTTCCTTTTACCCCTCTGTATTCCTCACCCCTATTCTTATACTGTCCATGCTTTCCATTGTCGTCTCCTCTCTTCCCGACCCCTCAGCTACTGGTGAGGATGAAGAAGGTGAGGAGGAGGAGGAGTTGGGGACATGCCTTGCGCAGGCTGAAACAGGCGGTGATGGGGACACCTCAGCAGATCTTGGTGATGGTATGTGCTTCAAGCTTGACTTTCTGTCAGGGACATCAGCAGATTCTGAAAGGAGCAGTTCTGGTCTACTCATTTGGGCCATTCGCTTGAATGAACAGCTGTCCGCACAATAGATGGAAGTATCTACTCATTTGGGCAGGTCACGAAAAAATCTGAATCATTTGACCACTCAAGTTGAGGGCCAAGCTGGGCAAGTCTGAGCTCTTATTCCTAAAACTAATGATTTCAGAAAAGCCAATAATCTGCCAACCAAGCCAAGAGTACCTGAAGCATCAGCCAATGTCTAGGATGGGGATAGAGATAAGGACATTGAGGTTTAATATGGAATAATATTTGCATTCATTATCTCCATAATATCCCAACCCAGATGAGCTCTACAGCTTATTCTTGAAAGGTCAAACAGTCCTTTCAAATCTGGAACCAAAATGCACCTCCATATTTTCCTGCCTTCTATCCTGGACATGGCTTAGGCGGTGTATTAGTATTCTTTTCATAGCGCCAACATTCTTCAGAGATTAGGAACATTAGTCCCTGCCTTAAAAGACCTAAGGTCCTTATCACATTTACTCTGGCCAGTTTTTTCGAGTACCCCGATGAAATTGTCACACTAAACCCACACCTTGCAAATGACACCCTGGCTGGAATCAAACCTAGGACCTCAACGCTGTAGGCCATCTAATCCCTTAGACTCCCTAATGAACGCTGCTTAGAAATATGAGTCTTAATGTTCTCACTGTAATCAATTTGTCAACAATTGGACAATTATATATAGAGAGAAAAAGGTGCCCCTCTTGTAAACTATAAGGATATTTGAAGGCACGAGAGATCTTTTGTACAGGTCATGCAACTCAGAGGGGACTTCTTAAATTAGGGGTTCCATCATTTTGTTTCATGGAGTCATTTGAGACAAGTGACATCACTACGAACATACTGGCATCATTAAGCACCATTTATAACACAATATCCATGGCTCTGTGTTTATTATAAACTATTTCCTTTCACCCATAATTCAGCCGCAAGGTGTAAATATTTACTCTGTGGTGCTCAAAACGGCCGTGTGCTTGTATTTCGCATATTCTTATTTGTTTATATTCTGCACTCTGGATAATTGAAATCCCACAATAAAGATGTACGCTGTCTCCCCTGCCCCACAACTACAGATGATGACATCCCGTCTGATGCCGAGGCTGAAGAGCGGCTCCAGCAGTCTCAGAGGTTTAAGCTGAAGTTGGATATAGATCAAGAACCTGAGGTGGAGCAACCCGTCCTGCCAGGTACCTGCAGTGTTCCATTCGCACATGTTGTAGCTTAAAGAGATATTGATACACTAGCATTTTTGTTTCTTGATTTATAACTCCCAGCACCCCACATTCCCCCATTTTTCTGTTTTTAGTATTTCGAGATCTCCAAAATAGGTCTTGGGTCCATAGGGATTTAGATCACATTTGCATTGTATTACATTGAATGGGATTCAAAATAGCATTTTAAGTCCACAGAGGCCCAGAGAGCCCCACAGACCCAATAAATAGTGACTGTCTATCTCAGCAGCCCCTTAGGCAGAACCTACAGATTGCCAGTCCTGAGATGATGGGGAGGAACCATGGGGAGTTGCCATACCCTTCTTTTGACAGTATCAATAAGTTTGTTTTGTTCTTCTGTGCTTGAGTTATTACAGATTCTGAGAGGGTCCCCACCCCGGTCTCTCGGACACCGAAAACTCCCATACAGTCTCCAGTCAGGACCCCCAGATCAGAAACAGAAAAGGTAAAACACAGAACTCTAACCTGTATCCAGTGGCTCTGTACTTCCAGCTCTCCAACTGCTCCTCTGGTGCACTCCTACTGTTCCACTGCTTCCACTGCCTTCCCACACGATTCAGAGCTGAATTAAAAGATACTATCTCGGGATAAGCAAGTCTCTTCTGCTGTCTTTAGGAAGTGCTCCCTAAAACAGCTCTCGGACCAGTCTCCTTTCCTCCTCCGCCACCCTCATAACTCTGCACCAGTCAAGCCTCCAGAGCCACACCCAACCATTCTTACACCCTGAGCCACCTTTAGTGAGATGATCCACCCTGGCTTTTCATCTTTATTCTTCCTTCTTCCCTATTTAGTAGGAGCCCTCTGCTCCCGTGACTGATGAAACACAAGCCAAAACCCGCAAGCCTACCCAGTCTCTGTGAGTCACTGCACCCAAACACACACATCTAATTTTGTCTGGTCCCCCCTTGCTTTCAGCATGCACAATGCCTCTAATCCCATGTCTCTTTTTCTGGCTCTATGTTGCAGTTCTACTACTCACCTCTTGTAAAGACTGCAGGATGTGTTTGCCTTTTACACAAAAATTAAAATAGATTTGGTGTTAATTCTCTGCCCCGTTGCTTGGTTAGCAGGCAATACAAATGCACTTCATGGTTCAGCAGTGATAAATAAGCATAATATTGTGTGATGTACAAAGAGGATGATTATAATCTGGTTGTCATCCTTAACCGCTAGGTGTGCCATCATTGAAGAACTCCACCACCCCAATAATGCGTATGATTTTGATCTTGGTTGTTTTAATCTTGCTGTTCTGTATTTATAGGTTCCTGTGATGTCTCCAACGACACTGACGTCTCCTGGTGGACGTTTTTTTACGGATCCATATCTTCCGTTGGACAGTAGCAAAGTAACTTCTGTGGAAGCAAAAGCTCAAACGCCTCTATCTCCTGTTTGCTCTCAACCAGTCCCATCACAAGAACCTGCTATCCCTACATCTCCTGTGAAATCACCCTCAGTCCCGACAAATAGGAGGCCACTTATATCCCCAACAACAGCTATTTGCTCGCAGCCACTACCGTCCACAGAGGGTTCCATAAATGCTCCAGATAGGCCCCCAGTGCGTCAGCAGCCATCCCCTCTAATCTCCTCTACTCCTTTAACCAAACTGCCTTTCACTGGTCACATCACAGCATCTGAAAAATTAGTTAGCCCTAATACAAAAGAGGCCCTAAAACGTATTGACCTCATTGAAGAGTTCTGGACAAAAAGCGCAGAGATTAGGCGGAGTTTAGGGCTGGCTCCTCTGGACAGGGATCGGGTGCCTGAAATCAGTTTCCCTGCCCTAGATTCTACTCCTCCTCCTCAGTCTCAGGCACCTAAACCAAAAACCGAGGAGCTCAAGTCACCACCTCTGAAGCCACAACAAGTTACTAGAAAAGTGAACCCTTCCCGATTGGACATTGAACTGCTTTCACCTCTGACTCCAATATCCCCTTCTGAGAAGGAGCTGAAGAGCTCAGATGGCGAGAAGAAGGATATCTCCACCAGTTCTGGTTTAGGCCTGAATGGCAGTTCAGTAACCCGTACTGTTGCCAGTGAAAGCTTCAACACCTCTGATTCAGCCATGCTTACTCCACCATCCAGCCCTCCACCACCTCCTCCCCAAGGGGAAGAGCCAGCTACTCTACGAAGAAGCCGTGCAGCTTGCCAGAATGGACCAGAATCCATCCCAGCCCCTCCCCAAGCACAAAGCAAGCAACCCAAACAGTCTCCCCGCAGGGAAGAATTAGTACGTAAGTCGTTTGTAGAAAGTGTAGACGAGATCCCCTTTGCTGATGATGTTGAGGATACATATGATGAAAGGACGGATAATTCCAGCATCCAAGAGAAGTTCTTTACCCCACAAACCAGCCGAGTGAAACCACATAGAATTGTTTTTTCCAAGGAGAATGGAGAGATCCCATCTTCTTTGGAGAGAGTCCACCACAGGAAAAGGCTTTTGCCTGATGTAACTCAGGAGGCCAAAGAACGGGCAGAGGAGAGAATGAAAGCCCGGGAGAAGTCTGTCAAGAGCCAGGCACTAAAAGACGCTATAGCACAACAGCGGCACAAGATGAAACAACTAGAAACAGGGACAAGATCATCCAAAGTTCTGCCATCTACTACTCTGTTCAACGATCACAATACAGTTTCTCCTTTCATGAGAACCCCAGCAGAGACACCCACCCTGAAGCTGGACACGTCGCAGGAGGTCTTCATAACACCCCCAGCTGCTCCTGACGGATCAGTAACTTCCTCAGAAGGTTCAGGCGGAAAACCCAAGAAGAGACCATCCATCTTCTCCCCAAGGAAAAAGGAGAAAAAGTCCAAAGGGGAAAGCAGTCGATTGTCTGATAAACAGGCGGCAGATGAAAGCACCAAACCCAAGTCCTTATGGAAATCCGTCTTCTCCGGGTATAAGAAAGAAAAGAAGAAGAAGCAGCAGGCTGAGGACAAGTCTACACCAAGCACTCCATCCAGCAGCACCACTGTGGACTCTGGGAAAGCCAATGTGGCAAACATGGTCCGTGGAGCAGGTAATATGGTGAATCTAGTTATTTGTCATAGCTCCAGTAGACACCTAGGCACTCTTACTAATGAGGCTGACACCTTCCTACCATACCCAGAAAAAGAGAAAGAGTTGGAGGCTGCCATGTTTGTTGACAGAATGTGAAAGGGCCTCATGCATTTTGGACAAGGGTACAGGGGGGTTGTTGAAGAGTAGACTGAGCAGGGGACCTCAACTCTATAACTGCTCTGTAGTCGTAATTGGGACATGGTGCCTAAATTTGGGTATGAAGTGACAGTCACCTCTCTTTCTACTAGACCTGCCTCTCCGACGTCACCTGAGCTTTTCTGAGGACTCCGACCTGTCCAGTGACGATGTCTTAGACAAATCATCCCAGAAATCTAAACGTGAGGTAAGTGGGTCTCCGAAGTGGGCAGGTCATTCCAATGGGGGGCAACTTTAGACCCAGGTGTGTTTAGTGTCTATGGCCATTCTGTGGTGTATGGTTTATTGTGCTTTGCTCTATTTGCTCTCCATCTCACTAACATTTCCATTCATTTTATTTATCTTTTCGTTTGCATGCTTTCCATTCTCAGCGGTTTCCCAAAGCCTCACATCGTGTCCCTGAATTTCACTTGCACAGAGACGAGGTAGCCGGCAAAGTCAATTGGCCGTTTTAATAGTCTTTTTCTCATTGCTTGACAGGGAATTTCATATTGTGCTGGATATCTGATGTACAGAGAATTGCAGCACTCCATCTGTTCCTTTATAACGCTTTAGGGTAATAATTGGGGTATCCTTAATATGGAAGTGGCCCCCTACGTTTGCTCATAGTCTGTACAGAGAGATCCCATAAAACTATGGCAGCATAGGTATTCCCCTGTACTAAGCACAATTCAGCAGGAACAGCCCCTAAGTTTGCTCATAGTCTGTACAGAGAGATCCCATAAAACTATGGCAGCATAGGTATTCCCTGTACTAAGCACAATTCAGCAGGAACAGCCCCTAAGTTTGCTCATAGTCTGTACAGAGAGATCCCATAAAACTATGGCAGCATAGGTATTCCCTGTACTAAGCACAATTCAGCAGGAACAGCCCCTAAGTTTGCTCATAGTCTGTACAGAGAGATCCCATAAAACTATGGCAGCATAGGTATTCCCCTGTACTAAGCACAATTCAGCAGGAACAGCCCCTAAGTTTGCTCATAGTCTGTACAGAGAGATCCCATAAAACTATGGCAGCATAGGTATTCCCTGTACTAAGCACAATTCAGCAGGAACAGCCCCTAAGTTTGCTCATAGTCTGTACAGAGAGATCCCATAAAACTATGGCAGCATAGGTATTCCCCTGTACTAAGCACAATTCAGCAAGAACAGTCCCCTAAGTTTGCTCATAGTCTGTACAGAGAGATCCCATAAAACTATGGCAGCATAGGTATTCCCTGTACTAAGCACAATTCAGCAGGAGCAGCCCCTAAGTTTGCTCATAGTCTGTACAGCGAGATCCCATAAAACTATGGCAGCATAGGTATTCCCTGTACTAAGCACAATTCAGCAGGAACAGTCCCTAAATTTGCTCATAATCTGTACAGCGAGATCCCATAAAACTATGGCAGCATAGGTATTCCCTGTACTAAGCACAATTCAGCAGGAGCAGCCCCTAAGTTTGCTCATAGTCTGTAAAGCGAGATCCCATAAAACTATGGCAGCATAGGTATTCCCTGTACTAAGCACAATTCAGCAGGAACAGCCCCTAAGTTTGCTCATAGTCTGTACAGCGAGATCCCATAAAACTATGGCAGCATAGGTATTCCCTGTACTAAGCACAATTCAGCAGGAACAGTCCCCTAAGTTTGCTCATAGTCTGTACAGCGAGATCCCATAAAACTATGGCAGCATAGGTATTCCCTGTACTAAGCACAATTCAGCAGGAACAGTCCCTAAGTTTGCTCATAGTCTGTACAGAGGGATCCCATAAAACTATGGCAGCATAGGTATTCCCTGTACTAAGCACAATTCAGCAGTAACAGTCCCTAAGTTTGCTCATAGTCTGTACAGAGAGATCCCATAAAACTATGGCAGCATAGGTATTCCCCTGTACTAAGCACAATTCAGCAGGAACAGCCCCTAAATTTGATCATAATCTGTACAGAGAGATCCCATAAAACTATGGCAACATTTTATGATGATTTCAAATATGAAAGCAGCTTTTTGCCTTTTGCATTTTCTTTGAACCAACGCTTGTTCCTGCATACTTAAGGCCATTGTGTCGTGTGTAATAACCTATGTGCCAGACAGCACCATAACATAGACCTAACAAATTTTTAACTACAAATGAACACACTCTGTCCTTTGTAACTATTGGTGTAACTAATACAAAAACCAGGATTGGCCTGTTTAATCCATTCATTTTGTCATCTTTAATAATTAGGGTAATCACCACTGTCATTTTTTTTGGAATAACACTGTGCCACTGTCATTTTCTGCTTTCCATATTATTTAGCAAAAAGTGTCATTTCACATCAGTCTCGTTTAATTCATGTTTTCTGCCTTTTTTTCTTTTAATTACAAGGAATTTGCAAAAGAAATAACGCTATACAAGGAGCTTGAGAAATATCTACAGAACCATTGTGCCAAGACCCCTTTCATTGTTAACGAAGTCTGCCATTTGAGGATGCTGGGATAGCATATTTGAGTCATATTCTGCCTCCAATCGATGATTCTGAATCTACATTTAAGTGACTGGCCAATCAGCGAACTCTATATGGCAGATTTTTGGCCGGGTTCCCTATTCTAGTTGCAGTTCTAGGGAATCTGGCCAGAATTTAGCCTTGTTTCTTAACCTGGGTCCCCCAGATGTTACAGAACTACAGGTCCCAGCAAGTATTAACTTTTGACTTTATATTGTGGGGCGTTGTAGTCCATTAACATTCAGGGACCTATGGTTAAGGAAAAATGACTTTAATAGCATCTTAATTATTCAATAATTATGTTCTCCAGCTCTTTGTATTTTATGGTTTTCATTTTTAACCTCTTTGTTGCCTTGGATTTAACAAGCTCACGTGGGGGGTTAAATTGTTCCCCCTTAAATAAAAAACATAGCAGCCAAACCAGCTTATAAAAACTATAGAAATGACCAGGATCCCATGGTAAATGCACATTAAATGGTGCAATCCTTGTTATGACCACTAGGGGTCTCTTTGCTCTTATGCTGAAACACTATAGGTGCTCTGGCTACCTTGCCTTGCAGTTTGGATAGGTGATCGAGCAGTGTGGCTACCAGCGTTTTAAAGTTTTAAAAATAATATACCTGTATAAATATATGGCGATAAATTAGGACACACTCAATACAGAGGGGCAAATGTCTAGGTGCATAAAAAAGTTACATATATAAATATATATATATATATTAATTGCTGGGGATTTCCCCCCACCCTGTGCCGATAAATCCAACAGCAAAGTAATTAATTCCATGCCATTAATAATGTGTGTTTTAATTCCATTTGCTTTAACCAATTTATTTTGCTCCGTCTCCCCGCTGTGTTGTGTCAGTCGGTGTATGTACCCCACGCCTTGGCGTTCAGAAGGTCATACTCAACAAAGGTAGAGACATCCTTACAAATCCTTTGCTATTGCTCTAATTCTTTCTTAGCTCTCCCAGGTCTCCTCTCTGCAGTCGGCCCCAAACTGCAAGACATTGCTTATAAGAGCAGCCGCACTTGGCTTCATTTCTTTTTTTTCACCTGTTCTGTTTCTTTAAAGGGATACTGTCATGAGAATTTTTTTTTTTCAAAACGCATCAGTTAATAGTGCTGCTCAAGCAAACTTCTGCACTGAAATCTGTTTTTCAAAAGAGCAAACAGATTTTTTTATATTCAATTTTGAAATCTGACATGGGGCTAGACATATTGTCAATTTCCCAGCTACCCCAAGGCATGTGACTTGTGCCCTTATAAACTTCAGTCACTCTTTACTGCTGTACTGCAAATTGGAGTGATATCACCCCCTCCCTTCCCCCCACCAGTGGCCTCACAACAGAACTGATAAGGGTAAGCTCCTAGGACAATGTTGGACTGTCCTGCCAAAGTTCCAGAATGGTGGGCCTCAACCGAAGTGGGCATTAGGGAAGAACAAATCCAATGAGCCCTTTTTATTTTCACCCTACGTCTATGATATTTAGCTCTGTCTACATCTATGGTGGGCCCTCAATGTTAGGTTCCCTGGTGGGCCCTAGGACTGGGGATTATATTTGGTAAAGCTTATTTTACAGAGAGCTGTGAATTTGCCTACTTTGATGGCACTAAACCCTCTGCGTTTCTTCATCGCCCACAGAAAACCTACACGGACGAGGAGCTCAACGCTAAACTAACAAGGCGGGTGCAGAAAGCAGCACGGAGACAGGCCAAGCAGGAGGAGCTAAAGCGGCTGCATAGGGCACAGGTGGGAGCCCTAATTCATTTATTCAGTTTGTAGCACCATTGTGGGGAGATAGATAGAGGCACTGGCTCATTTTAGGCCATACCACACATATTGTGTTGAAGTGGGAATATTTAAATCTAGGGTGTAAGAATTGTGGAAGTATAAGAAAACCTGGGTATAACCAACACCAAGAGGCATAACTTGATGTAGCACGTGATGTAAATAAGGAGGAATAACCAGGCAGGGTCAGACTGGGCCGGCAGGACACTGGGGAAAAAAACCCGATATTATCGGTTCTCCCCTTTGGCCCCCGGTTGCCGCCACGAGCAGGAAAAACAAAGGTAGGTGCGGTGGGGCCGGAGGGGGGTTCCGGCATGGGGTGCCTGAGGTGTCTTCCTACTAGGGCAGGGGGTTTGGGGGCCCAGAAGCAGCAGCCCTGGTGGGCCCCACAGTCTGACCCTGTAACCAGGTCATCAGGGGACCCCAACTGGTAGTTTCAGATTCTTACTGGACCCCATCTATCTGTGTGCCTATGATGTCTGCTCCCCCTACAGTTATGCCACTTCCAACACCTTTTAAGAAATGTTGCCTTATCAATATACTCTTTAGATCGGACCACCGGGCACTCCAAAAAACAACGAAGTCTGCACGTTCAAAATTAAAAACAAATGAATTTTATTTCATCCAAAAAAAATAGTTAAAAAAGTGGCCCCAAAGTCCTTACGCATTTCGACCGTTAAGGTCTTCATCAGGGGCAAATCATACAAAATAAACAAAAGAAAAAAGCCAGGCACTCTCCCTCTCTTGCCCTTTCTTTTATCCAAATTCAGGGCTGCTATGAGACATCATTGGGCCCTCCTGCCCTGGGGGCCCTAGTAATTAGACCTCCACTGCCAGGGCACCTTGGTGATAGATCCTACCAGCCACGTAGAATTGTGTAGTATAAAAAAATGCCCAACTAAATGCAATTACCCAAATCCACCCAGCTATGCCCCATTACGCCCAGAACATGCCCACAGTGTATTTGAAAGGCAAATGGCGTGCTTTCTCATGCCCCCGGGTGACCCCAGTCATGTGTAACTATGTGTAACCAAATAGATGTCCTGGAATGAGCCCATGGCCGAGAATGCATTTTCCCATTTCTCTTGCAGATCATTCAGCGCCAGCTGGAACAAGTGGAAGAGAAGCAGCGGCAGCTGGAGGAGCGAGGGGTAGCAGTGGAGAAAGCTCTGCGGGGAGAAGCAGGTATTTCTTTAACTGCCCCATAAATGTCTACTCAATGTTTGGCAGGTTGATATGTGCATAGTTAGAGAATACGGATTCCAAATCTGAAGATATTCCTTCTTATCAATGTTGGTTTCACGGTATGGGTGCCAGCATCTGCAGGAATTGGGGTTCTGGGGCAGATGTTGGCTCTGAGCGTCTGAGTGCACCCCCAATACATAGATGTGCTGAGAATAAACCTGAGCCAGTGGGCAAGTGATTATAAAGGGGCTGTTTGTATGCAGGGTCAGGGAACCTTAACCCCAGTCTTCCTATTTGCACCAAAAACCTCTATACCATTTGGCAGTGTCTTCATGTGTTAGCGTGGGCCTTGGATGTCAGGTTTTGTGGGGGATACCGATAAAATTTGGTAACTGGTAGATGGTTGTCTTGTAAGGCCATTTTGATTTATTTATTATTGTTAAAGGAGAAGGAAAGCTACCAAAGCAGTTAATTGTCAACAGATTAGCCACAACAGTGCAAGCTATATCACTATGTTTATTCTGCAGAATGCTTTACCATACCTGAGTAAACTGCTCTAGAAGCTCTCTCTTTTTGTTTATGATAGCAGCTGCCATATTAGCTTGGAGTGACATCACTTCCTGCCTGAGTCTCTCCCTGCTCACTCATAGCTCTAGGCTCAGATTACAGCAGGGAGGGCGGTAGGAACAAACTGAGCATGCTCAAGCCCAAGCCCTGGAGGTTTAAGCTGAAAACAGGAAGTCTGATACAGAAGCCCATGAGTACACAATAGAAGGAAAGAAATGTGCTGTTTCTTTTGACAGAGGACTCAGAGCAGCATTACTTTGAGGGTTTACTGGTGTATCAATCAATATTTCAAACTAAACAAAGACATGGACAGCACTGTTCTTTGTTATTCCTAAACTAAATACATGATTATAAAAGCCTCCTGTATGTCGGTAACTGCCATTATGTAGTCAATGCTGTTAAAGGAGAAATTAAACTCTTCATAAAAGCTACCTGGAAATGCTGTATTTTATATACTGTACTTACTGTCCCAGGCCAGAGGTTCAGCAGCCCTATCACAGTAATGATCCTGGCCTTCACGGTTGTCCCCAGCAGCTCTCCATCTTGGATCTTGTTAGGCATCTTTTTGTGGGTGTTTCAACTTTACTACCCGATGCTGCAGTGCATTGTGGGATGCAATATTCACACATCATGGTGACAGTGAGACAAACTTGGTTACCACACAAGCCCCGTTTTTAGCTGCTAAAAAATGCAAATTAGGATTGGGGAGGGGATGAAGAAGGGGGAGGGGAGCCTGGTACATTGTACATCCACTGTTTCCACATTCACGTCTGGAATTCTACTCCTGGCAGGGAAAAAAAATCTGAACTCCTCTGGCCCCCAGGGTTTGTCACTGCCCGTAGCCTGAAGGGGCCCTGGTATAAATTTTAGAAAGTGCAGGCAAGGCCATACTGGGTGTAAGCGGTATATACTGTATATATATATATATATATATATATATATCCTCCCTGCCTGCCATATTCTACTAAAGTATGTTTTCATCTGTACTGTCTAGTGGCATGCTGTGTCTGCACGATATTCACTGCCTCTCCAGTGCTGTGTCTCTTTGTCTCTACTACTTCTGTGCTCTCTCACCCCCTTGGCTTTCTCTGTCCATTGGCATTCTCATCATTCTCACCTCTCTTACTCTTTATATCCTCCCTGCTTTTATCATCTGTTCTGCCCCCTTTTATTCTCTGATTTTCTCTTTTATTCTGCAGTTATCTTCTGCCCTGCTCTGTTTTCTCTGATTCTCACCAACTACTCTCTCTTCTTCTTCTTTAATTTTCTCCTGCTCACCTCTCTTACTCTTTATATCCTCACTACTTTAATCATCTTTTCTGCGCCCTTTTATTCTCTTTCTCTTCTTCCCACCTCTGTTATTCTGATTCTCACCAAGCACTCCTTCTTCTTCTTTAATTCTCTCCTGCTCGCCCTTCTTATTCTTTATTTCCTCCCTGCTTTAATCATCTGCTCTGCCCCCTTTTATTCTCCGATTTTATCTTTTATTCTCCAATTCTCTTCTTCCCAGCTCTGTTATTCTCAGATTCTCACCAAGCACTCCTTCTTCTTTAATTCTCTCCTGCTCGCCTCTTTTATTCTTTATTTCATCCCTGCTTTAATCATCTGTTCTGCCCCCTTTTATTCTCTTATTTTCTCTTTTATTCTGCAATTCTCTTCTGCCCGGCTTTGTTATTCTCTGATTTCCCCAAGCATTGTCTCTTCTTCTATAATTCTCTCCTGCTCGCCTCTCTTATTCTTTATTTCCTCCCTGCTTTAATCATCTGTTCAGCCCCTTTTATTCTTTGATTTTCTCTATTATTCTCCAATTCTCTTCTCTACCTCCTTTTATTCTCTAATTCTCCCCGAGCACACTCTCTCTCTTTCTTTAATTTTCTCCTGCTCCCCTCTTAATCATCTGCTCTGTCCCCTTTTATTCTCCAATGTTCTCTCTTATTCTCCACCATTCTTCTGCCTGGCACTGTTATTCTCTGATTCTCTCCTGCTCTGTCTCTGTTTTGCTGATGCTATAACTCTCTTCACCATTCCTTGTTGTAGACTATTGGGGAGAGTCTTATTACAGTGACCTCATCGATTTGCACCTGGGTGGTATGTATGGCCAGAAGTACACCCCAGTACTAACCTGCACTCGCCCCAGCTCTTACTCCCTCCGACAATTTCCCCCCTTGTTCCCTCTGATCCCCCTCCAACCCACTCCCCCCGAAACAACAAGAAGAGTCATTGTAGAGCCAGAAGTCCTGGTACAGTTGCAGAGGTGATGGTCTTTCCCTTTCTTTCATCCCATGACATTAACACTTGCATGTTATATGGACCTAGGAAGCATTTCCTATAATTATTACTTTAGAAGAAGAACATCAGAGCAGCCTCTTTCTTTCTCCTGACAACTTCCTTGACTACTTGCTGGTCAGACTGGTGGGAAACTGACCAGCAGGTGGCGCTGTTGTAACAAAATTCATTCCTATTAACAGCACATGTATCCCTTAATATGTTAGAATTAAAAAAATAAATAAATGACTGTACATTGTAAAAGTGCTTAGAATAGCCCCCTCGTCAATTTTTCATTCACTTATTTTTAAGGTGTACTTATCCTTTAATGCCTGTGTAAGGGCATGTTCATAGAAGAGAAACCTACTTATAGCGTACAGTTCAATAAAGCAATTCCCTGATATTCCTAAAAGTGCTAACTGATATCAGGAAACTCCATTTGTCTTTCATAACAGCATATTAGGTTTTAAAACCATATTAAATAATAATAATAATAATATATAATAATAATTGTACTAACAGCATATGCTCCTTTGTCCTGACTGTTGATGCCCCTCTGTAACCAACCTGCCCCATTACCAGCTAAAAAAAAAAAAATTAAAATAATTTTGTATTTTATACCCCATTATTCACAGAAATGAATATGAATCGGACAAATATAAAATGATGGTATAAAAAAACATGAATTCTGCATGAACTTAATGTTTCAATCATTCATTCCAAATATCCCCCCCCACACTTACCCATCATTCTGTGTGTGTCACATGGTATAACAGGCAATCACATAGGAATAATAAATGAATTATTAAGGCCACATGGTATAAGTGTATCAGTAAAGGCAAAGAGAAAATACAGGGCAGTGCCAGGCATTCCTTCATTTATGGAGCAGACGCTTTAGGTCCAAACCCAGATCCACAGACAGGTCCCATTAATCACCCCTCTCCTGAACCCACAACCAGTTACAGGACATAATAGGTTTATGTTCATCACAGGGAACACCTTAAGCAAGTGTCATGCGATTGGCTGATGAGGTGCAAACTGCAAGGAGACAGTCTCTACTAGAGTCACATAGAAACAAGTCACTAACTAATTATATCCAGGGCCCTGCCCTCATTGCTTACTGCACTTGCACTCAGAGGTGGGTTGAGGGGGCTGCATCTTTTATGGACACTGTTCCTGCTGAATTGTGCTTAGTACAGGGAATACCTATGCTGCCATAGTTTTATGGGATCTCTCTGTACAGACTATGAGCAAACTTAGGGGACTGTTCCTGCTGAATTGTGCTTAGTACAGGGAATACCTATGCTGCCATAGTTTTATGGGATCTCTCTGTACAGACTATGAGCAAACTTAGGGGACTGTTCCTGCTGAATTGTGCTTAGTACAGGGAATACCTATGCTGCCATAGTTTTATGGGATCTCTCTGTACAGACTATGAGCAAACTTAGGGGACTGTTCCTGCTGAATTGTGCTTAGTACAGGGAATACCTATGCTGCCATAGTTTTATGGGATCTCTCTGTACAGACTATGAGCAAACTTAGGGGACTGTTCCTGCTGAATTGTGCTTAGTACAGGGAATACCTATGCCGCCATCGTTTTATGGTATCTCTCTGTATAGACTATAAGCAAACTTAGAGGCTGTTCCTGCTGAACTGTGCTTAGTACAGGGAATACCTATGCTGCCATAGTTTTATGGGATCTCTCTGTAGAGACTATGAGCACACTTAGGGGACTGTTCCTGCTGAATTGTGCTTAGTACAGGGAATACCTATGCTGCCATAGTTTTATGGGATCTCTCTGTACAGACTATGAGCAAACTTAGTTGCTGTTCCTGCTGAATTGTGCTTAGTACAGGGAATACCTATGCTGCCATAGTTTTATGGGATCTCTCTGTACAGACTATGAGCAAACTTAGTTGCTGTTCCTGCTGAATTGTGCTTAGTACAGAGGAATACCTATGCTGCCATAGTTTTATGGGCTCTCTTCTTTGGAGAGTTCTGTTTACATTTTATACCCTTTGGGATTCTTGGAATGGGATAATAAAACTAAGAGGCCAATGGGAAGAGATAATATGCTTTCAAGTGTGTCACAAAATCAGTAGCTGCTTAGGCCAAAATTGCAAGCAGAGCCAGTAACATCCTTATAGAAATGAAGGAAAATGGAGCATAAAAGAATAGATACGTTTCTATATTTAACATCCAAGCGTTTTCCTGGCCTGGAGCACTGCTGTCCAACTCTTTAATTAGTCCATGATTAGGTTCTGGGACCACAAAGACCTTACTGTCACATGTCATGGACCCATTGGACAGCAACCAATCATAAATTTGCTTTCCCGATTCCAACTGCAGGAGATCAGTGAACACCGACTGCTCATTGGTTGGTGCTGGATTCCAGGGCTAGGATGAAAGGGCCAATACAATTCTTTGTTCAACATGAGCACAATAATAAGGCCTTGTGTTGAATATGTATTCTGCTTGTTCTTATTTAATGGAAAATATAATTGTTTTTCACTATATCAGTAAAACACATATTTTTGTTAACCTTCCTGTCTCCTATTGCAATTAGTTTGCTAAAAAGCGAGCTCCTGACCTCTGTATAAACAAACCCCTCTCTTCTCTGGCTTTTGGATAAGGAGGAGTTCATTATGCAGGGGGCTGCTTTCCCAGGTATATTTGGTCTTATGGTGTGATTGACTGTACCAGCAACTTCCCGTCTCCGGCCTCCCCAGGGGCTAAGCTATAACTGGGAAAATAAAGATTTTGGTGGTCGGGGGGGGGTGAAGTTGATTGAATCCGTGTGTATTTATTTATATCTTAGTTTTGCTTCCGACCTTCTTCTTGTTGTTTCCTGTGTTTCTCACTCTCACGTTCTGTCCTTTTGCTTCTCTCCTTTTCTTTGTTTTGTCCAATGTCGCCGCCCTCACCTGCCGTTCCCTTCCTGCTGTCTCACACCTGCCACGCTCTCCTGTCCCTCTCTTACCTTTCTCATTCTATGAAGTTGATCCCGTTGCCGGGACTCCTCGCCGTAGACCTCTCTCCTTCTGCCCCTGCTGTGCCCATGAAGGTAAAGTAGATTTGTGCAGTGCCCCCCTTTCCAAGCATGCTGATTGGGCCGGTCCAACCCCCTGTGATAAGAGCACTGCATACACCCGGCTCTCCCTTCACTCTCCCCAGATCCCATGATCCCCTGTGAAAATGGCTTGCATGAGGCTTGTTCCTTACAGCAGGTGTGTGAGAGTACAAGGAAAATGTCAGTTATTTTAGCTGACTGCTGGAAATTTAAAGGAATGTTCAGTATAAAAATAAAATGTGGGTAAATAGATAGGCTGTGCAAAATAAAAAATGTTTCTAATATAGTTAGTTAGGCAAAAATGTAATGTATAAAGGCTGGAGTGACTGGATGTCTAACATAATAGCCAGAACACTACTTCCTGCTTTTCAGCTCTCTAACTCTGAGTTAGTCAGCAACTATAAGGAGGCCCACATGGGACATAACTGTTCAGTGAGTTTGCAATTGATCCTCAGCATTCAGCTCAGATTGAAAAGCAACAGTTATGTCCCATGTGGGCCCCCTTAAAGTCGCTGACTAACTCAGAGTTAGAGAGCTGAAAAGCAGGAAGTAGTGTTCTAGCTATTATGTTACACATCCAGTCACTCCAGCCTTTATACATTACATTTTTGCCTAACTAACTATATTAGATACATTTTTTATTTTGCACAGACTATCTATTTACCCAGTTTTTAATTTCATGTTATTTTTACTGAACTGCTCCTGTAAAGGGATACTGTTGTCATGTATTTACTAGAAATGCAACAAAGCCAAAACTTCATTTGGGATTCAGTCGTCCAAAAATGAACCATTCAGTGAATCCCTAATAATTCATGTCATTCCATTTAACCTTGGTACTTTAAAGGGGCAAATAGGGCTCTTACCCTGACCCCCCTGTGGAAATAGGGCCCAGTCGATTCTGGTTATTACCGCCTTCATAATTGCAATGCCTAGCTTTGATATTGCTGCTGCTATGGCAACAATTGAAAATGACGTCACTTGTGTCCCTAAAACTAGGCATTGCCATTGCTAGGGCAACAAACCAGTAGCCACAGGCCACAACAGGTAAGGACTGTCCTGCCCCTTTCAGGTCCAACATTTGGTCAAGTACAAGTACTAATTAGGTGACAGATTTACCAAAAGTTCACTATTTAGAGTGTTCTTCCCTTAAATTATCCTTAGGCTATCAGCTGAACTTCTGGAATAAGTAGAGCATTGGACATGTGCCACAATGATCACCCTAATTTCCCAGCAACAGAAATATACATGACCTTTTCCTATGGAGGGTAATTAACCTGAGCTATATCCTGCTTTTCTCCGGATCCTCCCCAGCCCAGTTCCTGATCCACCCAGGCACCACCCCTGATCCACCCAGGCACCGCCCGTGATCCACCCAGGCGCCGCCCGTGATCCACCCAGGCACCGCCCGTGATCCACCCAGGCACCGCCCCTGAGCCACCCAGGCACCGCCCCTGAGCCACCCAGGCACCGCCCCTGAGCCACCCAGGCACCGCCCCTGAGCCACCCAGGCACCGCCCCTGATCCACCCAGGCACCGCCCCTGATCCACCCAGGCACCGCCCCTGATCCACCCAGGCACCGCCCCTGATCCACCCAGGCACCGCCCCGATCCACCCAGGCACCGCCCCTGATCCACCCAGGCACCACCCCTGATCCACCCAGGCACCGCCCCTGATCCACCCAGGCACCGCCCCTGATCCACCCAGGCACCGCCCCTGATCCACCCAGGCACCGCCCCTGATCCCTGAATTAACTTTTAGTATGATGTAGAGAATGATAATCTGAGACAATTTGCAATTGTTTTCATTTGTGGTTTTTGAGTTATTTAACTTTTTATTCAGCAGCTCTCCAGTTTGTAATATCAGCCATCTGGTTGCTAAGGTCCAAATTACCCTAGCAACCATGCACTGATTTGAATAAGAGACTGGAATATGAATAGGAGAGGCCTGAATAGAAAGATAAATAATAAAAAGTAGCAATAACAGTAAATATGTAGCCTTACAGAGCATTTGTTTTTTTTAGATGGGGTCAGTGACCCCCATCTGAAAGCAAATGAAGGCAAATTATTCAAAAACTATGAAATATAAAAAAATTGAAAACCAATTGAAAACTTGCTTAGAGTTAGTTAGAGTATAACATACCAAAAGTTAACTGAAAGGTGAACCACCCCTATAAGAGTGACTATAACTTTTCTTAGAATTACTATAACTCCATATGAATTAGGGATGCACCGAATCCACTATTTATTTTTAATTAGGGATGGGAAGGGGAAACATTTTTTACTTACCGGTTTTCTGACAAACAGTCACGCAATTTCCCTCCCGCCCCTAATTTGCATATGCAAATTAGGATTCGGATTTGGTTCAGCTGGGCACAAGGATTCGGCTGAATCCTGCTGAAAAACTCCGAATCCTGAACCGAATCCTGGATTCGATGCATCCCTATAAATATATTTAAGTATAATTATACACGTTGTTACATTTACTCTGACAACAGTATCCCTTTCAAAGGTGGGGGGTTATCACTGTTTCTACAACGTTGATGTTTGGACTTGAGACCCCGTGTGATGAAAGTCAGCAGGGCTGTAAATACTTCCCCCTATTGAGCAGATGCAGATACAATTTACTTACAATTTACTAGGCTCATGTATTATAGCAGCACTTCATAGAGGCTGCCGAGCTCCTGTTATTTTTCCTTTAATTGGCCCTCATGCTGTTTATTACTGAGGCTCCCAAGTCGTCTTATTTTTAAGCAGCTTCCCTTCCTTCCCTGCACCTCCACCTCCACCTGGGGGCGCTGTCAATCTCCAGCTCTGGTTTCATGTCTTTTCCTCCATCTTACTCTGATCTTCCTCTCTTTCCTTTCATGATCATAATCTCCCATGTGTGTTACAGGGATGGGCAAGAAGGATGACCCGAAACTCATGCAGGAATGGTTCCGCCTGGTGCAGGAGAAGAACGCGCTTGTGCGATACGAATCGGAACTCATGATCTTGTGAGTTATTGGGGAAGCTCTGGGGCCAAAAGGAGGGAGACCATAATAATAAATGTTTATTAGAAGCAGAAATGTTTCTCCCGTTAACAGACACAAACCCATGCATGTGATATAAATAGAGGTACAGGTATGGGATCCGTTAACCAGAAACCCATTATCCTTAAAGCTCTGAATTACAGAAAGGCCATCTCCCATAGACTCCATGTTATCTGTGTAATAATAAAACAGTCGCTTGTACTTGATCCCAACTACGATATAATTAATCCTTATTGTAAGAAAAACCGGCCTATTGGCTTTATTTTAGGCATGAACAGAATCCACTATTTTGGATTCGGCCGACCTCCCGAATCTTTTGTGAAAGATTCTGCCGGATACTGAACCAAATACTCATTTGCATATGCAAAGTAGGGATAAGAAGGGGAAAACTTTTTTTACTTCCTTGTTACGATTTCCCTCCCGACCCTAATTTGCATATGCAAATTTGGATTTGGTTCGGCCAGAAGGATTCGGCCGAATCCTGAATTCGGTGCATCCCCAGTTTATTTAATGTTTAAATGACAGGGGTCCCCAACTGCCGGGCCGCGGCCCATTACCAGGCTGTGAACATACCTGAACTGGCCCGCCGAGCTGAGTCCGCACCACATTTAACCTGGACGCACTGAATTTAACGTGAATACATCGAAATCCGGACACACCGCATTTAACGCACTGCATTTAACGCAAATGCATCAAATTTGATGTGGACACACCGCATTTAACCCGGGAGCACCGCATTTAACGCATCGTATTTAACGCTGATGCATTGAATTTTACGCGGACGCACCGCATGTAACCCAGACGCACCAAATTTGACGCAGGCATGTCCAAATTTGATATGCTGCACACGAAATTTGATGCTGGTGCGTCTGAATTTGACGCGGTGCAGTTGACACCCCCCCCCCCCCAGTCCTTGCAAAAAAATCTGGCTTTACACCGGTCCCTGGGGCAAAAAAGGTTGGGGACTACTGTTCTAGTAGACTTAAGGTATTAAGATCCAAATTACAGAAAAATCTGTTATCCAGACAACCCCAGGTCCCAAGCATTCTGGATAACAGGTCCCGAGCATTCTGGATAACCAGTCCCATACCTGTGCTTTCCTCCGTTAAATAACTGACATTGTACCTTTAAGGGAAACCCCAGTTGAGACCATAGACCTGCTGTTTGTGACTACTGTACAGGTTTTGGGTAAAAACTCCTCATTCTCTCCGTTTGCATTAACTTAGTGCCCGGGAGTTGGAGTTGGAGGACAGACAGAGCCGACTTCAACAGGAGCTCCGAGAGCGCATAGCAGTGGAAGGTAGGGGCCGCCAAAAAATCTCCGCTTAATTGGAAGATTAAAGGGGTGGTTCACTTTTGAGTCAACTTATAGTTGAAAGTAGAATGATCAATTCAAAGCAACGCTCCAATTGGTCTTCATTACTTATTTTTTATAGTTTTTTAATAATATGCCGTCATCTTCTTTCCAGCTTTCAAACGGGGGGTCACTGACCCCCATCTATAAAAACAAATCACCGCATGGCTGCTAAGATAACTTGAACCCTAGCAACCAGACTGCTTACATTGCAAACAGGAGAGCTGCTGAATAAAAAGCTAAATTAACTCAAAAACCACAAATAATAAAAAATGGAAACCAATTGCAAATTGTCTCGGAATATCACTCTCTACATCATACGAACAGTTAATTTAAAGGCGAACATCCCCTTTAAGTTCGGACTTCAGGATTTTGTAGTAAAAAAAAAAAAGAGACAACATAAAGTCTTTAAAGCCACTCAATAAGCAATACTGCCGGGAGCAAATAAAATTCCTATAGTTTTACAGTAATAGTTCCCGGTAAATAGACATTTTGAATTTAAAGGCTAACTAAAGAAGTAGCTATAAATGTTATATATTATGTTATGTGCTTCTGTACCAGCCCAAGGCAACCACAGCCCTTTAGCAGTAAAGATCTGTGTCTCCAAAGATGCCCCAGTAGCTCCCCATCTTCTTTTCTGCTGATTCACTGCACATGCTCTGTGCTGCTGTCACTTACTGAGCTTAGGGACCCACTAACAATATACAGTACACATAGAATAGAAATGTCACAATATAAGGCTGATTAGTAATTAATACACATAATTACTACATGGCAGCACAGAAACCAGTGCAATTAGCATCAGAATTTAATAATCAGCAAACCTGTAGCATCAGCTTATATTACAGGGGAAGCTCATTTTCTGCTGGATAATTAGTGACGAGCCCTAAGCTTAGCTTCCCAACAGCCAATCAGAGCCCACTGAGCATGTGAGTGTCACAGACACTTTCCAAGATGGTGACCCCCTGTGACAAGTTTGAAGTCCTGGATCATTGCTGCTATTGACAAGCTCAAACTTTAGCCTCGTGCAATAAGTTCACTATATAAAATATGATAGTCATGTTTAATGTTTACTTTAAGAACACAAAGGAATGTTATTGTCTTTGCACTGCCGGTTCTGACTCCTAAAACCAGCCGCTGCTACATTTGTTTGAGAATCATGTCAGCCAGTCTATTGGGTAATCTTCTTTTATTTCTCTTTGCAGATCACTTGAAAACGGAGCAGGAGCTGGCGGACGAGAAGAAGATATTGAACGAGATGCTGGACGTGGTTGAACAGAGAGACGCTCTGGTGGCCCTGCTGGAGGAGCAGAGACTGCGTGAGAAGGAGGAGGACAAAGACCTGGAGGAGGTCATGTTATCCAAGGGGTTTAACCTCAACTGGTCCTGAGATCCACCCCCCGTTATTTTCCACGTCCTCCTCAGCCGGAAACTTGGACCCCCTGCACTGCTGTTCCGGCACATGAAGAAGGAGGGTCTTTATGAGGCTCCCGTGCAAGTGTCACGTGATGATGCTGGGAAGGTTGCCGTGCACTGTGACTCCCTGTGCAGCGGATAAAGCTCCTATACAGGAGAGCATTAGCTGCACACTGGCGCCCCCTGCAGGGCAGGATGAAATCTGCACATCATATTCAGGTTTACATAATGCTGCCATATATATATATTTATATATATATATATATATATATATATATAGTAGTGCAGAGTATGGCCACTCGTTATAGGGGCTATAACTATATCCATGTGAGGAACATACACCGGAACCACCAGTATTTCCCTCCGAGTGATGTTCCGCCTCCTAATTTTAGAAAGGGGAAATGTGTTTGTTTTTGTTTTATTTTTGTGGTTCTACTGCTTTTTTTTCCTTATTATTGAGAACCTTGAAGGCCGGAATGTATGGCTATTAGAAGCCCCGCGGACTTCCTTAAAGAGAGAGAGTTTTATTATATTATTATTATTTAACATAGCTGCTTTTATCCGAAAATATCCTGCTTTTCCACCACCCACTTGGTTTTTAATCCACGCCGAAAGTAACCGGAGGAATCCCCCAGCGTTGCAGTAAGGGCAAGTCCCGCCCGTCGCAGTTACACGTCACCACCGGGTGGCGCTACTTCTTCCAGATTTCAGTGCGATGGTGCAGCTCCGCGGGATTCAACAGTCTGTGCCTGTCCCCGAGCTACAGAGTAGAATAAAAGGGAATCGCTTGCTGTTACTAAGGGGAATGCCCATGGATACGTTCTATGCTGAAGAAGAAACAAAGACATACTGGCGTGTTTAATCAGAACATGTTTCATTGACCACTGACCCAGTTTCCCGGGGTGGGATGGTCACAATCCCCCCGTGTTGTATTTATTTCATTTGTTCATGTGCCGCTTCAGCACCATCTTCCGTCCAATCAGGAGCTGCCGTTGATAGTGATGCTCCTTGAAACCCTTTTGCCCCATTTTCTGTATTCCGATAACTCCCGTCTAGTCTTCTCTGCCAACCCCTCATTTCATTAGGGAAATTCATCGAAATTCATTGCTCAACTCCTCCTTCTCTGCCCTTTTCCTTTCCCACCACCATTTTTGTCACCAGTTTTCCTCTTTATAAAGTTTAGTCTAGGAGCATTTGCCCTGTATCAAAGTAAAGATATTTAAAGATTCTTAGTAGTAATCCACTATTTGGTATTCGGCCGAATCCTTTGTGAAAGATTTGATCAAATACCAAACCGAATCCTAATTTGCATATGCAAATTAGGGGCAGAAAAGGAAAAAGTGTGAACATTTTTTCTCCCTTCCTTGTTTTGTGATGAAATGTCACGTGATTTGCCTCCCCGCCCCTAATTTACATATGCAAATTAGGATTCGGATTTGGTTAGGCCAGACACAAGGATTCGGCCGAATCCTGCTGAAAAAGGCTGAATCCAGGATTCGGTGCATCCCTAATTTTTGAGTGAAAATAGCACCTAAACCACAGCAAAGATCTGTATTAAAAGAACAATATGGCCGCCACCGCATTTAGAGGGACTCCCGCTATAAGGCTACAATTTTTTCATTCAATAATGCGGAATGTCTGCTCATCTTTAGTCATCCCCTGCTCTTTGGAAAACCTTTTTTTTTTTTTTTTTTTTTAGGAAATGTTACTTTTTCTTAAATTAACCACAGAGTTTCAGTTCAGTTGGGTAAGATCTGCGTGCCTCGGCCATGATCTGGGGAAAATAACCCCGCCCTCTAGTTTTCATTGGCTATAAATACCCGTCTTAAAACATGGTTTCTTTTTTTGCACTTTTTTTTTTAAATAATAATTCTGTTAATCGTATCAGGTTGCAGAGGAGAATCAATCCTTATACTGCCAGGTGGAAACTCAAGAATATAAAGAAAATAAACCCTTTTATTTGCCCTTTATGTTTTCTCCAACCTGTACATTATCTCTGGCGTTGGGGCATAACTAGATCAGGGGGCGGAGCTGCGGAACAGGCTCTGCAGTTGAGATCTGCAATGCGACGCTGCAGCATATAAAGAGGTGAGGACGGCCTGTGCTGGAATCAAAAGAATCATCTTTTCTCTGTAATGTGTGTTCTGTCCCTTTAACACAGGGATGTCCAACCCTGCTGCATTGCCTAGCAGTCCTGATGGGGCTTCTGGGAGTTGTAGTTCAGCAGTCACTTAACACTTTGTGTCATCCCTTTCATGACAACAATGTGCTGATTGGGGAATTGTCCTGACCCCTTTAAGGACATGCCTACCGCTTGGCCAATAACCGCCTCCCCCTGGCACCCAGCGACTGTAGCCCCTCCCCCTGGAGAAGCCGCATAGACACTGTTTCACTTTGTGTTCTTATTAACTTATTTTTTAATACTTGAAAGATTTGTTGTTTTTATACATAAAGGTTCAGAAGCGCTACCCTGTGTCTCGCCTTTTATTATCTGTAATTATACCTTACCTTGCCCTTTAAATGCTCAAAACATCCTTTCATTTTTTTTTTTGGTGTTACTGGTCCAGGGACAAGACCTGGTTCTAGTTTATTCAGTCACTTACTGCCAGGTTACAGGATTCCATCAGCCAGCTTATTCAAATGGGGGTCAGTGACCCCGGCAGCCAAAAACAATTGCTCTGTGAGTCTTACAATTTATATATTTATTGATACTTTTTCTTTCTTATCTTTCTATTCAGCCCCCCTCAATTAATCTATCGTTTATGCTACTGTCTGGTTGCTAAGGAACACTGGACCCTAGAAACCAAATACCTGAAATCAAGAACGGCTACAAAAAGCTGAATAATTTAAAAACGAAAGATTTACACATTCACTTTGATATATATATGTGTATATAAATATATATTCTGATTCCTATGAATCTCTTGGGGTGGGGGAAGGTTTCCATCCTCTGCTGGCAAGGGATGCAGCCATATTGGATTTCAGAGAGCCTGGTAGTTGTGTACAACATATTTGCTATCTTCTGCAACAGCAATGTGTCCCTGAAATACCCACATAAACATTGTATAGAGCCATAATGTACCTTGCAAAAGTATTCAGCAATTGAGCAATGACTTCCTTTCCCTCAGTAACAAATGCTACATAAAGGATCAAATATCCTTGTATTTTACAGTAGGGGGTTCATTGTGCCGTATAATACATGTCCCTGTATAACTCAGCCTGCAGCCTTGTGCCTTTATATGGTCACAGAACAACCCCTCAGTGACTTCTAATATCCTTATCATTTACAGTAGGGGGTACATTATCCCTTATAATACATGAGTGATACTCAGAGTTCCCTGTATAACTCAGCCTGCAGCCTTGTGCCTTTATATGGTCACAGAACAACCCCTCAGTGACTTCTAATATCCTTATCATTTACAGCAGGGGGTACATTATCCCTTATAATACATGAGTGATACTCAATAGTTCCCTGTATAACTCAGCCTGCAGCCTTGTGTCTTTATATGGTCACAGAACAACCCCTCAGTGACTTCTAATATCCTTATCATTTACAGCAGGGGGTACATTATCCCTTATAATACATGAGTGATACTCAATAGTTCCCTGTATAACTCAGCCTGCAGCCTTGTGTCTTTATATGGTCACAGAACAACCCCTCAGTGACTTCTAATATCCTTATCATTTACAGCAGGGGGTACATTATCCTTTATAATACATGAGTGATACTCAATAGTTCCCTGTATAACTCAGCCTGCAGCCTTGTGTCTTTATATGGTCACAGAACAACCCCTCAGTGACTTCTAATATCCTTATCATTTACAGTAGGGGGTACATTATCCCTTATAATACATGAGTGATACTCAGAGTTCCCTGTATAACTCAGCCTGCAGTCTTGTGCCTTTATATAGTCACATAACCCTTCAATGACTTCTAATATCCTTATCATTCCAATATCCTTATCATTTACAGTAGGGGGTACATTATCCCTTATAATACATGAGTGATACTCAGAGTTCCCTGTATTACTCAGCCTGCAGCCTTGTGCCTTTATATGGTCACAGAACAACCCCTCAGTGACTTCTAATATCCTTATCATTTACAGTAGGGGGTACATTATCCCTTATAATACATGAGTGATACTCAGAGTTCCCTGTATAACTCAGCCTGCAGCCTTGTGCCTTTATATGGTCACAGAACAACCCCTCAGTGACTTCTAATATCCTTATCATTTACAGTAGGGGGTACATTATCCCTTATAATACATGAGTGATACTCAGAGTTCTCTGTATATGATTTGGCCCCACAGTTTGTGTTTATGGGGATGTCTCTGTGTTTTGGTTACAGTTCCCCCTTTCTTATTCGTTTGTCAGTTTACTCGAAAGTCTTGGCAGCTAATTGCCAATGGACCTTGGTCGGAAATTCCTCTGCAAGGTTCCGTGTGAGATTTGTGATCAAACTTTCCTGTTCTCCTTTCGATAAGACAGTGACGTGTATCAGTAACATCTCATAATACAAGGAAATAACTTCCCCACTTGGTTACTGGAGACATAAAAAAACCTGTTCCATTCAGGACACCTTCCTGCAACTTGTGCCCCATGTAAAACTCCCCTTATTGTTTATTGGGCTCTGGGTTATTCTGTAACACTTTCCCTTTCCCAGCAGAGCTCATCACATTCCTATCACTTCCCCAGATTCTGCCCAGTGGCACCAACTGCACTATAAATTATAATGGATAATGTACCCCCTACTGTAAATGATAAGTATATTAGAAGTCACTGAGGGGTTGTTCTGTGACCATATTAAGGCACAAGGCTTCAGGCTGAGTTATACAGGGAACTCTGAGTATCACTCATGTATTATAAGGGATAATGTACCCCTACTGTAAATGATAAGGATATTAGAAGTCACTGAGGGGTTGTTCTGTGACCATATAAAGGCACAAGGCTGCAGGCTGAGTTATACAGGGAACTCTGAGTATCACTCATGTATTATAAGGGATAATGTACCCCCTACTGTAAATGATAAGGATATTAGAAGTCACTGAGGGGTTGTTCTGTGACCATATAAAGGCACAAGGCTGCAGGCTGAGTTATACAGGGAACTCTGAGTATCACTCATGTATTATAAGGGATAATGTACCCCCTACTGTAAATCATAAGGATATTAGAAGTCACTGAGGGGTTGTTCTGTGACCATATAAAGACACAAGGCTGCAGGCTGAGTTATACAGGGAACTCTGAGTATCACTCATGTATTATAAGGGATAATGTACCCCCTACTGTAAATGATAAGGATTTTAGAAGTCACTGAGGGGTTGTTCTGTGACCATATTAAGGCACAAGGCTGCAGGCTGAGTTATACAGGGAACTCTGAGTATCACTCATGTATTATAAGGGATAATGTACCCCCTACTGTAAATGATAAGGATATTAGAAGTCACTGAGGGGTTGTTCTGTGACCATATAAAGACACAAGGCTGCAGGCTGAGTTATACAGGGAACTCGGAGTATCACTCATGTATTATAAGGGATAATGTACCCCCTACTGTAAAGGATAAGGATATTAGAAGTCACTGAGGGGTTGTTCTGTGACCATATAAAGGCACAAGGCTGCAGGCTGAGTTATACAGGAACTCTGGGTATCACTCATGTATTATAAGGGATAATGTACCCCCTACTGTAAATGATAAGGATATTAGAAGTCACTGAAGGGTTCTGTGACCATATAAAGGCACAAGGCTGCAGGCTGAGTTATACAGGAACTCTGGGTATCACTCATGTATTATAAGGGATAATGTACCCCCTACTGTAAATGATAAGGATATTAGAAGTCACTGAGGGGTTCTGTGACATATAAAGTCATGTGACAGTCCACCAATCATGGAACTACAATGTTACTTGTAAAATCTGCCCTCGTGGAAAGACTTGCGTAATTAAATGCTTCAGTCTACCAGAGGGTTTATTTGCCTTCCGCCAGCCTTTCAGAGAAATTAGTCAAATCTGAGAAGCCCTGACCACAAGCCACAGAACAATCCAGCTCATCATTATCGGGGGAAGTTTGATATATTTTACTTGGGTCTATAAAAACATGACTGTCAATCTTTGTGGTTCCATCAAGACAAAATGAAGAAGTCTTGTGGTATATGTTCCTATATATATATATATATATATTCACACGCGTTTATTATACAACCCAGGTTGGTTATGAAATAGAATTAGGGACACGCGGGGTTAAAAACAGATTTGTCTGGGGGTTGAGTGGTGCAGCTGGAGGTGTGAGATGCAATAGAGGAGAAGTTATATTTTCTACTGCTGCCATCCTGATTGGCTACTGCCTCAACCATGCAGGATTCTGATTGCTTATATTCATATTAATACAAGAACAGAAGCCAGATCTTCTTCGTTCTTGTTAGCAACAGTGTGTAAAGTCTGTGTACCTGGAACATCAGGCCTGAGGCTCATGTCTTGGTGTCAGCTGTTAGGGCACGTTCTCTGTTTCCTGACAGGGCGGGCGAGTGTTTCTTGTAAATGAAATCTGATTTTGCTTTCTGTAGCATAGGGAAGTAAAACCCTGAGCATCAATGCACTGGTTCACCTTTAAGTTACTAAGTTACATGGGCAACTCCATTCATTTAAAAAACAAATGCTCTGTAAGGCTATCTATCTATCATCTATCTTTCATCTATATATCTGACTATCTATCTATCTGTCTATCTATCTATCTGACTATAATCTATCATCTATCTATCGGACTATCATCTATCTGTCTGTCTGTCTCTATCTATCTGACTATCATCTATATATCTATCTATCATCTATCTATATATCTGTCATCTATCTATCTATCTATCTATCTATCTATCTATCTATCTGTCTGTCTATCTATCATCTATCTAACTGACTATCATCTATCTATCGGACTATCATCTTTCTATCATCTATCTATCTGACTATAATCTATCTATTTATCTATCTGACTATCATCTGTCTGTCTATCTATCATCTATCTGACTATCATCTATCTATCTATCTATCTGACTATCATCTATCATTTATCTATCTATCATCTATCTATCTGAATATCATCTATCTGACTATCATATATCTATCTCACTATCATCTATCTATCATCTATCTATCTATCTATCTATCTGACTATCATCTATCATTTATCTATCTATCATCTATCTATCATCTATCTATCTATCATTTATCTATCTATCTATCTATCTATCTATCTATCTATCTATCTATCTATCTATCTATCTATCTATCTGATTATCATATATCTATCTCACTATCATCTATATATCTATCTATCTGTCTATTATTTATCTATATATCATCTATCTACCTACCTATTCGGTATAGGGTAAAACATTTGATATGAAACATAAAACAGTTTTGTAAATGTGATACTTTTATTGGCTAAATAAAATGATAATCATAGCACACTTTCAGAACATTTTAGTTCCTTTTCCACAGGTAATCATCTTATCTATATACAGGTATGGGACCTGTTATCCAGAATGCTCAAGATTTGGCATTTTCTTTACAATAAACCCAATAGGCTGGTTTTGCTTCCAATAAGGATTAATTATATCTGAGTTGGGATCAAGTACAAGTTACTGTTTTATTATTACAGAGAAAAAGGAAATCATTTTTAAATATCTGGATTATTTGATTAAATGAGTCTATAGACGACACCGGAAGTGGTACATAATTAGATGGGGGGCAGGAAGAGCTTGGCCTGAACCTGAGCACCGGCGACTGACCCCCGACTCCTGGATGTGACACATGAAGACACTGGTGCGTGTGCTATAAGGTTGTGACAGCAGTGCAAACGATACACACAATAGTCACTGTTGCTTTACATGTCCCCAGTCTCATGCGAGAGGCTGAGAATATTCATTTTGCTGGAGGGTCCCTGTTCTTTAACATTTATAACATTTGTTGTAGCCAGACCCATTTTAGTTATCATAGGCCTCCATAGTCATCATCATCCCATTGTTCTCCCACCACCACCAGCCAGAGCCCCAGACTATTAATAACACTTCAGCCGTAACTATAAACATATTGGTGGGAGGCTGCTGGTACATAACGGAACTGGGATGATACCACACGCACATCTGTGACTCACTGTAGCCACGTTTTCCCCAGAACTGCCAGCGGCAGAAGGAACCAGCCAATAGCAGTGCTGTTGCTGACAGCTTGTTACCGTGCAGATTAGGCAGAGTTTCTCAAGAGCGGGAAAAACTGCATTAACCCCTTACCTGCCAACAAGCCTTCCCTCATATTCAGCAGGGGTTCCCTCGTCTGTGTGTGTGTGTGTGTGTGTTCCGCTGTGGGCTGGGAAGTTTTTCTTAAAAATGTGAATTGTATTTCTTTATAGGTGCAAAGGGCCCCTCTCCATTAGCTGCCGCCCGAAGCCCCCAGAGAAAATATCTTGTGCCCATCACTGACTGGATTTCAGGTGGGTTTAGGCAGGGTCGGACTGGGCTGGCGGGACACCGGGAAAAAACTCAGTGGGTCCTGGCTCTTTTGGGCCCCACCAGCCCAGGCCTGCTGCTGGGGGGCCCAGGGGATGGAGTGGGGGCCCCTGAGGCTGCAGGCTTGGTGAGCCCTGGGCCACTTGGTCTGACGCTGAGTTTAGGCCTTTTTAATTACAGGGTTAAAATGAGTTCTGGCACAAATTGTGGTGAGGAGGTGACTGGGCCCCAATGTCGCTTGATTCCATTGTTATTAATGGGATTACATCGAATCCAGCCTTCAGATTCATCCGAATCCAATCGCCTGACTGAACCGAATCCTTAAAATCATGCGACTTTTCCTCACACAAACCAGGAAGTAAAACGGTTTTTTTTAACCACGCCCCATTCTCTTTGGCCCTTCCCGGCCCTGATTTGAACATGCAAATTCTGGATTCGGAGCATCCCCAGAAAAATATAGGAAGGTGGCGACTATGGGTGACCCGTATAGGGCATGTAGAAAAACAAAATGTTGGAGCAAGGCACTCGAGTAGGTCACACATAGATCAGGCTAATAATAGGTAAAAATTTGAAATATTTTATGTATATAAACAACTCATGCCTAACGCGTTTCGTGTCACTAGGGCACTTAGTTATAGGCTTGACCTGTATAGGGCGACTATATTGAAACAAATGTCTGACTTACATGGCTGATGCACTCAGGGCAGGGTTGCCACCTGGCTGGTATTTTACTGGCCTGGCCGGTAATAATGATGGTTGATCCCAATGTTATTAATAGGGAAAAAATATAAATATATATATCAAGGCTGGTATTTTTTTCCAGAAAAGGCGGCAACCCTAACTCAGGGTCGGACTGGGATCTCCTCCGATCAGCTGCCCCTTAAGTAAAGGAGATTATTGGCACATGATAAGACGCAGCGGGACGGTGTGAGTGCAGGGGGGTGGATTAAGTTTGGAAGTCGGAAAAGGGGCTGCCAGGAGGGCCCATTGTGTCGCATCTCCGGTGGGTCCCCAGTGTTCCAGTCGAATGCTGGGTGCACTTCAACTCCCAGCAACCATCAGTTAGGAAGACCAGGCCCGGATTTACAAATGGGGTGCTCCTAGGCCATCTCTGCTCATTGCCCCCCTCCCCATAGGCATCTCCCTCCATATCCCCCTCTCCGTCCGCTCCCCCTACCCTTCTGCTTCCTCCTCCGCTTCCTCCTCCGCTTCCGTGTCTTTTTCCACTTCCCCTCCCTGCCAGCCTCTCCCTCCCCATCACCTTGTGCGTCCGTTTATATGCGCATGTCTTGAATATGCATAATTGCACATGTGCAACTGACCTTAATGCAGCTGGGCGGCATGCCGCCCCTAGACCCGGACAAATTTGGGCCTGAGGAAGACACTATAAAGTGGTGGGTGGACATTTTTAGAACAGGGTGCCATTTAGCCATGGGTTGGTTATATATATATATATATATATATATATATATATATATATATATATACACTGTATATATATATATACACTATATATATATATACACTGTATATATATATACACTGTATATATATATATATATATATTTTTTTTTTATTTTTTTATTTTTTTCAGGTACCAAGAGGCCCAAACAGGCCCCCACCAGCCCACTAAATAGTGAGTGTCTATGGCATCTTACAGTAGCCCCTCTGGCATTTGCCAGAACCCACAGTTTGCCAGTCCGGGCCTGAGATATATATATATATATATATATATATATATATATATATATATATTGAATATAATAAGCAGGTACACAGAGGCCTGAAATAGTGACGGTCTTACAGCAGCCCCTTTGTCTCTGGTAAAAAATACGCAAATTCTGAGTGTGGGCCGGTATCATCTATGAGAAACTAGTAATGCTTTGTGCAGGGATATGCGAGACAAAGGCTGTGCCTTTAAGAGGAAATGTGGGCGGGGCTGCAGGCTGAGGGGGCGGAGCAGGAAGCAGGAATTGGAAGACAGACAGTGGTGCTGGCGAGTCGGTTACAAGGTGGCTGCATATCAAGGTAAGTAAATATACAGAAGAAACCACATTTTATGTTTTTCAGGGGACCAGAAAAAAATGGAGTAAAATGTAAAATGAGGGAAATGTGTTATGTATAATATATAGGTGGGAGCAGAAAACAACAGTGTAAAATGAGAGAAAACTTAAAATCAGGGGATGTAACATTGAGGTTCCTCTGTAGTGTCAGTGAGTGGGAATAGGAAGGCAACATAGTGTTACACAGTGGCTGAGGCTGAAATAAGACAAAGTATCAAGTTCAAGCTCTTGTACAAGTGGAAGCAGCACTAGTCGCTAGTGCAGAGATTGCTAATCACTCATACATCTGCCCCTGTCCCACTGGAGCTTACAATCTAAAGCTGCCCACAGATCGTTGTCTGGTTGGTCTGGGATGGGGGTCATTATACAGTAGGGGGGGATGTTGGGGGCAGGGCAACACTGTAGGATGGGGGGTAATTGATCATCCCGTTGGCCTCGGGGTTACATTATAGGATGGAAAGTTGGGGGTTATTATCTGTAGGGGGCAGGGCAACACTGGGGTGCGGGTTCCACAAACATACCCAACAGACAGAGGGGCATATTTAACAAACAGTGAACAAGCAGTTTGCCAGTATTTGCCCAAAGAGAACCCCGTGTTCACTGTTGGATTAATATGTCTGGAAAATAGAATGGAAGTTCCACATTCAATCATGAAGGAAAGAAAGGAATGTTCATTTGCTACAGTCTATAGGCCAGGTGTCTATGCAGGAATCTTATACTGAGTGCAGCTAGTTTAATGCATGTGATGTAAAACTGGAGTACAGGGGTCTGCGGCTGTATTATACACACTCTGTACTGGCACTTAGATCCCAGTTGGCAGTCAGGAGGTAGTTAATCAGGGTGCTAAGAGGGTGATGAGTTTGCACCTCTGCTGAGTAATTGGGCTGTTTGTGCTAATGGGAGGCTGATCCTTCAGGAATGTGTCAGGATGATAAATAAGGGAGGATCTGGTTGCAGTTGGGCAACACCGTTTGACCCGGGCACTTAGGGTGAGGTGTGTGACTCCCCGCTCATGTACCCATAGCCTTTATTTACATAGTGCTAGTAATTTAAAGGGGAACGCTACTCAGAAATAAACCTTTTCACTCGTTTTAAAGTAATTTCTTGGACTGGCCAAACTCTGGCTCTTAGCATGGCACGATGGGATTTGTAGTTCAGCAACAGAGGGCTGCAGACTGCACATTGCTGTATCCATAGACTATTTCCCTTTATGTGGAGGAATATGGATTCCCTGGAAATGCTGGTTATTCAGTAAGGGCCACAAGTACAGAAGAGCCAGTACATGGCCTATTGACTGCAGGAGAAATGAAGAAGAATATAGGAAGGGAAAGGAGAAGGGGCTAGTGTCTCTGTTGTATAAATACATCATAGTAATACACAGGGTGATCAGTGTGCTGTGTATAAGGAAGGGAGAACTTTCCCTTTGTGCTGGGAGGGGGCAGATGGAGAGAATGATCAGGTGATGCAGAGACACACACGGAATTACCCCTTGCACAATGCTCTGGGTCACTCAGAGAGAGCAGAGACAGTGAGGGAGTCAGTGAGCAGCACAGGGAGAGACATCAGCGCTGGGAGTTTGTACCAGGGAAGGTGAGTCGCAGGGATCCCCGAGCAGCAACTTCCATTTAACCCCTCATGCACTGGCTCTACATGGCTGGGGGCTGTGGGCATGTGGGGGCTGCACTGAGTGGCAGATTTATGCAGTGGGAATATCAGGAACTCTATGTGCTCATTTTTTTTCCTAGAAAGGGTGTGGGATACAGTAGTATAAGGGTATAGGGGTACAGTAGTATAGGGGTACAGTGGTATAGGGGTACAGTGGTATAGGGATACAGTGGTATAGGGGTACAGTAGTATAGGGGTACAGTGGTATAGGGGTACAGTGGTATAGGGATACAGTGGTATAGGGGTACAGTAGTATAGGGGTACAGTGGTATAGGTGAACAGGATGTATCTGTGATGCTGTGTGTAGTAAGGTAACATGGTGTCAGGTGTAGGGGCAGTAACTGTGGGATAGTGTTTATAGTAGAGCAAGAGGGTGTGGGTAGGGGCAGTAACTGGGGATAGTGTGTAGAGTAAGGCAAGAGGGTGTGGGTAGGGGCAGTAACTGGGGATAGTGTGAATAGTAAGTCAAGAGGGTGTGGGTAGGGGCAGTAACTGGGGATAGTGTGTAGAGTAAGGCAAAAGGGTATGGGTAGGGGCAGTAACTGTGGAATAGTGTGGGGATAGTGTGTATAATAAGGCAAGAGGGTGTGGGTAGCGGCAGTAACTGGGGATAGTGTGAATAGTAAGGCAAGAAGGTGTGGGTAGGGGCAGTAACTGGGGATAGTGTGTAGAGTAAGGCAAGAGGGTATGGGTAGGGGCAGTAACTGTGGAATAGTGTGGGGATAGTGTGTATAGTAAGGCAAGAGGGTGTGTGTAGGGGCAGTAACTGGGGATAGTGTGAATAGTAAGGCAAGAGGGTGTGGGAAGGGGCAGTAACTGGGGATAGTGTGATTAGTAAGGCAAGAGGGTGTGGGTAGGGCCAGTAACTGGGGATAGTGTGAATAGTAAGTCAAGAGGGTGTGGGTAGGGGCAGTAACTGGGGATAGTGTGTAGAGTAAGGCAAGAGGGTATGGGTAGGGGCAGTAACTGTGGAATAGTGTGGGGATAGTTTGTATAATAAGGCAAGAGGGTGTGGGTAGCGGCAGTAACTGGGGATAGTGTGAATAGTAAGGCAAGAAGGTGTGGGTAGGGGCAGTAACTGGGGATAGTGTGGGGATAGTGTGTATAGTAAGGCAAGAGGGTGTGGGTAGGGGCAGTAACTGGGGATAGTGTGAATAGTAAGGCAAGAGGGTGTGGGTAGGGGCAGTAACTGGGGATAGTGTGATTAGTAAGGCAAGAGGGTGTGGGTAGGGGCAGTAACTGGGGATAGTGTGAATAGTAAGTCAAGAGGGTGTGGGTAGGGGCAGTAACTGGGGATAGTGTGTAGAGTAAGGCAAGAGGGTATGGGTAGGGGCAGTAACTGTGGAATAGTGTGGGGATAGTGTGTATAATAAGGCAAGAGGGTGTGGGTAGCGGCAGTAACTGGGGATAGTGTGAATAGTAAGGCAAGAAGGTGTGGGTAGGGGCAGTAACTGGGGATAGTGTGTAGAGTAAGGCAAGAGGGTGTGGGTAGGGGCAGTAACTGGGGATAGTGTGTAGAGTAAGGCAAGAGGGTATGGGTAGGGGCAGTAACTGTGGAATAGTGTGGGGATAGTGTGTATAATAAGGCAAGAGGGTGTGGGTAGCGGCAGTAACTGGGGATAGTGTGAATAGTAAGGCAAGAAGGTGTGGGTAGGGGCAGTAACTGGGGATAGTGTGTAGAGTAAGGCAAGAGGGTAAGGGTAGGGGCAGTAACTGTGGAATAGTGTGGGGATAGTGTGTATAGTAAGGCAAGAGGGTGTGGGTAGGGGCAGTAACTGGGGATAGTGTGAATAGTAAGGCAAGAGGGTGTGGGTAGGGGCAGTAAGTGGGGATAGTGTGAATTGTAAGGCAGGAGGGTGTGGGTAGGGGCAGTAACTGGGATAGTGTGTAGAGTAAGGCAAGATGGTATGGGTAGGGGCAGTATCTGTGGAATAGTGTGGGATAGTGTGTATAGTAAGACAAGAGGATGAGGGTAACATAGTAACATAGTAAGTTAGGTTGAAAAAAGACACACGTCCATCAAGTCCAACCTTTTTACTTTTTTTTAACCTGCCTAACTGCCAGTTGATCCAGGGTAGGAGCAGTAACTGTGGTATAGTGTGTGTA